>NMXI01000007.1:600000-828208 GCA_002851675.1 Verticillium nubilum
AATCGTAGTATTAGCTCGTCTTGGACACTTCAAGGGTACAGGACGCTGCCAAGACAGCCCCGGAAATTCTACAGATGATGCGGCCCAGACTTTCCGGGTCAACTCCTTGGCGATGAGAGTTGAAGTTGGACCGCGCGGGGTGCTCCAATCAAACATATGGACATCTACAGGGTCAGACGACTGGGAGTCGCAGGTGTGGTCCGAGCTTTTGGATTTTCGGCAAAAATGCGATTTTTCGGCTAGACATTGATTGTCGGTAAAAGGGACCGCGCTGGAGTTGGAAGCCGGATCTCGGGGCTTGGTCACGGCCGCCGAAGACTTTGTTCCGACTAGACGATGATGGAGTGAAACGTGTGTATTAAGGATTCTTCTCACCGTCGCCATCGATTCTGGCCTGTGGCGTAGACACACTCGTCCCTGAGGTCTATAAGCTCAATGTTGGAGGCACCCTCTCCATTCGCGTTCGGGATGCTAACAACTCGTCATCATTTCAAACCATGCGATTGAACTTCATAAATAAACTCTAGCTTGGTTTCTAGAAGAGATGCGAAGGCTCTTGGGCAGGCCCGAAGCCTGCAAAATTGAACGGCTTACCCGGCAAGGTCCAAGCGAAGCTGGGGTTCAAACACATGTTGAATGAGATACGTGAATAATATGAGCTGGCACTGGCGGGATCCAAATGAAGGGTCTCAAGGTGAAGTGTTGGCAGATTAAAACCTTACGTAGACGCTCACGGGGGCGTAGACTGACGACTGCGAAGTCTCCTTCTTGGGTAGCAGGGCTTTGATCTCGCATGATTGTCCTCGTCCTCCCGGTGACTACCAAAGAGGGGATATTTAAGATACGATATGTTGATGAGAGGCCAGAGTCACAACAAAAGTAAACACATAGGCCACCTAGGACCTAGCAATGTTCGGCGTTGACGACAAGCGGTATGAGGCAACATGTTGTTATCAACTGGAAGCCTTACCCCTTGTCTGTCTCCCCTTTTCCACCGAATGCTACAAGCTAAAGGCTCTTCGTGTATTTCATGCTAGGTCTGGAAGTTGCCCGTGTACTGGCTGACAAGCAGCATCAAGGCTCATGAAATATTCATCAACCATAGCGATACATGAGAGCAAGAAATTCTTCCAAGTGGAGCATGGATTTCCTGTCGCTTCCAACTTGGTCTAAGACTTGCTAGCCATATGACACGATCCGATTTAAAGGCCGAGGCCGCTCTCCAGGAGCTTCAGGCAGAGGGAATTGATAGAGGACCTTGACACCGGTTGCTCTTGACGTCACCGACGATGGCTCTATCGCAGCGGCCGCAAAGTTTGTGTCAATTCAATTTGGCCACCTGGACATCCTGAGCAACAACGCAGGACTTGGGACAGCGACCGCAGGCACCATTCGCGAGCAATACCGACAGATCTTCGAGGTCAATGTCTTCGGCGTGTCAGCGGTGACAGATGCGTTTCTCCCGCTCATGCAGGCATCATCTTACTCAGATCGCCGCATTGTGAACGTCACCTCTGGTGTCGGACTGATCACGATGGCGCGGGACGAGGGCTTCGAGTATAACGCCAAATATTATTATGTGCCTGATTACCGCAGCAGCAAGGCCGCGGTCAACATGACAACGGTGGCCCAGTCTGTCAAATTTGCCGAATATGACATCGCCGTCGTAGCGGCGGCCCCTGGCATGTGTCGCACGAGGTTCACTTGTGGGCACGGCATGAAGGATGCTAGCGAAGGTGCCAACGCCATTGTGCGAGCCGCTACGTATGGTGGCGCCAGGAAGCTCACTGGGACATTTGTTGCCGACGAGCCTCGTACTTGCTGGTAGTGCAAGCAGGGAACATGGGAGGCAGCGGCTTCAGGAAGTCACGCACGCCTCCAAACAAGACTTTTGGGGAAGGTTTTGGAATGTTTGGAAATAACCATCGGAGTCGGACAAGTTAAGGATTCTCCGTCCAGGGGTAATTCACTACTTGAGTCATCAGATGACCACAAGTTGAGCGAACAGTATCACCAGCTCAGAAGCTTATGAGTAAGGCCCGTTTCATATAACGGCTGAGTGAGGTCGCGTTCGACCTTCAAGCGGGAAACATGGATAGGAGGGCACACTGTCTCAGTACGAGAACCGAAATCCAAGATCATCCTCTCTCAAAGACAATCTGTGGAGCCACTTGACTTTGTGCTGGGATCTATGGTAGCGACACGTCAGGGTCGGCAAAAGGTTTAAAACAAGAGGGATGCCAAAATACCATGGCTAGTGGACTATGTGCGACCCTTGAATGTTTGCTAGACTAACACGCCGATAACCACGGCATTCTGATCGATTGTAGGTTGCGTCGCAGCTAGGAATCCCAACAGCAAAGTCACGTTACGCACGTCAAATTCCTGTCTCGGTCCTAACAGCGGCACAGCCTCACTTCCTCTGCAAGACGGCTTCGGCGCGACTAGGGCCCTATGACAATTTATGTACCTGTATAAGTTCACATGCGGTTTTGGTATTCTCGCTCGTTAACCGACGTGTGAACATGATGATGACTACAGTGGACCAAAGTTTATGATCAAAACTCGTCGTTCTACTCAGCAGTGTGCCTTATGTAACCGGACCATACATAATGTTTGAAAGGGCAGACACGAGTGTTGCTGTCGTCACAGCGGAAATTGAGAATATGGTAAACGGAGCTGCGGTAACCTGCCCAGTTGGTCAACACAGCTGCGAGGTTTCTTCGCGACGATTCTAGACCTGTCAAATTTTTATGAACGGATTGGAATTATGCCGAGTTGGATATTCATTCTCAGCGCCCATAAACACTCCTATTCGACTAGTCATCCATTATCTCATTGTGTCTCGCGTGACTTTTCAATATCCAGGCTTTAGGTCATCAGGTCCAGCAGAGAAGCTCCTAAGCCAGACTATCCAAGCTAGGTAGTTAGATGAGTTTAGTTCTAAAGTACGAGGGGTCGGCGACCGTTTAACTTGATTCACAAATGATTTCAATCTATAACGCTGCTGTGTGTATCGGCTTAGCAGTCTGCCCAACCTCATCGCCCTCGTTCCCTTTTTACCACCCTCGCTAATTCCCGATCACAGCTGCTCACCGAGGCTCGCCATTGCTGGCTGTTTGAACGCGGTTCAAAGGGTTGAGGTTCACCCACCTCGCCCTTTAAAGCAGACATTGGATATTCGAGAAAGCTCCGAATGTGAAATGTGGGCTTGAGTGAGAACACAGGGAATGCTCGAAATCAAGGCAGCATGCCCTCCTCCAGTTCGTTCCTCCACGGAATAGACGTTTGAGCTCCTCGTCGTGACACAGTAATGCTTGACGCCCTGATAGCCCTTCCGACAGCATCTTCAACCTTAAATGACTCGCCTCGAGAGATTTCATCGACGAACGCCACAGCGTATGCCCCGATGAAAGTATCTCCAGCAGCCGTCGTGTCAACAGCCTTAACCTTGAGAGCTGACACGAGCCGGCTCTCGCCCGTCTGACTTTTATAAAACACCCCCCGGGCGCCCAAAGTGATGATAACGTTTTTGACCCCCTTCTGCAGGAACTGACTGGCAACGACAGCCAGGGATGAAGCGTCCTCGAATTCTGATTCCGCCACGCCAGCAAGTAGCGCGGCCTCCGTTTCGTTTAAAATCAGGTGGTCTAACCCTCGTACGCCTCGGCCGGCAGCGCAATGGCAGGCGCTTGGTTAAGGAGAACCGGAATCCCGGCGGCTTTTGCCGATCGAATGCTCTCAGCGACAGTGTCGGCGGGGACCTCCATCTGAAGGATCAAGAGGTCCGGTTCCAGACCGACGGATTGTTCAACATGGCTGGATCCAACAGACCGGTTGGCCCCCGGGGACAGAATGATCCTGTTCTGGGCGTCTGATTCATCGATGATGATGACGGCAATGCCTGTCTGAGCCTCCTTGCCGCCTGATTTGTTGATGCTGACCATGCTGGTGTCTACCCCACAGGAAACAAGACTCTTGACAAGATCAGTTCCGGCTGCGTCTCCTCCGACGGCTCCAATCATGACCACGTCGACACTCTGGGTTTCCAGAGCAGCTGTCCGGGACAGCTTGGCGCAGGCAACGGCCTGGTTGGCGCCTTTACCTCCACTGCCTGACTCAAAGCCGGAGGCCGTCATGGTCTCGCCTGGGAGCGGGTGATGGGAGACATAAGAGACCTGGTCCAGGTTGAGGGATCCCAGGACGTGTATGACTGGTCTGCAGGAGGTCATATTGACTGCAGTGTTGTGGTGATGCTCAGCACTCTTCGATGATAAGAGTTGAATGAGACTGCGTCGATGTTGGACGAAGAAATGTGATGGCAGAGCTAGCCCGGTCAAGACAGGGACTGCTTTAGGATTGATTCTCATATCATTCTTGCCATCGTCACCAAATCCTGCCTTCCACTGAACACCCTGGGCCACGCCACTAAATCGTGTGCGAGCTGGTAGTCTCCAGCCGAGGGGTTGAACGGCGTGGGCTTGGATATCTCATCGACCCGCAGAAAAGTTCCTCGAGAATCGCGCCATACCGGATTCGTAGCATCTACGCGACGGCTGCTGTGGGGGAGGTCGCGCTCCCACCCACCATGTTCAACATCTCGCCAGGTTCGTATCCCCACTCCGCGTCCAGATCCCTCAACCTCCAGAGCGCGCCCCAGCCGGTGGCCTGATCGATATGGAGGAGAATCCTGGCGACCTCTCGTCGCTCCGAGACGTGCGTGAAGATCTTGCCGGCCAAGTACAGGGGTTGAATGGCGTTGATGAGGCTGCCGAGGTGCGGGTTCGAACCTGAGATGCCGCATATTCGGCGAGCATGCCAGACGGCTGAGAACTCCGGGGCGACGCGGTCTGATCGGCGCATCTCCAGCATGAGAATACAAGCTGCGTGATACAGTTGATTACTGGAGATGGCAGCCCAGTGTGAGAAGAGTATCGTGGGAAATAAGTGCCCCTCGGCCGTCTTCGCCTTGGCGTCGATGATGGGCAGCATGGGCCGTGGACGCCTGTCGTACCATCTCTGTAACCTGAACCACAGCTGCTCCCATCGCTTCATGAAGGGTCTGTTGTCCAACTCATCTCGTTCTCCGAGACCTAGGTACCGAACCAGTCGATACTTCAGATTACACACTTCGGCGCAGAGGTAGAGAGCCCAGTTGGCGTAGGTATCGCATGAGCCTTGGCTGTGTTGCCAGAACAGCTCCTCGACATATGTATCTGACGCCTGTCCGGGCTCCTCAGCAGAACTGTGACCGGGTGTGCTTCCATGGCCGGGAATCCATTTGTCGAGCGGCAGCATCGTGGTCTCGGTCCCGGAAGAGATGATCTCGCCGCAGACTTCCATCCGGGCATAACACCAAAAGACAGCCTGAGGCAAGCCGCCCGAGAATCCGTTGACGCCGAAGAATCCAAACAGCCCGGCGCAGCCTTCAAGATGGCGTCGCCAATCCTTTGAGCTCCCCGCCATGAGCTCGAAGACGGCGAGAATACATGCCGTGACAAGGATGCTCGGGTCCTTGGCCTGAAGACTCGGGCCCAAAGCCAAGATGCTCTGCTGGTAGAGCTCCAAGCTGTCATAGCTCTCCGGTGACGAGACGTTCCGTCTTTCCATCTGCCTGGCAGAAAAGGCGAGTATGGCGTAGAACAGAGCAGGTGATTTCTGGGCGAGAATCGGCACCTGGATCTGGAAATGTCGTGCCTCGTCGAACTTATCCAGGTACGGCGCGCACTCGGTGACCCAGTTTCGAAGATAGTTGATCATTCGAACCTGGGGGATATTGATGCTGGTGCAATCTAGGCGTCTCTTTTTCCGTTGGTGTTCGCTGTTCTCATGGCTGCTCGCGGCTTGGGGTTCTGGAGTAGCCCATCGGCTGGGGCTGAGCGTGGACAGGCCTGTGAAGACGGCATCTCGCAGCTGCTCCTGTAGTTCTAAAAATCGGGGATCGGTGGACAGGTCGTCCATTTCGTCTAATGAAGTCATGGCGATGATAATATGTTTGCCGGTAGATGATAGTGCCAAATTGCCAAGATCCAGGATGGTTGTGAGATCGATCTTTATGCTTGGACACGACTGTCTGGGATGAGGTCGTCCAATAGTAGGTACAGTGGGGCGACACTAAAAACAAATAGCACCTACTTATTAGATTTTAGAGACATTTCGACGATGCAACTACCCGACTTTAAGCCTCTATAATAATTATAATTTAGATATAGCTACTTAGTAGATATAACTAATCGAAAGAAAATTAAATTCTAAATATATCTATATATTAATATTTCGTATACTACCTTTAATATATACCTAGAAGCGGTCGCGTATGCCTATAACGAGGCGATTTAAGAGGTCTTCTTCGAAATTAAGCTATATCTCTACTACTGCTTTTATAAGACGTTCTATAGAGGCGTTATTTAAACTAGTAGTCTCTAATAAAGAATCCTTCTTTAGGATATATTCCTTAAGTAAAGACTATAGGTTTTCTATAGGGTTTAAGTTAGGGCTATATAGCGGCTACTCGAGTATAGTATACTCTTCCTCTCGAAGCTATTCTCGGATAATTCTCGCTATATAAATAGAGGAATTATCTTATATAAAGATAGAGTCGAAGTCTATTACTATTAGAAGGTTCTCCTTTAATACCTCGAGATATAACTGAGAAGTAAAGCTACTATAGGGTATTTAAGGGTCGCTATAAAGAAGTACGAGGTTAGAACGGATTCCCTAGCTAAAATACGCTTAAAATATCTTTAAGTACTATATTAGTTTATTATACGCGTTAACGTACTTACGTTCGAGCCTATTCTTACTTATTTTAAGTTAGAATTAGTAAAGTTATATAGGAATAAAGAAGAGGAGTAATTTTACTATATAGAACGAATACCTATTTCGCCCTTTTACTTACTCTATACTTAATAGTAATCTAGTTATAGACTTATAAATACTTATATTATAAAGCTAGCTATTTAATATACTCTAAATAGAATTATAGATATCGTATAGCGTATTCTTTAGTAAGTTTTAGTCTTTATAAGGCTTTATAATATATAATACTAATATACTTTAGCTATCATTTAATAGTACGCTAATATATCTACCCCTAGACTAATTAAACTATTTAAGGGTTTAAAATAAACGGATCTATATCTATTATACGCTTTATCGACCTTTTATTATATTTAGAAAGCTTAGTTAGGCGCCTAGGGCGAGGGTTAGATCGGGCACTAATTTAGTTATTATATTAGTAGTTTACTCCCCTTATAGTACTAGCGCTCCTACCCTCCTTCTCAGCTACCTCAGCGGAAGTATAGCTATTACGATATATTATTAAAAAGCGCGTGCGCTTATAAGGCGACTAGTATTTTTTTAGGCTTCTAACCCTTAAATTATAGTATTAACGAGGCATTTAATAAAGGGGTAGTGAGTAGCAGTAAGGGTATGGGAGTACTATTGCAAAATCTGTTCGTTTTTAGTGTCGCCCTACTATACCTAGCCTGTAGGACTGGAATGGGGAGATGGTGGGTACCTGAAAAACACGAGAAACAGGGGCCTTGTCACTGGACCCGACGGTTCAGCAGGCGACAGCTCTGGGGCCTTCACCCCGACCAATGATGCCTGGGGAAGCATCCCTAGAGGGTACTCCACTGAAGCTCCCGCCATAACCACGTTCCCAGGCACTAATTAGTCACTGGCGTCAGGGCAAAGCACCGACGTTAGGTAAGGCTCCAGGTATGTGAGGCATGTTCCTTCACCTGCTCGCCCCACAGAATTCTTTCATCCCCTCAAACCTACCTAGGTAACAACATGGAACTTCGAGTCGTCAATCTCGAGGCCGCAGCGTAGGCTATTTCGCGAAGAACGATCCGGTCGCTCGTCGTTCTGCGTCATGCCTGCATCGGGCCCATCCGGCGGCACCGCGACGCCTGCTGTCGGAGCCCCTCCAGAAACAAAACGACGGTCACGCAGGGGCTGCATACCATGTCGAAGACGCCATCGGAAGTGTAAGCTTGCTTCTCACCGCGTGCTACCAAGGCAGCGGGAGGGTTCACGACTACGCTCACTTGGTCGACATCTCACGGCTAATCTCTACTCAGGTGACGAACAAAGACCAAAGTGTGGCAGCTGCAAAGCCAGAAACGTGGCCTGCGCCTACAAGCCATTGACCTGGGTCTCCGATGCTCAGTCACTGTTGGCAGAAACCAATGGCACAAATAATGGTATCGTGCGGAGCAGACCGTCATATCAATCACTGCCCACGACGACTCACGTGTCGACTCCCTCTTCAGCCTCTCTCGTCGGAGCAGAGCCGCAGGAGACGACTGCAGTTGCTGCGGACCGTATCAATTTCGATGGAAGCTCCGTCCTGGACAGGACGACGCCGACTGCTTTCCCTATTCGCGGTATCTTGAACTCGGACCGTACCGTGACGACACACCCGCGCACGAAGACGGGCCTTGAGAACTCTGAAAACCTTGCCTCGACTCTTCGGACCTTCCGATATGATATTGCCCCAATCATTGATTCGGGCGCTCCACGGTCATCTTTTGCTGTAAACGTCCTCGACCTTGCTCAGACAGAGGATGTTATCATGCAGGCGGTTATTCTGGTCGTCGAAAGGCGATCAGCACACACTCAAAGTCCCCAAAACTACCAGCAGTCGGACGCGAGATCCCGAGAGCTGCTTGCCGATCTTTCTACAAAGGATGCATTCACGGCGCATATTGGGTACTCTCTACTGGCCCTGAGGAGCTTCTTCGGCAGACCACCCTCGGAATGGTCCAATATCAGACTCGAATATCCGCGGGGCGAATCCTCAGACCTGCCACTACAGACTATCAACGAGCCACTGCAATCTCTTGCTCGATTTCAGATCAAGATTGGTGAGTCCAGCCTGTTTGGCTGTTGAGTAACGATCATGTCACCACAAATACTAACAGAGCCCAACCCTCAGAGCTGGCACACTCATTGCGCACCAACGTACCTCTGTCGGAGGAGTTGCTCTCCTGGGTTCAACATCACCCAATGTCCGCATTCGACTCATCGCCTCAGGTCGTGGCTAACGCCAGCATCTGCCACCTTGCCCGATGTGTCAACCTTGTCAACAGCAGACAGTCTATTTTCCCCGCAGAGCATGCAGGCCCGCTCTCTGGCCAGACCCCAGACTCTTCATCAGACGATTTCGAGTCCGCATGGTCTGCATACTGGGCGATCTGTACCCACTGGTACCAAACACGGTCGCAGGACATGGTCCCCATCTTGGAGACGACAGCGCTGGAGGCTGCAGTCCTGACCACAGACGGGCCGGGCTTTCCAGTTTCCATACACACCAGCCCCATCTCTCTCCAAAGCAACGTGACCATGCATCTAGCCTGTCTGCTGCTTCTCAAGCATCGGCCTGGTCTCTCAGCGGTCATCAGGCCGCAGCAGCCCTTCGAGTCGCGGAGCTGGCACTCGGAAAAGATTGCGGGTAACGCTGTGTGGAATACATACAAGGAGCAGTGGGATCCGATCCTTCTCGGTGCGTTGTTGCTGATTGCTGAGGAGATGACGCATCAGGCCCAACAACTCGCTATCAGAGACTGCCTGCAGCGCATCTCTCGGGAGGCGGGGGTTGATCTCCAACGAGAGATGGTGAACCTCAACAGCATCTGGCAGTCCTTTCGGGAAGATCTTGACATTGACTTTGATTACTGAAACATCTCACAGGATTGAAATGTGGACTCATCAGCCCATCATCTGCCCGCTCTTCACCCGCTCTTCACCCGCTCTCCAGAGCTCCCCCACGAAGAGAAGCCAGTGGTGCCCAGTCATGTCGGTCGGGGGGGAACTCCGAGGCCCACAAGTGCTGGGGTCTAGAATCAAATGCCGGAGCCGAGTCTCGACTACGGATTGCATGGACTAGCCAGATTCAGATACCATAGCCTACGCAAGAGGCTCAGTATCGGCAAGATTTTCTCGGTCTGTGGCCCGATGCTAACCCAATCCAGCAGCCATAGGCTACCATACCTGATCCTCCTCGTCGTAGGCTACGGTCTCTCGTACTGGCGCAACGAGTCATCCTAGGATACCCCCTTGCCAAGTCCAAGGTTCTTCGTGGTGCAGTGGCATTCACTGCACACCTCGCGCACCATAATTGGTAAAAGATCAGCACATCGCGGGGATCGGAAAAGGAGCGCGGAATGTTTAGGTTGGTCTGGTTGGGTGCCTCCACGTTTCGGGGAAGCGTGGAGCATCTGGAGCACCATGGGGAAGACAATTTTCAAGGTTGGTGGAGCAGATTTACCTAATGCCTGGCCAAGGTCATCCCGTACTTGCTCATGGCCGGACGAAATATCCTCGACCGAGGCGGGGGAGCATGATCTGGAGGAAAACGTATAAAGGAGGAAGTTTTCCTCTTGATCTCGGACGTTGCGATCTCATCTCGAAGCAGTGCAACCTCCCTCTTCTGCCTCAGTTGGCAAACGATACTCGCCTCGACTCTTCCTGCAAACTCAGCAAGCATGGCCGTGATCGACAACGCACCGAAGACGGCCGCTCAGGCGCGGACTGAGCTTGCCTTTGCAAACCGCTGGCAAACGCTCAAGAACAACCCTAAGATTATTGTCATCGCTCTTTTCGCATCGTAGGTCTCCTTTCACACTGAACGTCGCTCTGGCCGCTAGCTCAGGACTATTCGTCTGACTTTTTTCATAGGTTCGGAGGCTTCGAGTATGGCTATCAGCAGGGCGTTCTCGGGCAGTCCTTCGTCATGACACGCTTCATGGAGAATTTCCCCACCGTCGTCGAATCGTCCAGCGCAAAGGGCTGGTTGACCTCTGTTCTTCAACTCGGCGGTATTCTTGGCTCTGTAACGGCTGGCATCTTCGGCGAGGTCTTCTCGCGCAAGTACACCATGTTCTCGGCCTGCCTCTGGGTGATTCTAGGCAGCTTCCTCTACACGGGTGCATCCTACCACAAGCCAGAGATGCTGTACGCTGGACGTTTCTTCACCGGTATTGGCGTCGGAACATTCAGCGGCGTAGGGTCAGTACCTCGGAATCCGTTAAACCCCCCTGTTCATCGACTGACCTGCCACAGACCCCTCTACAACGCCGAGCTTTCCGCCCCTGAGCTCCGAGGTTTCATCGTGTCTTTCTACCAGTTCTGCACCATCCTCGGCATCATGCTGTCGTTCTGGGTCGGCTACGGCAGTAACTACATCGGAGGCATTGGCGAAGGCCAAACTGACCTCGCCTGGCGCCTCCCTTCGTATATTCAGGGCATTCCAGCTGTTCTTCTGGCCGTCGGCATCTGGTGGCTTCCTTTCTCTCCCCGCTGGCTCGCCAAGCAGGGCCGTGACGAGGAGGCATTGAAGACGCTTTCCTACCTCCGCAACCTGCCCGAGGATGATGAGCTCGTCCAGACGGAGCTCAAGGAGATCAAGGCAGAGGTTCTCTTTGAACAACGAGTGTTTCAGAAGAACTTCCCTAACCTCGCCGAGAAGAACACCAACGTGTTGCGCAAGGAGATGGCGCAATACTGGCAGATTCTGAGGAATTGGGATCACTTCAAGCGTGTTTCCACCGCTTGGCTCGTTATGTTCTTCCAACAGTGGAGGTATGTGGACTTCCTTGAACATTTGCCTAATCGATCCTAATCAATGTGAACAGCGGTATTGATGCCATTATTTACTACTCCGCGGATGTCTTCCAGAGCCTCGGCTTGACGGGCGGCACCCTGTCCCTCCTAGCAAGCGGTGTCACTGGCGTCATCTTCCTCATATCGACCATCCCGGCAATGCCTCTCATTGACAAGATTGGCCGCAAGCCAATGCTCATCGTCGGCTCAATCGTCATGTGGATCGCAATGGTCATCCCTGGCATCATCGACGCCAAGTTCAACGACAAGTGGGCCAGCAACCCCGTAGCCGGATGGGTAGCCGTTGCCTTCGTCTGGATCTACGTCGGTGCCTTCGGTGCGACTTGGGGCCCCTGCTCGTGGGTGCTCATTTCCGAGATCTTCCCTCTGTCCATCCGCTCCAAGGGCGTATCGATCGGCGCCTCAAGCAACTGGCTGAACAATTTTGCCGTGGCTTTCTTCGTTCCCGCCATGTTTGCCGGCTGGGGTTGGGGAACCTACATCTTCTTCGCCGTCTTCCTTGGTGGAGGCATTGTTTGGGTCTGGTTCTGTTTGCCTGAGACGAAGGGTGTGACCCTGGAGGAGATGGATAAGATCTTTGGCAGTCATACTGGCGCTGAGGACGCTATCATACTCCAGCAGGCGCGAGCGGATGTTGGTCTTGTGGAGGAGTATGTGGAGCACGACGCGTCGGAGAAGAACGCTGTCTAAGAAGGATGTCATGAGATTACACTTTTGGCATTGTGCACCTTGATACTAGGACGAGATTTTATTAAAACACTTTCTATGAACTTGTTCACGAGTGAACTGCAGAGCAAGATGTGTCGGAGCCGGTGACCTTTGGCGGAAGGTCTTGTGATCGTATCCGCCGAGTCGACAGGGCAAATTACTCCAGGCAACCCATATGATTGTGTGTATCACTACCCTGCCGATGCTACAGATCGACCGTACCCTATTCCTCAGCTCGTGTTATTAAGCCGATTTGGTTATGTGGGTATTCACAGGTCCCTTCTCCATTACCTGCCACAACTGAGAGCATATTACGATACCAGAAGCCGGCACGATGTGAAAGAGAAAGCGGAATATGAACCAGAAGAATGTGACTCGAGGGTCATAAAAAGGCGTGAGCCTGATCCTACTCTGCCACCAAAGCCGAAGCCAAGTCCGTCCTTCGACTCCGTGCCTAGATACTCGCGTTTTAATTGAACGCTCATCACGCCTTTACGCTCTCCCACTGCTCTCCATACTCTTCCACTACCCACGAGCAGAACTCCTCCCACTGTCTCCGCCAGTCAGCCACACACCTCCGCCTCATGCCATCGAGAGGGCCCTGCTCATGGCCTATCGGCTCCGGACCTCCCTGCCCATCATGGAATGCTGAGAACCATACACTCGTCTCAGCAAGATCGCCAAGACCCTCCAGGCCGACGTTCTGGAACGCTTGTATAACTTGGTAGAAGTCGTGGCTCGACCCCGTCACGCCATGTCCAAGAACGCCAGGATCGTCGTTAGCCAGCACAGTCGGAACACCATTGGCCAGCATGGCGGGGAGCGGATGTCCCATGATGCTCGCGTTCAGGCGGAGCGTCTCGTTGCTGATCGGGCAGACCTCGATGCAGATATCCTTTTGCCTGACTTCCTTGAGCATCTCGGGGTGCTTGTAAAGCGAGTAGCCGTGGCCAATGCGCTTGGTGCCGAGAAGGACGGCATCCACGACGTTGAGGTCGTGTTCGTCTCCGTCGCCGAGCACCTCCCCTGCGTGGAAGAAGAACGGAAGATCGAGATTCTGGCGCTCACACTCCTCGCGGAACCAGAGCAGCTGAGGCAGATGATCAAGCAGCGTGCGGCCCAAGCCTTCCTGGCCCACGAGATCAAAGCCGGAGATGACCCTGGGGTATTTCTTCTTCAGCTCCATGCATTCTTTCATCGATTCCTCGACAAGGGCAGCGGGAAGGCTGCGAAGGGTCGTCCAGATGATTCTGCCACCCCAGAGTTTGGAGCCTTCCGTCGTTGCCTGGAACGACTCGAGGCCTTCTTGAAAGGTCCTGATCAAGTCTTCAAGAGTTCCGGGTTCGCCAGAGGTCCGCGTCCACTTGAAGAGGAAAGCAATCCGCAAGTCAATGTACTGGATGCCGTCTAGCAGTAGTTGCTCAAATGTGCGGCGCAGCATCGAGCAGAAAATGGGCTCATAGAAGACAATACCGTTGAGGATGGGGAAAATGGACGCGAATTTCGCCCAAACATGATCGATTCCGAGGTGGTATTCCACCGACTCCTCATCGGTGACTGTGACACGCGAGAGGATATAGGCCTTGAAGGCGGCCCCGCCGCCGGGGAAGTCACGAGCTGCTTGTTGAAGGGGTACTAATGACCCTGGGACATAATCCGGCGAAAGTAGATTATGTCCAACTCCAGATGCAAGGTCTGAGACGTATTGGAACTCGATGAATGCCGACGTGCGGGCAGCTTCATCCACCAGAGGTCGATCGGAGAAGATGGTAAGGCCAGGGTACTTGAACGCCTCGTCGATGAGCCAGGGCACTATTTGACTCGTTAACTCGTCTGCGTTTGAGATCATGAAAGGGGACCTACTATCGACCATGGCTTCGAAATGGGCATGGAGCAGCGAGCCCTTGGGAAGTCGCTTCACCATCTTCCACAACGTGGTCTCATGGATCGTATCCCGTGCACGTGTGAAGGACATGCCGCCGAATATGTCGTTGCGAGTCTCGTGTTTCCAAACAGTGTTCAACTCGCGTTCACGAACATTCTGCACGATCCTCGCGGCCCTTTTGGCTATGGGGGATGCCCTTTGCCGGAACGCCTGATCTTTCTCATAATCAGCTCTGATAAAACGAATCTAGGGTCGAGCACTACACACCGTGCCTGAGGGATTGCTCTTTATCGATCAATTGCTGGCGCTGTGCCATGTATTGGTCCATGGCTGCTGCAGGTACGCTGCACTCGCTGGAAGCGGAATTCTGGTTGGCCGCCATAGTGAGTCAGGGTGTGAATGGTACTACAGGGCTCTAGGAGGGCCGGCGGACTGATCAAACGACCAGTCTCGACTGCGACACTTCCTTGAACTCGGAAGGCTCAGAGATACACGGGTCGGATGTTGTTTTCTGAATTGATTCGTTAATCTCAGCTGTATGGGTGGCATCAGAAGCTGGAGGGGTTGTTCCTTTTTGATGAGCATCCACTTCGTCTTGGCTGTTACTGTTCAGTCTTATCGCCCCTTATCAGATGCGGTCCTCGGCGGTGTCCCGCGGCATACTCCGACCGCCATTAATTACAAGACTAAAGCAGGAGGGGCAGGTGTTATAAAGCTGGGAGCTTGGAATGCCGACCCCGCTGTGAAGACTCATACCAACGGACGGATCGCGAGATGCAATGCGGAATCCCATGTCGTAAACACCAAGTCATGAAGTAACAAAAAACGTGCTACAGATCACGGCACAAATGACATGCACGACTTGTCACTCCCTACGTCGTCTGTCTATGGGTTCAAGGTGGGAATGTAGGCGAACCACTGCTTAGCTGTCGGCTACATTGAAAATTGAATCGTCCAAACGAAGTCATGAACCATGTGCAACAGCTCTTTACTGAGTAGCGGAATGGTTCTCAGGGCTTTGATACACGGAGCATCATTTGAATGAGGGACTCTAACTACAGATATCGTTCGAATTTGGCCTTGTGATGAATCTGGAGGGCTGTGCTTCCTCTCAACTCTCGCAGCGACCCCTCACATTGCGAGGTCGCCAGCCCCTTCTTCATCACCCAGTATCAGCCATCCTTCAACGCTTGGGGATCCCCCCGCCCACCAATGTCGCCAGATTTTAATCTGCAATACATTTTGGTGTCGTTAAATGTTTTTGAATTTCTACTATACTGTACTTCAAGCAATCTGCAAACACTAAACCGACGCGAGCATCAACGACAAGATGCACCTGAGACTTCGCCAGCACTTAGTTAAAATCATCAGGGTGAGTGGTAGTTGACGATGCATCAAGACATTATTGATATCATGCCTTGTTACAACGAAGGCCGAGTTTAGGGCGCATTGAATTCGTCATAGTACAACTCATGACTGCCTCTTGGGTAACGTTGCTCACCCACATTTGGAACACCCCCCCATTTGGAACACCCTAAAATCCCTCACCGCCACCCCAACCCCCCTTCTTCAACTTCACATATCTTTACTAATTCTACTGCAATTCCTTCTAAATTCAAGATACTAATACTTTAGTTACTAATGCCTCGATATATAGAAGACGAAATCAGTCAGGCTCTCGAGGCTATTACAAACGGTCAATTAATTAGGAAGGCTTCGATCTAATAGGGCATTCTAGTTACTACCCTTTATAATAGGATTCAGGGCACCTAATCTAGGGCTATCGCATCTTTAGCCTAGTAGAAGCTATCCCTAACGCAGGAAAAGTATCTAGTGGAATGGATACGGATCCAGGCTGCCCTAGGGCTTCCGCCGACCTATTCCTAAGTCAGGGAATTTGCAGAACGTATCCTACGCCTATACGGGGGGGCCTAGACGATCGGAAAGAACTGGTTCTAAGCCTTCTTACGCAGGAACCCTTCTATTAAGGTCTAAAGAGCTAGACCTATAGATTCCTAGCGTATTAACGGGGCGTTAACTGACGTAATCAGGAACTAGTTCCGTCTCCTAGCTATTCCTGAGATTAAGGCTATCTAACTAGTTAACCGCTATAATATAGATAAGACTAGGATCCTCGAGGGCCGAGGGTTAAATAGTCTAGTCCTAGGCTCGTCAGAAGCCTAGAATCTACGTAAAAAACAGCCTAGTTCGAGGGCCTGGACGTCTATCCTTAAGTATATTAGCGCGATAGGTACTATAGTACCTCTCTTAGTTATATATAAAGGAAAATCAGTCTAATAGTAGTAGTTTCCTCTAGACCTATAGCCCTATAGTAGCTGGAAGTTCGCTATAACCGAAAATAGATAGACCGATAACGATATAGCTATCTTCTAGCTTACGGAGATCTTTATCCCTTCTACCTAACTAACTGACCCCTTAATAGCTAGGCTTCTAATCCTAGACGGCCACGGCAGCTATGAGTTAATAGAATTTATATATCTCTGCTATAGTAATAATATCTACTTAGTATTCTTACCTCCCTATACGTTATACGTTCTATAGCCTCTTAACTAGTCGGTTTTTAGTCCCCTGAAGGCAGCCTATAGGAAGCAGCTTGGATATCTTCCCTAATAGAACGACTCTTCGGTAGTAGGTAAAAGGAACTTCCTATCCTACTATAGGAAGGCTAGAGAATTAGCTTTTTCAGCCTAGAATATACGTAGTAGGTAGAAGTTAATAGGTCTTTGGCTAGTATCCATGACCCGGCCCCTCCTTAGCCCTCTACTACTCGAGAACACTAATAATGCTGCTAGGGCAGTCGATCCTACGATAGATAGGGCTATTAGGTCTAGGGCTATCGAGGAATACGAGATAGCTACGTCTGCAGTTACGTAGTCGACCCCTAGGAAGTTAGTTAAACTATAGGTCTAACTAGCCTAATTCAATAGGCTAGACTAACCTACTAATACGTAACGGCTTCTATTCCGTAAGGTTCAGAAAGGCTTTAAGGAAAAGGACTACCTCTTAGCTACCCAGGAACGTAGGATTTAGGTTCTAGAATAGTAGTTAGAACAGGCACGACCTAGGAAGAAGAAGAGGGTCCGAATCAGCCCAAATTCGAAGTTTACCGATATTGAAGCTATCCACAGGGCCTAAATAGAGGCAGGCGATAAAGAGGATAGTCTAGGTGAAATCAGCGGCCCTGAATTACCTAGTGACTCAGAGGACTGTATTATTGTTGCATCGGAACGGGTCGAAAATTCGGGTTGAATTGAGGGTATGACTTTTGAGGGTCTGATTTTGGGGTGTTCCAAATGGGGGGGTGTTCCAAATGTGGGTGAGCAACGTTAAACCTCAGGCGAGTATTCCTAACGAAATAGCGATCAAGCTTAGCGAGCCTTCTAGTATAAGTCTTAACAGTATCCAAGAGTCTTCACAAGATTCGTTCACCCATCAAGCTTGTCACAGCAGCTGTTCCGTTAATGTCTAGCCCAAGAGATCGATATGAAGTTCCTTCTAGCCCAACCCCCAGCCGCTGTCGCCGCTTCCCTTCTGGCCACAGCCGCTCCCACAGCCGCTGGCTTCATCGGATCTCTGCTCGCGAACTTGGCTCTCTGACGAACCTTGTCGCTCACCACGA
Source organism: Verticillium nubilum (assembly GCA_002851675.1). Classification (NCBI taxonomy): domain Eukaryota; kingdom Fungi; phylum Ascomycota; class Sordariomycetes; order Glomerellales; family Plectosphaerellaceae; genus Verticillium; species Verticillium nubilum. The sequence goes on from NMXI01000007.1 coordinate 617,865, forward strand.
GGCTGGGAAGGGTTATGAGGAGTGCCAGCACACCCACAGCGCCTACGTGAACGGCGGGCATTGCTGCGCCAACAGAGACAACGCTGTTTGCTTGAACGTATGAATGAAAGTCATGAATATCGGGTAAGGGCTCTGCGCAAATGTTACAAAGCGGCGTGTGGAAAGCCTCAGCACACTCTCAGCATCTATAAACGCTCCGCTAGTTCGTATTTACAGGGCTTGGGGCAGTTGAACTTCGCTCGCCATGCGGGCGGAGTTTTCCATATTATGCCTGCCTCAAGTTGACTCACGTCGAAAAAAATGCTGCTTGCATATTGAGTCCGTCAAAATATCAAAACACGGCTGCATTTGGACATGCATTGTTGACCAGGTGACAATTGGCAATCACCTCAACCTGCAATTGACAGGGGCTGACTACCTACCCGTGGAGGGCCGAATTCAGGGGCGGCCGCTGGAGCGATCAGGCCTGCGAAGGCCAATGGAGCCCAACGTGCTTCGACCAGATACATCGTCATGTCACTGCTGCATCTGCGCTGTTCTCTTGATCGAGGTCGAATCATAACTCACAGCTGATAAAAGCATCAGAATCGAGGGAATTACATCTACAACAATCGTGCTTGCGACGTGCGCACCGTCCTGTACTTGACCGTGTGGTGCATTCGCATGCCTCGAGGCCTCAACTTTGCACCACGCAAGGTGCCACGGCGTCTCCAGAACCAGTTCATTCCCTCAAAAGCTTACACAATTAAGCATGTAGTCCGCTTGACCATTTGAAAAGCCACAATCATCTCAATACAACATACAACACACAGGAGACGAACTGTTCACAATGTGGGTTTGCGCATCGGCTACATCAAACAGCCCCTCTTTTCTGTTGGCGACATTCAAAGTCCTGTGGTGTAGTGGTTATCACGTTGCTCGTCAGTAGCCCTTTTTCTCCATGGTCACTCGCCGTACTAACCCCCGCTTAGTTATACCTACTGGTCACGCTAGTATGATATGCAAAGGTCCCGAGTTCAATCCTCGGTAGGACTACATTTTTTAACTTTCTATCCATATTTTTGCAACGCAGATGCAGAGGTGCTTTCTTTGTCTTTTCCCTTTTCGCGATTCTTGACATCAACCTAATACTATAATTGGGTCTGCTGAAATGAATACCTGCTAGGCGTGGTAAGTCTACATGATGATGCACTTGGAGTGCTTCAGTTGCGTAGGTAGCGTGCATAGTCAAAACGTCCCTCCGGAGTATGAATTGATGAGCGACTCATCCGCCAGAAACGAGTACAGACAGCCGCTCAGAAAGACAGAGGGCGACGCAGTCCACGATGTGTTGTATCTATCGCGCTCCCTCTCAAACTCTCGATGTGCAGTCTGGCAACACTGTTCACCTGCCTCCTTCATGCTTTACAAATCACCACCGTCGTCCACACCCCAGTTATCTACTTCCCGCTCGTCCATGAGGCGATCCCACAGGTCTTGTTCACGTTTCCGATTCGCCGTCAGGCACATGAACCCGTCTTCATCGTACTGCACGACAAACGGATCGAGCTCAGCGTCATACTGCTCCGGATGAGAGCCCCGCGCCCACATGGTCTCCCATCCATCTCCAGGCGCGGCGTTCCGGATGAACTTCTTCAACGCGATCCCGTACGGCGTCGCCTCCGTTTCGTCTCCTGCAGCTTTACCCTCCCAGTCATCCCAGTAATCGAGTGGCTCGTTTCCCCACGCATCCTGGCCGCTGCGGTGCTTGAAGTACCATGTTTCCGTGAGGCAAGCAGGAGGGTCTCCGACCACCGCTCGACGATAGTAGAACGTTCTCGGGGGTGTAAAATCTCCATCTGGACTCCTGGCGAACAGCCAGCGCGGTGGTGAGTCAACGCCCGAGGAAGCAACATGGTTGGCGAGGTAGGCGAGCTGCTCTTCAACATATCGCATGCGATCGTCGCCCTCAAGGTCTGCTTCGGCAGCGTCAAAACTGTGGTTGTTAGAGATCCTATTGTTGGTGCCCTCGATTTTAAAGTCGCACTTCTTGGCGGCGGTTCCTTCAATAAGATCCGTGTCGAAGCTGAGCCCACTGATGAGATCGACGTCAGCGGCCATGGCATGACAGTCATTCATCTCGACGTCAGGATCCGCACAAGTCTCCTCAATCGCCGTGTTTCGGTAAAGGCGAATATCGCCCGCTTCATCATCTAGGTCGCGCAAATCTTGTGCGTAGTACCGCGAGCCGAACTGACCGCGCGAGTCGCATATCGCGGCACTCGTACAGCCGGCAACATTGAAGATAGCTGGATGAGTTTGTATCGCGTTGTTTTCTCTGGCGGACATCCCAGGCCGCAGGACGTCATCCTCCCCGACAGCGTCAAGCGTCTCGTCAGAGACGGACGACTCCACAGCATCGCCAGCCCCATAGCCGGGAGCCCTCGTCTGGATGGATGCAGTAAAGTCGCGGAACAGGGAGTCGTCCGTCACAGCTCCGCCGCCACCAGAATTGACAAAATCAAGGATACGTCCCTCGACATCGCCGTAGCTATCGTGCCACTCGTCATACTCTTTGTGTGGAAGTACGACGAATCGTTTGAGGTGCAAGTCTGGAATTGCCGCCAGGCGGCGAAGGACATTCGGAGTGAGGAAGTACCCCTCAAGGCGTATTTCTCGCAGCGTCTTGGCATGCTTTCGAATGAAAGCCACGAACTGATTCGTCGGAAGAACGTAGTCCGTCAAGTCAACTGAAATCAGCTTGGGAAAGTGCAGTAAAGTACACAGTCCACGATCGAAGCACCTGCTACGCTCAAAGCATAGCGTCAGGTGCGTCAGATTCCTTGTCAGTGTGAGCAGTCGCAACAAGACCATTTCATACTCGGCGTTGTCCAGAGGATTTGTTAACGACAGGCACAAGTCTAGATGTGTAAGTTGCTCCAAGCCCTCGCCTACAGGCTTCAGGCCCAGGCCCATGCCCAGGGTCAGAAGGCATGTCTCGATGCCTTCGTCGGCGAATTGCAACTTCTGGACAATGGGATCTGTCCCCAACCGCGCGAGATTTGCCATGGCGGGCAGCAAGAAGCGCTTCAATCCGAGATTGCGATCTTCAGGCCTCATGTGTATGCTTGACTGGAAGAGCTGCGGAGTGAACGGGTATGCTTCGGATCCCCTAGTTCTCATGTCGCGACAGGGCGGCATCGGTACTGAGGTCATGCCGACGAGGCTCTCCATGGAACCGAGAGCCTCCAAGAAGAGAGGGTAGAACTCCGTTGCAGCAGCCTCAAACTCGACTTGTGTCCCACAAATGGCGTGGCTGCTGAGGAAAACGGGGTGCGGAACGTTCCACCAGAAGAGACCAAGGGCATCATGAAACATGCGAGTCACAAAATCGTCGTCGTCGTGTAGGACGTATTTGCAACGGATTACTCCGGCAGGGTCGCCATCGCACCGCTCGAAAAAGGGACTGCCAGGTTCATCTGCATGGTCCCCAAGAAAGATGGACATGCTTGCGGGACCCTGGGAGAACTCGTACCAGACGACGTGGCGGATGACGCTAGCCAGGTGTGTGGTCGCGGCGATGCGAAGAAAGGTGTCGCGGTCGCGGTGGAGGGGCGAGATATAGATGGTTCGGAAGAGGAGAGCGGTTGCGGCAGGGAGGAAGCGTCGGGCCGATAAACGAAGGCTCCTAAGGTCATCGGCGAGAAGGTGCGACAAGATGAGGTCGAGGAGTTCATCGGGCAGGGAGGCCATCGACGCGTAGGTACGGATCTGCCCTGGGCCGATTTCCATGGCGGCAATTGCTGAGAGCTCATTCACTAGATCCCGGGACGGTTTGCTTTGATCATGAACCTTCTCAGCTCGGTAACAGTTGGGGTGTAGGGCGCAAGGGGCCTGAACACGTCAATTGCGAGCGCATAGAGACCGAATGAACAAATATCTACCTGGATGTCCTTGATCGAGAGGATACACATATTTTGTTTGCGATAGTCCGGGTAACAACGTAGATTACGATGTAGAAGCAGAGAAGTGAAGTCAAATCTCGGTCAGGTAGGTGTTCCGGGTGTCGTAGGTACTTTAAGAAGCGGGCAGGCGACGTAGTCGCGAGATCGTCGTTGATTGTTGCATCCAGCAAGCCAACCCCAAGACCGAAGCTGACCAATGAGATCGTCACAAGCCTGCTGCCTGCTGCCTGCCTGCCCGCGCCCGTCCGACATGCAGACGTGCGGACATGCGGACATGCATCTACCAGTTCACTCTCATCGGAGCATATGAAGAGGGGCCAGAGGTCGGGTGCAAATAGCATCTCCTGCGCAATATCTGTCGGAACGGTTGGGGTATCAGTATAGATGTATAAGAATGTTCTGAATGTATGTTTAATGAAGCATTGAAAAACCGTCCATTGCGGCCCAGTACTCCAAACGCGCCGGCTGTCGTGGGCCGTCAACCCGACTACCGTGCCACACAGTCATCTCCGTCAGTTTGCAATCCGTCGTGACGAGGCTCCCGCTGTGCACACCCCATGTCCCGTCTACGTGTAGATACTCTCAGTAAACTGGTTCACTTGTATCCCTGTCTCCGCCATTTCTGCGTCCCTCAGGAACTCCAGAGGGAACCACACCAGATGACCCTTGATCTGGGAAATCTTCTTCCGCGCGTCTTCCGCCGGCATGAACAAGTCGTAAACATGGCCCGATTTGATGCCCTTTGGCGGCAGGTATCGGTCGTAATCGTCAAAGTTTTTGACTGCCACCATTGTTAGCACCCATCACTCAAACACTATCAGTAGGAAGGAATAAGAAAAGTAGACTTGCTATGGTCATCGGGGTCTGCGTGGAACACGTGTCGGTAGATCTCCGTGTTCCTTGTTGCCTGGGATGTCCACATCTCCCAGAGGTCGTCGTTCAGCGGGTCAGCCACAATGTCCCAGCTCTCGTCCCGGTCAAAGGAATCGTTCGGCGACTTCTCACTCGGCGGTTGCGCGTTCTGCAACCCCGTTCCGTCGAGACCCTGCGCTGGCAGCAGGCCCAAGTGCTCGCGCCACAGGTACCGACGCAGCGTTCCCGCGTGCACGCCTGCCTCGAACGGCTGGCCGTTCATCGTGCTGGTGAACTGTGCCCTGTCCTCCATGACGATGCTGAGCTCGCTGTCATGGAGACCCAGCTGCGATCGGTCGTTGAGGTTGCTTGAGCCGCAAATTACGATCCGGTCGTCGGCGATGAGCAGTTTTGAGTGGATGTACAGCTCCTCCTGAACCCAGTTCTGGATCTCCGTCTCGAGATTCTCATCGTCCCAGGGTTCGTCCAGCAGCGACCTGTCGTTTCCAGCCATGGCGTGGTGTGCTAGAGATGGGGCTGCCGTCAACTTGCCCTCGGGCATTGCAGCCTCGAACCGCTGCTTCGCGTCCATCGCCTTCTCCACTTCGGGCGTTGCCAACGTTGGGTCCTGGTCTTGCGCGCTGCCCATGTGCGTGTCTCGCTCACCGTGACCTGTCGGATCAACAGCCCCGTGAATACCCGCCGCCATAATCTCCTCTGCCTCGGCGCGCTGCACCTGTTGATATGACACGCCCGTTTTCTTCTCCTGCTCAAGCAGAGCAGGCGTTGTGACCAGACGGTCGTATGATCGAAGGTTGAAGAAGAAAATGTAATCCTGGGGGTTCACGCCCTTGGCCTTGATCTGCTCGAAAATAGAGTGCTCGCCGCGGCAGATCGACTTGTACTGGTAGTCCATGATGGCTCTGGTGCCCATGGCCGCCTCGTCACGGAGATCACCCGCGAATCCGGGGATCGCTGGAAGGCAGACAATGATGCGGAACTTGCGCTTTTCCTCAGCTGCTCGGAGCACGGCCTGAACGATGGCAAGGCCAATAGTGTTATGGACTGGGGACTGGTGCTCTCCTGTGGCGGTGATGAAAAACTGGTTTTCGATGTAAACGTAGTGCTCGGCCTCGAGAATCGTCTTAGAGTATGCGTTCTGGATTGAGTGGTCGAGCAGAATACCTGACGACCAATCGTCGCTCGATCGCACAATCTGCGCGTGGACCGTACCGCGGTTTTCGAGATTCTTCGTCTCGAGGGGCGTCAAAGGGTGCATGAGATAGTCGCCCACAGGGTGCTTGGGCCGCTGCACACCCACAAGATCCTCGTCCTCGCCAGTCCTTCCAGCCAGCTGGATCCAGTCGTAACGGTCGTCACGTTTGTATTTGTCGCGCTTGATGAAGTTCCATCGTAAGACGAAGTGCTCGGCAATGTCGTAGACGCAGGGTCCGACGAGGCCCATGGAGACATCGTGCCACGGCATCCGGCCGTAGCGGGTCTTGCTGAGCTCGTTCTGCTTCCAGTCATCGACGTTTTTGAAGTCCATTACACGGTTGTTGTTGAAATCCTGACCAGGCCACACCTCGTTCTTGACGCCCTCGGGGTGAACATCTGCTAAGGCGTGCGTTTGAGTGTCCCACCGGCCGAAGCAGAGATCCAACCCGCCAATGAAAGCCATTCGGTAGTCAATGACGATAAACTTCTCATGATGAGCCCAGTAAAGAGTCATGTCCGCAGCGTTCTCCAACACATTGTGGTCGGGGTGTCGCATGACTTTGATGTTGCCATAACCGGGCGAACCTTCGGGGCACAGGCCATGAAGGGCGTGCTTAGTATGAGCTGAATTGCACGTCAGGGCTGCCTCAACTTCGCGATAGACGGTGACATAGATCTTGACACCCGCCTCAGCGCGTCGCTTCAGGACCTGATCCAATCTCCATTCCTGGTTGTCATGCGGAGGACGGCGCAGGAAGAGTTCAGGCGACAACCACCAATCGCAAATGTAGATGGTCTCCTGGGCGGCCTCGAGCGCCTCGGAAACGGCCCAGAAGTAGTCGCGGCCGTCCACATACCACTTTATTATGTTACCGTCGCGTTCGGGGAAGAAGGAATCGTAACGGTGCTCGTCACGGATCTTCTGGCGCTTGTCGTCGGTGGCTTGTTCGTGCTCCTCGTCGTGACGGTGATTTCTGTTGAACTGGAGCGAGTCAGCCTGAGACCCGAGCGACTGGAATTTGGCGTGGAGCAAGACAAGCTCGTGGAGGAGAGAACAAGCTCAATCAAGCTCAGGGACGCGCAATGCCCAGGCGTCAAGGCGGGTGACCGGAACTTACAAGGTTGGCGAACTTGCCGATTTGGTGCTTCTTGTGGGTGATGTGGATCTTCGCATCATGCAGGTGGGTGCCCTCAAGCTTCTCTTCGAGTTTCTGGAATGGCGCCTTGATCTTGTCCTTGAAGCTACTGCCGCTCTCGAGCTTCTTCTTGTTCTCGTCGTTCGTGGACGGCATGGCTGCGCCTGTTGTTTAATGAAACGAGGGACGTGTTGTAGATCGTCGGTCGCAAAGTCGTCAATGTGTTCTCGTCAGGGCGGCATGTATCAGTATCTGGGTATCACGAGTCGCAAGAGTGTAGGCGAAGGACTAGACAAGTCCAAGACGGCGAACGGCAAGGAGGATGTGAAGCTTGACTCGAGAAAGAAGAGGAGGAGGCGGGCTGGGCGAAACTAAAAGAAAGCTTGAGCGAGCAAGAGACGATGTCATGCGGCAACGAGATCAGCCAAGCGCATCAAAAACAAGGCCGGAACCCATGTGGTTCGGGGGAGGTGAGGGGGGTACAAGCTGGGCGTGGGCCGTAGGACGGGACGAGAGCGGGGTGTGCCCATTCGAGCCAATGCTCCTGGAATAGAGAAGAGTCCATGGGTTGAAGGCTGTCAGCCGGAGAATGGAGGCCAAGATCAATGCGGTTGGTGTCGGCGTGAGCACGCGAGCGCAGAGATGGTAGCCAAGATTGATTTAGGCGTTACGATGTCTCGCGATCAACCGCCGCGGCCGCGCGTCCGTGAGGAAAGGAAATTCAAGCGGCCGATCATTCCTTTGGCGCGAGAAGATGCAAGAAGCGAAGCGAAGAATGGCCGAGTGGGCCTGGAGCCATCCTGCCCCGGCAGAACCAGATTCAATGAATCAGCCTGGCCAGGCTGAACTTGTCTTCTCGGCTTCTCCTGCCCCTCGTGTCAGTATCGATCAGTCGATCAGTGAGGGGCAGGGACGATGCACGACAGGAATGGCAGCAACAGGCGCGCGAACATGGTGAGGGGCTAGCTCCCGCAGTGACGTCATTGGCGCATATCCTCAATGCCGATTTGCCGCCCAATTGTCGCTGCCCTCAGCTCCTGCCAGCTTGTGACACGACTTGTGGGCAGGGTGCTCGCAGTGCTGTGCGCAAGATGTCGCCTGCCTTTCCACTCAGCTGCTACACGATGGTCTGTTCGGAGCCGACGCTTCGGAGTCAATCCTGTCGGAGACCGCGTCACATGATCGAGTAGGTACCAACGTAACAGGGGGCTCCTTATCTCGTCTACACCTGGGCTCTGTGACCCAGAGACACCTGCTGTCACATCAATTCGATCAAATCAACCTGTCGACAACTAGACAGACAGCGTTCAGGTGCCCACAAGGCCTCATCAACGTTGATTTCGGATCTTTGAGTTCGGATGCCTCATGCGATGCTTTGCTGAACAAGAATAGTTTCGATGCTCATCAAAAAAACAGCAACGCCCTCACCTCCACACTCTGCCTGTCCTCCCTTTCGACCTCGCCCGGATCTTCAAACGCACAGTGTGGCGCTCTCCGAGCCAAACCATTCGCAGCCTTCGAATCGAAACACTTGATCAGCAGCACCTCGTCCGGCCTTAACCCATACTTGAAGTACCACCGATGCTGATCTGACGGCAGCACCGCCCAGGTCTCATTTCGCGATCCATCCTGGTACAACACCTGCGCCGCAACGAGGTCTTTATCATCCACGGAATATGCCTCCGCCACAGCTAGCGGGTCTTTGTACACTGTCGTGATGGGCCGCCAGATGTTTACGATCTGGTACCGGCGCTGCAGCAAGTCGTCGACCTCAGCGGCGGGTATGTGCTTGCGGAGTATGAGCCCGGCACCGTCCGTAGATTGGTCGACGTGGACGCGATGGAGGGGTCCTTTCTTCGCAGCGTTACCTTCGCCGAGGGAGTGCCAATTTGAGGGGCCGCGGCGTACTTGGTGGCCGAAGATGTGAACGCGATTGGCACCGGTTCTGGCCTCATAAGTGATAATTCTGAATGTGTGGTCGCAGCAGCACTCACACATCTTTGTACAGCTGCTCCATCTCGGCGTAGTATGTCCCTTTCAGGGCAGCAAGGTCTGTGAACTCCTTCTCCCGGCTCTCATGCTTGAGGTACTGGAAGCCATGGCTGTCGAGAGTATACTTGTCCTCGTCGCCAGTGACATCAGTGATGGTCACCTCGAGGGGTATCGTGGGTCTCTCATTGGTGACTTTGTTGCTGCAGGAGATCTGTCAGAGAGGCTCGGATTTCATGGTTCAGGGTTGCATACCCCCCAACAATGACAGGAACCGGTGGAGATCCATCCCCAGGATCGCAATAATAGTTCAGCTTGGCTCTGACATCGTGTCGTGGAGTGGTTCTTCTGGTCCCTGGAGTGCTGGAATGCCAGGGGTCTGTGGCTGAGGGCGATGAACTATGAGCGACCATTATTAGACTGTCGGCATGATTGTTTTGGTGGTGCTGCCATGATGAGGTGCTCCTGGAATCCCTGGTGAGGGGGCAGCTCAAGGTGTCTCGAACTGCCCCGCCATCCGCGGTGGAATGACCACCATTGGCCCGGATGCCAGCGACCCTTCTCCGGGCTGCCGTACCCCTTATGCACCGTCGAAACAAGCCATTAGCACTGTGGTTATGCCCCTGATCTGGACATACGAGGATCATCCGCACCGTGTCCCTGACAACGCAATCGACCCCACATTGCCGCAGCTTGACCTCGACCCCTCCATAGTCTGGACCTTCCCTCTGAGCTTGACCGCTTCACGAACCCTTCCATCTCGACCTTCTCTTGACACCTCAATCATATCAACACTAGCTCCGACGTCTTGCCAAACAATCCTATACCAACCGCCGTCATGTCTGCTATTGCTATTCCCCCTGGCGGCACCATCGTCGACACCTTCAAGAAGTCCTTCGTTGACGTCCCCGTCGATGCCGAGAAGAACAATGCCATCGCCACCGCCGAATTCCTCGAGGCCACTGAGGCCCTGACCACCATCTTCGGTGCGCTCTCCTCATTGAATTCTCCCACCGGACGAACATATGTGCTGACCGTCACAGATGTCCTCGGCTCCGTCGCCTTCTCCCCCGTCAAGACCGACATGCTCGGCAACGTCAAGGTATGCCCCTGAATCCTAAGCGGTGAACCTCCTAGCCTCTATCCACCTCGAGCTAACTCCATCCCTCTACAGAAAATCCGCGACCGTCTCCTTGCGGCCCCCGCCGAGTCGCTCGACCTCCAATCCCTCGTCCGCGCCGAGATCGCCACCAAGAAGCACGTTGCCGCTGAGGGCCTCCTCTGGCTGACCCGGTGCGTGATCTCCCAGCTCCCACGTCTCGGATGGACACCAAGAGATGGCAACTCGAAAACACGGGAAGATAGCTAACAGAATGTAGTGGTCTCGAGTTCACCTCCATCGCCCTCTCCAAGAACGTCGCCAACTCCTCCGAAGAGCTCGCCGACTCCTTCCGCGCCGCCTACAGCACCACTCTCAAGCCCCATCACTCCTTCATCGTCAAGCCCATCTTCAGCGCCGCCATGAGCGCCACTCCCTACCGCAAGGACTTCTACGCCAAGCTCGGATCCGACGAGGCCAAGGTCGCTTCTGACCTGCGCACCTACCTCGCCTCGCTCGAGAAGATCGTCGCCATTCTCAAGGCGTTCCTCGAGACCAAGGATGCCAAGTGGTAGAGGGCGGCTCGGCCGCAGGGAGTTGAATCATGCATAATGCGGACATGACTTGTTGAAAAGAAGCGATATAGTTATGGAAATGCTCTTGGGAAATACAGTTGTGTTTGAGTGTTGATGCTGCCTCCTAGCCGCGGTGTAAGGATTTCTGCGCATTGAGTAAGGGCCTCCGTGTTTACCCTAGCTCCGCATATGGGGGCCCGACATGAGAGTCAGTCGAAGGTTCTTCAGTCGGACATGACATCATCTTCGCATACATTCTTGGCTCGTTACTTTCTCGTGTCACCAACTCCTCCTAATCCAACGGAGCTCACCACCGGCTCCCGCTCATTTCTCCTCCATTGTTTCCACCCTCGCCTGCATCTGCTTCCAGCTTCCGCAACTCCTTCGTGACCATGGCTCTCTTGACGCGAAGATACGTTTCGAGGAACTCCTTTCGCTGCCGCTTGACCACAGAACCCAAGTTCTGGAACCTCAGATAGCCGTTCCCGCTGTTGCTCGCCAGTGTCCAAGTGTGCTCATAGTTTATGAAAGCTCTCGGTGCCACCCTGGTTATCTTCTTGTTCTTCAAATCCAAATAAATGACCGGGTTCTTGTGTCGGGTGTACGTCTCAGTTGCCTCTTCCGAGTGCGTTGCCGAATGACTATCCCAGTGGGTCCCTTCTTCCTCGCCATCATGATTCTTGTGCACACATAGCGATAAGCACTGGGGCATACCATCGCTGGAAACAGCGACTACCACCATTGTGCGGCGGCGGAGCGCGCCGTTATTCACCTCGTCGTCCAACCGTATTACGCGGCCGGCAACGAAGAAGCTCCCTCCCAGTGGTTCAGTAGTCCAGCCCCAAGTGTTTGGCTCCACACCTTCGAAGAGTATGGAGCTGACATTGTCAGAGTGCACCTCGTCGGCAGTAGAGCCCGCATTCGACATCATACTCCGGGAAGACATGCGGGAAACTGTGCTCTTTGCCACAGCCTGTTCGTCGAGGTCGAGGCCGTGGTCAGGATTTTCAGAGCGTAGTAGCAGCTCCGGGCCTATGCAAGGATCGCTCTTTACCCTCGAAAGGGGATTTCGAGGCGGGGAGATCAAAGGCCGTGAAGTATCAAGGCTCGCGGGAGTGGAGGCGACTCTGCTAGCGATTGGCCGGCTTTCCGTAACGGACGGTTCGATCTGTTTATGCTCCGAGGCAGCTGGCCTATTCGGGGATGTTTGATCAACAGCAGGCTCTGCATTTGAGAACCTTTTGTTAGCGGTGCGATGTCATGGGCTCAGGACGCTCACACTGCTAGGTAAGAAAACTCACCAACCCTCGTAGCCTCAGGCGGCCCAAAGTGAGCTAAAGCTCCCTGGAGTGAGTTACCGATGGCTGCGGTTCCTCCGTCACCCTGTGTGACGTTGGTGTGTTTCTGATATTGGTGGCTGCCCAAATTGCCAAAATTGAAGTGCCAATGGGAGGATGGTGGATGGTCCGGCGACGGTGGCATGTCTTGCCATCAAGTTTCACCTGACGGGGCTCTAGACTTTGAAGCCTTAACTTTGCTTTTGGCGCGTGTTGTGGGAAGTGCCACTACGAGGAGAAAGAAAGGAACTTGGGCAGATGCGACATATTGGCGAGGGAACGGATTCTGTCGACTTTGTGTACCTCGAACAAGGGGGATGAGCAAACTACGGCTTGATCCTAGCTGATCAAGTGTGAGGATCAGGCTCCCGCACACCGACTCTCAAATCGGAAATATGCGCTGACCTGCCGTGCAGATGAATAGCGCCGCTTGGAGTGTGGGAGATCACCTTGGCAAGCAGCCCAACAAGGAGGGCCGCGCGGTCAAACACAGATGCCACATTGTTTGCCTGACACCCGCATCGATAGATAAAGCAACGCAGTGACTCTTCTAACTGCGATAGGTCGCCTCGTCGGGCAACATGGCGACCCCGCAATCGTTGCACTTCTGGAGGTCATGAGCTGACCGGGCAGCTCGACCGGGAACCTGGAGGCTGGCGCTTATACATACCTACCTGCGTGGAAACACGCATGGCCTGCCCTTCCCTCCCAGCTCACGATTCCTTCCAACGCTGCTGTCCGCGAACCACCCACGGCCTCCGTACCCTCGTCAGGCTACCTTAGCCTCCTGCAGACAATAGACTCCTGCCACGTCACACAACCCTACCGACAGCCCTTCCCATGGCGGAAACCGCTGGCCTTGTCCTTAGCGGCATCGCCATCACCACGCTCTTCACTTCATGTGTCGAGATAATCGAGTATTTCGAAAACGGGCGCAATTGGATATGCGATCTTGGCCTTGCCTTGGTGAAGGTCAACCTTCTCAAGATCCGACTAAGTCAGCTGGAGGATAGTCTGCCAGAACCTGGGGATGAGAGCGCCACTATCAGATCGCCGATCCTTGGTCTAGAGTCACTAACTCGGAGCGAGGTATCCTGCAACGACTGGGAGGTGTCCGTCATATTCCGGGGTCTGTCAGGTGTTGATGAAGTGCTGCGGAGAACCAGTAAGCTTTGTCGCCGTTATAGCTATCCGAGCCGCAAGTATGAGGCCGCCAAGCATGGCCACGTCTATCACACCCTCCCGCCCTCGAGCGTCGCCACAGCGTCCAAACGGACCGACGGCGCTTATCGTACCGATGCAATCCAGACTGGTGACCGACTCGGTGGCTGGGGGGTATTTAGCCGGAAGATGTCCTGGGCAGTACATGACAGGAAAAGGTTCGAATCTCTCATTGCCGACCTCGACTTCCTCCTTTCCAACTTGGAAAAGGTAGCTGGCAACCGATTCGAGCTCTTCGGCACTTTGACATCATCATCCAGCTTGGAAACGACTACTTCTCAGAGTCAGTGTGCTCATTGATGATGTCTACGCACAGTCGTACTGATCAATAGTTCAGACAATACTATTGCTGCCTGCAGTACCATGAACCGGAAGCACAACCAAGTATCAAGCACATCCCAAACAGAGGTGCAAGAGAAGTTTGGCGCGAAGGAATCCCCCTGTCACGAAGCCACTCGGGTTCGGTGGAACATTGCCCATCACCAAGACTCGCGGGAACAAACTCTCGGCAAGAACCCGGAAAACAAGGAGGCTCCGCTCGAACCGGTGGTTACAGAGCCCCTCGCAGCAATGTCGCATGCTGATCGTCCTGTTACGTCGGCCTCCGGTATTCAATTCACCGCCATCGGGAACAAGGTGACGGCTAAGTCATTCATCTTGCTGAACAAATCGAGTGGAGAACAAAACGTGCAAGACAACGTTTTGGATGACAGCAGCGCCATGGCCCTCGGAGGGTTCAGTGAGAAGGGCAGTGAGAGTCAATTCCTCGCTTTGTACAAGAAAGAGGCATCGGAGGCTAAGGGGGGTGAATAGGGAAGGCCGCGAGCACTGACCACGTTCAACACCCCTTACTGGGAGAACGTATCAAACTCTCGGCTGTTCAGTCCGCTCATGCAGTATTTCATAAAGCGAAGGCTTGACGCCGCAGGGAAAGGGGCTTTATTTCAGTTGCGTTTCGATTATGGTAGTACATGACATACAAGCATGTGTACGGTTTCCCTCCAAAAACCTCATATATCGTATCGTGGCTATCCTCACTTGAAACTGTTAATATTCACTTACTTGCACGAAGGAAGTATTGCGCAGCAAATACGCAGTTTGTACGTCCTATGGTATGAGTCGATTTGTTGACCTAACATACGGCCACCCACCCCATTCATAATTACTGGCAGGCGGGTGGAAAGTAGGCGCGAAACTTTGACTAGGGGCTAGCAGACCTTACTACTTGCCCTACAGCGCCAAAGTCCATTGCCGTCGCTCTCATTCACGTATTTTCTGTGCCAGTGGTGAGTTTGGGAAGCAGACGGGCTGCATTAGACTACATTTTGTATTTGGGGAATTACAAGAGATTTTGGATCACGGTCTGCCGGGTATTCACAGTAGTCCAAAACGTGCAAGTGGTTGTCGAGTCTGAACTTACTCACAACCGTATCGGAAATGCGATAGCCATCACTCACTGCGAAGAGTTCTGTAGGCTGATGTTTTCGTTGAGGGCAGAGCTACACGACGTGACTGCAAATAAGGTACCACAGGATGCTTCCCTGCCTGGCAAGCTTTAGAGCTCAGGACTCACAACAGGGACTGGTCAAAAATGGGGTTCCGAGCGCTCATCTCGCCCCGGGCATGCTGAACGAACAAGCTGGAAGCCAAAGCCGCGTGTGGCCGGGCCGACTGATGCCAGGGAACTGATCACTGATTAAGAACGCAGCGTTTCGGAAGAGACATTTCCAAGGGGGCCATACAACAGCTCCACCTTTCTGTGGCTCTCTTGCTTTGCTTCTGTTCTGCCTAAGGTAATGAAAGCTTAGGGTTAAAGCTGACCCATACTTCCTACCTTAGAGTAAAGAACTCGGCCCAATTACGAAAACATGCGATGTTTGTGTTGTAGAAATTGATGTCTTTGTTCACCGGCTCGCCCCGCCTACGGCCCTACCCGAGGCCTGTTCAGTCGCTTCAGTTAGGCCTGGCTTTCGGAGCCACGACATATCGTGTTCAAACGCTTTTCTTTTTGTTGCAAGACCATTACCTAGATACCTTAACCACGCATCGGCCTACCTTTGTCTGCCAGCTTGCCAACAGTTGGCATAGCCACGTACACGGAGACGGGACAAAGTTTCAGCCCCGTCGGGATCTCTGCTTCAATGATAGACAGATACGTTGATGTTATAAGAGATTGAGACACACCCCAGTCCAAGTGACCAAACCACGAAAAACAGAATCAACACAGCAAGCTCCATCAATAGCTCTTTGCGGCCTCACAATGAAACGGCTCCCATCTCTTGATTTCCATCCTAGCAGATATGCAAAAAGATTTTGTCAAGAGAATGATCTCCCGAGACCAACGTCGCAACAAGACGATGAAGCTTTCCGCCGTTTCGAAAGATATGCACAAGTCTCTGAGAACAACCAACGCCGATATGGGATCGCCTCTGAGCCCTTTGAGAACGAAGACGGATTTGATGAAGATCCTCCCATCATCGACTACCCCGACGACAATTACAAAGATGGAGACAATGTCGACGAGTCAGGTCTTGACGATTATGAATCAGATGAGGCAATGGACCTTGACCCAGATCTTCCCGCCATCGACACGTATCATTCAAGCAGGCACGTTGAAACGCAAGTTAACATATCCGATTCGCGCAACGCAGACAACATGCAGTTGACGAAGCACATCCCCAGCATGGGAAGTGCATCCGATGAGGGGCTCGTTCCTCTCAAAACGCAGCTGGAAACTATTCAGCGAGCCTACGGCCGCGAGTTTCCGCTCGTTTTTGCCGTCCAGTCCGCCTTTGACGTACAAATACTCATCCGGCATGGGATACAGATCGACTGTACAATCAGCGAGTCTGGCGAGACGATGAACGCACTGCACTTCATCGTTTGGCGCTGGTGCGACGGCCGTCATGGGGTGCGTACAGCAGCATCGTTTGACACAGCGCAAGCCCTCCTAAAGGGCGGCATCCAAGTCGACGCCGTCTGGCAGAGACCGCCCTCGAGACACTTTGTGCCTGGCTTCACAGTCCTGGGCCTCTGTATCTTTTCCGCCAACGTTCAAGGCGTGCATTGGCTGCTGAACATGGGAGCTGACCCGAACGCTCGCCGAGAAATGACAATTGGTAGCCGTGGTAGGACTTACACGCCGATAGAGCTTCTCATGGGGCACGCCACCGTTCACGTCTCTTCTGCATCGGGGAGAGTGGATGCGAACAAGAGGATCGCCGCCATCGCAAGGATGATTCTCGCCAAAGACAAAAGCAACATCGAACTCGGAAAGCCCTCAGCGTCAACAACTGATGCCAACGATATGCCTGCCTGGGTGAAGACTTTGCTCTCGACACCCCACCTCGACTCAGAGGACATGGCCCAACTTCTCGAGGAGACGGGAACCCCGTCAGGGCTCGGACATCTCGGACTGTGCACCACCACGAGTCTTTTGAAGAAGGAGCTCTATCGCAGGGATTTCATGCACAGGAACGGCATCTGCAGGCTATTGAGCCGGCAGTATGAGACCGGGGGCGAGGGAGCGGACGCAGACCCCTTCCTCGCCAAGCCTTGTCTCGTCCGCCGCATGTTCGCCGTTGGAGCCGCGCGTCGTGGACCATATAGAGCCAAGCTGTTCCGAGAGGAGGATTGCTATGAGATGCAACCCATCGACTACGCCGTGTTCTGGCTCGACGTGGAATCCTTCCGGCTCTTGCTCGAATCACATCGCCGCGGTGCCTTAGAGGAAGAGATTAGAGAGGACCGGGGCATTGCACGTGTGCTGCGGCAGCTTCTGGGAAAACCTGTCACGCTTGGAGAAGCCCGCAGGCAATGGCGGTGCAGGAGCTTCGGCGGCATCGAGGACATGGACGGCTTCGTGCGCAAGTATGACCCGCTGAACACGCATCCCGTGGATCAGATGCCGTTGTCGCTTGCCATGGACCGAGACTGGTTGCTGAGACATTATGTGCCGTTTGGCCGGGAATTTGACCGGCGAGTCAGTGTCATGACGGATATGCTCTTGGGCAGCTTGGCTGTTGATGACGGAGAAGGCCGGCTAACTATATGCCTCGACTTGGGAAGGCGGGGAGACTCGCCTCTGCGATACGCTCAACACAGTGGCACAAGGCATCTCTTCGACAGAATGGTTCGGAAGAGCCGCCGCGAGGATCATCATGTCATCGTACTGAAGACACCAGAGGATCGCAAACTTCTGGGTGGGTTCGGGTGTCTTTTGAAGAAAGGTGATCGATCTACTACGGGCAATGTGTACGACGATGAGCCCAAAAGAGCTTGACGTCTTGATGAGTCCAGCAATGTTTGCCTCGTTGGATCAAATCTTCAATGGAGAGGGCAATTATGAGATTGGGACTTGGGCATCGATTGAAATTCAGGGGCACGGACGAGTCCCGGACACGAACGGACATGGCTATGATAGAGGAGTTACTGGATAGAATGATTCTTTTACGCTCAAAAGAGTTGCATCATCGGCTTCATCTAACAGGACGCGGATGACTTTGTAGCAATCTCGTCAATAAGCCAATCAGCAGTTTTGATGTCGCCCGCCTCCTGATAACCCTCATCGTCGCCTGTCGCGTTCTGCTTCTCCTACACTCTCTCACGATCCAACCATGGCCTAACTCAACCACCTCGATCGGCGAGAAAGCCGCCCGAGCATGGTAGCATGCAAGAAATTGTTTCCTTAACAGCACTCCTAATGGTCGGATCACCCCGCAAATGATATCGGCCTCACTCCCATTCTCTACGACCGGTTACCTGTCACATGCGATGCGCGACTCAGGCGCAGTGAAGTTGCCCCTGGCCGAGCACCCGATTAGGCCTTACATTGGCGGGCCGTGGCATGACGACAGCTACATCCCTGCGAGGATCTGAGCGAAAAGGGTCCAATAACCCACTCTCGATCGGATGTCAACCCAAAATCTGCCCCCCAAGACGCCCATTCGGCACACTCACCTGAAGGTGGCCTACCGCCATGACGAGCCAACGCGTCTCCTGATTCGCCGCACACACGCGTCAACTTATCAGTCCAGCCTAGGCCGTCTGCGTCACATCGTCGAAAGGAATGAAAGAGGGGGGCAGAGAGGGATGGGGAGGGCCATTCAGGGTCTGATCGCGTTGATATCGTCTTGGCCCTTCGGCCGAAAGCTAGCCTTGCAAGGACTTGGTATGGCTGCCGTGACGAGCGCTCCCCAGGGGTTGAGATATCTCGGCATTGGTGGTGTCTGCCTCATCTCTTATATCTACAGCCATGGCCCATGTCGACACCTCTCTGACATGAGTGCTAGTTGGGCACCGGTCGTTGTCGTCTTGTCGTCACTCTCTAGCTACTAGCTCTCCATCGTGAGCGTCCTCTCTTTCTTCACTTCTTTCATCAAGCAATACATTTAATTTTATCACTTTCACGCCTCCGTCATGGCTCGCTTTGCCTTGTCATGGTTCTTAGCAGCCATCCTCCTCGTCTCCAGCACTGTGGTGCGAGCCGAGGACTGCCAGTGCTCTCCTGGAAACCAGAAGGTCACCTACATCGTGGTTGAGATGCCCGACACCAAACACCCCCAGTCATCCCTGGCCTCTACTCCTACGCCCGTCTTCTCTAAGCTTGATGTCAAGCCCACTGCCACCGCGCACACCGTCCCTACCAAGCCCACCGACTTCCCTACCGATGGTCCCTTCGTCGAGCCGCCCAAGCCTGACACCCACCCCGACAACTCGACCCACACTTTCGGCCCCTGCTCGGCCCCCGGCATCGACCGCAGCGACCCCATCAACATCGTGCCGGCCCAGAACGTATCGCTCTACTACTCGTCGTCCGATGAGAAGGAGCCGGGTTCCATCGGCATGAACCTGACCATGAACAACCCTACCGTCGTCCTGGAGCACATTGAATCTATCAGCAATGTCATTTGCAACAATCTTACTGTCACTGTTCTGTTTGAGAACCTCGAGGGCTTCAACGAGGCCGTCAAAGACTGGAGCGACGACGAGGCCTTTGTTCTCATCACCAACCACATGGGCAACTGCAACGCGGCCCTCGAGCGCGGTTTCTTCCTGGCCTCCGGCGTGTCCTCCAATGCTGAAAAGCTGGCGGTCACTGTCAAAGCTTCCAGGAAGGATCTTGCCAGCATCGCAGGTCGGTGAAACACTCACTTCTTGAGCCATGCCGCTAACATTTTCCAGAGTCTTGCGAGATGGCTTTCACCTCTCTGCCTGCCGCGTCCCTCACTCGCCGTCTCGTTCTGGACCCCAGTGTCTCGCTCAGTTTCTCGGAAGGTATACCTGAAAACACGGTGCTCTTCTCTGACGGCCAGTATATCGACGTCACAGCCGAGGAGGCCTGGTTCCAGTCCACCATCACCTTCTCGGGGTACCTAAAGTACAACTTCTGGAGGTTCCGTCTCGAGCACCTTTACTTCGATCTCGATGCCAACTTTGCCTCTTCCGCAGCCGTCTCCGCCGAAATCAGGGCGTCGTTCGCCGAGACCATCCGCTACGCGCCTGACGTCCTGGCATGGTCACTTGTCGAAGTCCCCGGCATCGTCTCCCTCGGCCCCGGCATCGCCTTCGGCCTCGCTCTCGACGTCGAAGCCACCGCGGCCGTCGGCCTCCATGCCGGCGTCGACGTCAACATTCCCGCCGGCAACGTCCACGTTGACCTCCTGGATGGTTCCAAGTCCGGCACCTCAGGCTGGGAGCCCCAGTACAACAGCTACGCCAACATCTCCCAGGCCGCCGACGTGCGCCTCGACGTCGGCGCCGACGTGACCGTTCAGCTGGCCTTCAAGCTCCTAGGCGGCCTCGTCGACCTGTCAAGCGGCGTCACGGCGTCACCCGGCATCGCCAACAAGTTCAAGCTCCGCGGCGAGCAGGACGCCTGGGTCGGAGGCACGGGCCCACAGATCGACGCCGGGTTCGAGATCCCCAAGGATGGTCTCGTTTGCGCGGAGACGAATGGCGTAGAGTTTGAATCGGACTTCTACTTCAACGTGTCGGCGTTTGCGACGAAACTTTGGCGACGAGACCTTTATAACGTCAGAGTTCCACTTTGGGATGTCTGCTACAGCTTTTAAGCCGAGCTGCCTAGTAATAACTTCATTCTCATAATTTAATGTTAATACCGTCATATCAAGTCACAGTCGAATTACCTGCGAGTCAAGGGCGCTGTCAAGAGAACAAGCTCTCAAATGACTGGCCCGGAGAGTCAAGTCCGGTCCGGGTGGGGCCGGCCCCGCCGAGCTTTGGGAAACTGGATCCCGATTCCACAGGATCCGCCCAGCCGTCAATGACGGAGTCTGCGTGACGTAGTAAAGACATGATCGGGGACGAATCCAAGCTGTGATGGCGATTTACGTGGACATATATCAATGGGCTTCTACAGCAGGGACAGCCGTTGCCGAGTTTCTGTCATTTAAAGACTACCCTCACGACCCAGATTTTGTACTCCAGCATTGTTAACCTGAAGCCCAGTACATATTCTCTCACGACAAGCGACTTTTCATATCATACAGCGCCATTTATCAGTCTTTTCATAATGTCTTCGACAGAGCTCATTTTCCAGCTCAGCGGCACATGTAACAACTACGACTGGGGCAAGAAGGGAAGGGACTCCCGTGCTGCCCGCCTTTGCGCCAACACGCCGAACACCGACTTCAAGATCGAAGATGATCAGTACTACTCGGAGATGTGGTTCGGCGACTACCCAGACTTCCCCGCCCGTGTCGTTTCGTCAGGCGAGCCTCTAGCGGATGTTCTGCAAAAGAACAAGAAGGCTCTTCTCGGTGACAAGGTCATCAACGAACTCGACAGCCAACTCCCCTACCTCCCAAAGGTATGCCTTGCAGGCTGTCCCCGTATCCAGGATTTCCCTAACACGAGCAGATCCTCTCAATCGACAAGGCTCTCCCCCTTCAGATCCACCCCAACAAAGACCTTGCCGCGAAACTCCATGAAAAGAACCCTGAAAAGTTCACCGACCCCAACCACAAGCCGGAGATCGCCATCGCGCTCTCCGACTTTGAGGTCTTCGCCGGCTGGAAGCCATGCAAACTAATCGC
The DNA here is from genome assembly GCA_002851675.1 of Verticillium nubilum. Classification (NCBI taxonomy): domain Eukaryota; kingdom Fungi; phylum Ascomycota; class Sordariomycetes; order Glomerellales; family Plectosphaerellaceae; genus Verticillium; species Verticillium nubilum. The sequence continues at coordinate 639,293 of NMXI01000007.1, forward strand.
TCCCCTCTTCAACATTCCCGCCCTCCGCGCCTTCATCCCCAACGCCACCTCCCCCTGGACGCAATCCACCCTCCGCGAGGCCACCCGCGCCATCCTCCTCGCAGACGACGACAAGATCGTCGCAGCACGAGACGCGCTGGCGCAGCTCTCGCGGGAGGACCTAGGCGAGAACAAGTACATTCTTGACCTCCTCCCCCGGCTGAAGCGAGACTTCGGCAAGCAGGACCCAGGCAGCCTGGTCGCGCTCGTGTGCATGAATTTCATGCAGCTCAAGGCCGGCGAGGCGCTGTACATTCCCGCAGACGGAATCCACGCGTATCTTTCCGGCGACATTGTGGAGTGCATGGCGCGGAGCAATAACGTCTTGAACACTGGTTTCTGCCCCAAGGGCGATCGGGACAATGTCGACTTGTTCAGTGATTCGTTGACGTTCGCGGTGCATCGCGCGTCAGATGTTATCCTGTTGGCGAAGCAAAGTGAACGTGGCACAAAGGGGAAGACACTGTTGTATGGCCCACCTCTGAGGGAGTTTGATATGCTGTCGACGAACTTGAAGAACGACGAGGAGGAAGCGATTTCGAAGGGTCAAGGGCCTGGCGTTGCCATTGTTACCAAGGGTAAGGGTGTCCTGGAGGGAAATGGCCAGAAATACGACGTTGAGGAAGGCTTCATTTTCTTCATCGCACCAGGTATAGAGGTCAAGTGGCAAAGCAAGGGAGAACTCCAGGTTTTTACTACCGTTGTATAGAAAGCTGTTATAGACGACATTGAAGCCAATAACAATTCGATGATCAGCCAGCTGGGTGCCCGACTGTGTGCTACACCGCTGTGGGTTAATTCCGAAGGCTTCACCGCCGATTCACTTCGTTCTCAGGTTTCCAGAATTCCTCGACGTCGACAAACAAATCGCTGATGCGCAGCGCTTCCAAGATGCCGCAAATGATGCCTCCTGAGATGACTACGACGTAATAGCCGTCGCTCAAGACGAGCGCTTGCTCGATTCATCATTCATGAATCGTCATGCATGCCCAGATCCCCTATTCGATATCACCTGCTGGCCTGTTGATATGTGAGCAAGATCTCTTGAGACTGACAGATTAAAAGGTAAGTCCCGAGCTTCTAAACATCCTGTCGCCCATCTTAAAACCTGTGACTCCCACTCCGATGATACGCTCAAACCTCGCCCGTAATGAGCAAGGAAGTCTCACAACGGCAAGGAAGGTCATAATTTCCCGACAACGCGTTCACGCCGCTCTAACGGCCATATTCGGGGTTTGTGTACTGTAGCGAGCCTGACGATCGTGGTAGTTTGAACCCAATTGAAGTTATGACTCGGAACCTTTTTGACTGGATGCCTCGCGCCAAACACGAAGCTGAAAACCGCCAATTCAACAAGAGTCGTAGGGTGCAAAAACATAAGGAATGTGTTTGCTGTTGTCCCCCGGAACGTGAGAAGTATGACGTAAGAACCTTTGACATCTCTTGATAAGTCAATGAAGCCCTGTTGGCTGCCGCTCACAGCGCATCTAGATCCACAGATAACGTCGCGATGATGAGGCCCCTGGTGCTCGTTCAACCTCCCGCTTATCGGTCAGTTCAGCACATAGAGGCGAAGCCAATGCGATAGAGTGTTTGCCAGCACTGAATTGCCTGTCAAGCGACAAAAATCTCATCATCCTGCCAGATGTATCGAGCCATCTCAAATGCCTCGCCCCAAGCTGCTACCAAATCAACGCCAAAGGGTTGTCGAGGCCTGTATCGTTTGCAGGGAATCCAAGCGCCGATGCAGCGGCACTACCCCGTGTACCCACTGCCTTCGGCGGGGGGCGGCCAGATTGTGTACCATGAGCAATCGGCCTCGGGGGTCCAGATCGACTGCCCGCGGCGGCTTCAGCATATACTCGAGCGTGAAAGCAAGCCAAAAGGGCCAGGATGATGTGATCAGGGCAGATCATTCGGATACCGGTACACACCAGATGATATCGTTGGCAGCGAACAATCTTACCGGGTCCCGAGCGATATCAACATCCGAATCGCCAACTGATACGAACCAAACACGCTCGGATCCGGTTTCACGGCAAGTATGTGGCCCATTGCCAGAGCCACGCTTGACAAAGACGAGTACTCATCCACGTATGCTGTTGAATCGACGGGGTGAGCGAGGTAAGCCGCCGTCAGTTGCTAGAGAACTGATCAACATGAATGCACATACTAAGACCGCAACCCTTAGTATACATAGGGGGAGCCGCCTCGTTATCTTTCCTTCAGCTTATACGTGGCGCCGTGGCCAAACAGATCGGCCCATCCCCGTTCTCTCATAACGACGCCAGTGGAACGATGATGGAGGCAGAATCACGCCAAGACGTCGGATATAGAAGTTCAGCCTCGGTCACAAATGCCGACGTGACCACGGCTGGTGAAACAGTCCAGTATGCAAAAACATACTTTGCAGTGGTAAGTTGTTGGCCTGGCCTCTCAGTTTAAGATGTTCTCTGTGCTGAATGGTTGTAGACGGAAGGATTCTTAGATGTCCTCACCCATGCGGAGTCTGAGTGTATCCTTTCTGGCGAGGGGACCCAGGTAGATGTAGGGTCTCCGGAGCAGAATTTAGTTCAAGCTCTGGCCATTGCGATCGGCGCACAATGCGCGTCCCCTACGAGTGCGTATACAGTCGGACGCCCTCACTTTCGAGCCGCACAGGCAAGGGCTTTTGAGGAGATGCTGGAAAATCCAGATTTGGACATGGTGCGCACGTTTCTGCTGATGGCTTTCTACATGTTGGGAGCCTGCCGCAGGAATACAGCATTCATGTACCTGGGCATCGCGATGAGGGCTGCACTTGCACTCGGGCTACACTCAAGGGATTCATATGATGATTTGGACGACTCGCAGAGCATGCTTCGGTACGATTTTGATTCCTTTGAAGGTAACCTACTTATTTCAAAGCTAACATGTCAATAGCATTCGCGTGTGGATGAGTGTGCGTATCCTCGACAAACTGACGAGCTCAATTCTCGGCCGGCCCTCAGCAACAGCTGGGATAAATTTGGATCTTGAAGACGTTATCGAATGTCTGTCGTCTTCCGGATACCCACGCACAGCCTGTCTCATTGCTTCTTACAAAGTGACGAGCATCATCAACGATATAGTCACGAAGCTTCACGATGAGAAGAATTTTACTGTCAGTGCAGTTGACGAACGCCTAGATGATCTCAAAACTTGGAGGCAGCAGCTCCCGGAATCTCTTCGCAGCATTGTACCGGCGGCCGCAACACTGGACGATACTCAGCAACTAATGCCTCAGCAAACAAGCTCTGGCAATCTTCATGTTTCCTGCCTGTATTACTTTGCTGTAACCTTAGCGACAAGGCCCTTTCTCATGTCCGAGTTGATGTCTGGTGTCTCACACGGGGCTGCGGAGTCAAACTTGGCCGCTGCTTGTTTGGATGCAGCCGTATATATCGTGCAATCTTGTGTTGAAGCACGAGAAGCTGGAGCACTGCATGGTAACATGTGTATTCTGAAGTAAGTTTGACCTCAAGTTGAGTTCAAGCAATCACTGACGAGGATCTAGAGCTTTGGTGTTTCCCGCGGGTCTAATTCTTGGCTTCAAAACATTTGTCGGTGGGCCAGTCGAATACGGCATTGAGACAGCTTTCTACAACATCAAGGAGGTCCTGAGGTCTTTGGCACGGTTGAGCCCGCAAGCGGCACACTATCTCGAGATCCTCACTTCACTGACAAACGCCATTGGGAAACATCGATCAACACTTTCTGATGGACGGCGTCAGTATGTTTCTAAGCTGTCCGATACCAGTGTTGGTGTCACGAAATCAAACAAACCGGCAGATGCATCAGAGCCGATAGATGGCGGCTCAGAAACCACAGACGCCGCGAGCGGCCATCATCTGTTCACCGCACTACGCCACCTACAGCCAGAGGACTTTCTCTTCGACTGGGAGAGTCTTGGCATTACCGAGTGAAATACCCGGGACTCGATTTACATAAAGTCACTACATTCAAGCGTGAATTTAGCCCTCCATTGGAGTGAACGAGAAGTGTACCATAACGAGCCGCCCGGAAATGTCAGTGCAACGTCTTGGGACGTTTTCCTGACGATCATTCGAGAGAGGCGTGCGACTGAGACGGCACGGAGGAATTGATCACCGGATTGTAATTAACTGGGTTTGGGAGATCCCGCCCTACAGCTGATTCGCAATACTCAACACCTTCTCGTTCCCGCTGCTCACCACATGGACCCTCTGATAAGCATCCCCTGAACGTGCGTTGGTCCGCACCCGCACTTATCAATTGCGCATCCGAAGTTGCCGATGCTTTGCGTAGTTTCTTATCGGAGTTATCTGTGGAATAGAGGTCGCTGATGGGTAGGCTTATGGGACTGACGGTACGTTATCCGCCAGTTGCGGGTGTCGACGGTACCGGGCCGCACACGGATCTTCAGCAAGCAAGGTTATGCCGCGTGCCCATCCCTTGCGTGCCACCACCACACCACCATCTCGACAGTCAAGAAAGTTGTCGGTGCGGGTAGATTGGAAGATAACGAGATGACTGGGGGCAGAAAGATGATTGACATAAAGGTGCTCGACCGGGTGTCGCTGGAGCCCTGGTTACGGCTAGGAGCACAGTTGATTTTCCCAGCCCTCATACTTTCACCATCAAGATTTTTCACACCAATATATTTTCGTCATCTTTTTTTCAGAAGCCCAAAGCAAGATGGCCGTCCCCAGTAAGTCTGGCTGGCGTCGCCTGAGCGTCGGTGTCATCGGCGGAGGTATCGGCGGCATGTCCGTCGCCATCGCATTGCGGAGAGCTGGCCACGAAGTGACCATCTACGAGAGGTCAGATTTTGCTGGCGAAGTTGGAGCTTCAGTGTCTTGCGCCGCCAACGGCACAAGATGGCTGCACAAATGGAACGTTGATGTGGCAAAGGGCGATCCAGTTGTCTTGAAGAAGCTCATCAACCGTGATTGGAAGACTGGCGAGCCCATCAGCGAGTACGACCTGGCAGACTATGAGAAGAAATGGGGCCACGCGTACAACATGTTCCATCGCCAAGACATGCACGCAATGCTCAAGGACACTGCCTTAAGTGAAGAGGGCGGGGGTTCGGCAGCAAAGCTGCTGGTCAATCACAAGGTGAGTCTTCACTCTGACCCTTGCCCCAGATAGCACAATGCTTACATGAAGGAAAAGTGCAAAAACATCGATTTGGACACAAATACGGTCCTGTTTGAGAATGCCTCCAAATATCGGCACGATCTGATCATCGGCGCCGACGGCATCGGCTCTGTAGTCCGCGGTATCATCGGCGTGCACCCTACCCGCCGCCCCGCCGAGCAGCAGTGCCTGCACTGCAATGTCATGACCGAGGATGCCGTCAAGGCTGGTCTAGTCGATTACTCCAAGGATGCTGCGCTCGAATACTGGGGCGGTCAGGAGGGCAAGTGGGACAAGATCGTCCTTTCACCATGCAACGACGGCAAGCTTTTGTCCTACTACTGCTTCTTCCCTCGCGATCAGGGTGACTTCACCAGTCAAGCTTGGGGTGCTGAAGACCGCCCCGTCGAGGACCTGCTTAAACCCTACCCACAACTCGACAGCCAGGTACTCAAGCACCTGGCGATCGGCAAGGAGATTCAGCCGTGGAGGCTGTGGATTCATGAGCCGTACCCCTACATTCACAAAGCTGGGGTGTGCTTGCTTGGTGATGCTGGACATCCCATGATGCCTCATCAGAGCCAAGGAGCATGTATGGCCATTGAGGATGCTGCGGCACTGGGTATTTTGTTTCACCCGAAGTACTTCAAGGGGAATGTTAGGGAAGCTCTGGCTGTGTACGATGAGGTTCGTCTGCCGAGAGCGACGAGGGTGCAGGCTGCTGCTGCCAAAGCTGCATACAACATCAACGAAAGAATCGGTGAGTTATACTGCCTTCGCCAAGAATCTATGTGACTCTTGCAGTGAGCAACTGCTAATCACGCTGGGATCAGGGTTTTCGCAAAACAAAGACCTCCCATTTTATAAGGTCGAAGATTCCATAAAGGTTCTGACCATCGAGGAAATGAATGCGTAAGTTCTAGTGTCTTTGTTGGTTTACGAAGACAAAGAAATCTGACACAAAACTACAGGTACGATATGTACAAGGATATCGAGGAGAAGCTGGCCGCAAGGGAAGGTGCTAAATTTGTTGCCAAGTTCACTTGCGGTCTACCCATCGGCTTGGAACTACCAAACGGGATTACTATTGGAGCATGAATGAATGGATCAAAGAGGAAGCAAGCCTGGAGTATTGTCGCCGGGCTATAATACATGACTATTACTTTGAAGACGCGCAATGCGATTACTCGAGGCTGACTGACATGACATCACTGGTGCCATCCCAAGGTGAATGGTGCCTCATGCTGGAGCCCTCTCTGGACAAGGGGTTGGCTTAATGAATGCAAGACTCCTTTGAATTCCTGAACTCAGGCCAGAATTAATTTGAAAGTATCTTTACGTAGAATCTCCAAGAAAGAACATACAAACAGAAATACAGTTGCTTTTCCACTGCCAAGAGCCTTGTGCCACGCTTTTGGCGAGATGAATCCTGGTCATCTTTCCTCTCCATACCCTATCTCACGATCAGACATTCGAACGATGAGAGACGAGTAATTTGAGGAAGATCCAACCAAGGCTGCTTCAGATATTGCGACAAGTACATCTTCCGTATCGTCGGCTCGATAATAATTTTGGCCGGCTACAGCTCCATGCCAAGCCCAATGCCGGCCCACAACCAGCGCCAGAGTCCGGTCGCCATCGAGAAGTCCGATTTGGATCACACAGTCCGATAAACAAAGTCAAGTCAGTTCCCGGGAATAACAGGTGCTTCCATTGCACCTAAATCACAGTGATGACCATTGACAGCGGCCCTCTCGTCTTCCATGATCCTGTGTTTCTCCGATCTCACTTTGCAATCCCACACGAGTTCTCTCCGTCGGTTAGGAAGTCCCCATGATAAGAGGATAAGATCTACCTACCCCGACCTTCCCAACCACCGAGCCAAGCAATTATGCTTATTTTAGGCTGATAAGCGGAAGCAGGGCCCCGGGCATACCCGCAATGGCGGGCGTTCCCTGACCCGTTAGTATCGAGTGTTGCTTGTGAACATAAAGATAGATGCAGGACGGCGACCTTAACTTGACCAGTACTCCTCACCTAAACCAAGCATCGAGGAGCTTTGCAGCGAGCCTAGCCACCTTTTAACCGCCTGAACAGACTCAGACACGCGACCATGAGTGAAAAACGCCACCTAGGCTCCGCGACGGAGTCTGCGGACGACACGACATTCGAGTCGAAGCTGCATGTTGTGTTGGCCGACCCAGAGGTGGCCCACGACTATGTCATCGACAAGGCCAGCGAGGCCGCCCTGGTCCGAAAGCAAGACCTTCGGGTCTTACCAATGGTGTTTCTCATGTACTTCCTTACATTTCTTGATCGCACGAATCTCGGAAACGCCAAAATCGCGGGCATGGAGGCCGACCTCGGGCTTGGCACCTATGGCTTCAACATTGGCGCGTGCCTTTACTATGCCATCTACTTCTTTGCCGATATTCCTGCGGCACTGAGCGTCAAGAAATTCGGCTTCATCGTGCTTCCATTGAGCTGCATCTCATTCGGCATCGTCACTCTTGCAACAGCTTTCATCAACAACGAGGCAGGCTTCTATGCTATTCGACTACTCTTGGGTCTCACCGAGTCCTTCCAATTCCCTGGACTGAGCTATGTAATTTCGCGATACTACCGCCGCCATGAGGTCACCACTCGCGTCTCATTCTTCATGCTCGCAGCGGCAGGCTTGGCAGGCGGCTTTGGAGGGTTGTTCGCCTCAGCCCTGCTCGCCGTGGGCAACATCGGGAGCATAAGCGGGTGGCGCAACATCTTCTTGGTCGAGGGGTGAGTTTGAGCCGTGTTGCCACCAGGCAAGTCTTGATTACTGACATACATCACCTACAGAATCTTGACCATCGGACTCGGCATTATTTCACTCTACCTTTTCCCCGCAGACCCCTCCAAGACACGCATATTCAACGACGATGAGCGGGCGTTGGCCATTGCTCGCATCTTCCATGATCAGCCCGCTATCCGCAACCATAACGAGGAGATGTCGTGGGCGCTCATCAAGCGCGGTGTCGTCAATGTCAACGTCCTCGTTGGCGCCTGGATCTACATCTGCGATCAGATTACTGTGCAGGGCCTCTCGATCTTCACGGCTACGATCCTGCGCCTCAACTATCCTAACCACACTACCATTCAGATCCAGCTCCTTTCCGCAGCACCGCCACTGGTCGGCATGGTTGTCGGTCTGACGGTCGCCTACATCACAATGAAGACACGTCAGCATGGTCTCGCAATCGCAATCTGTGCAGGCCTCAACGTTGTAGGATACTCCATCTGGCTGGCATCAAGCAATACAGAGGCTCGATTCGCCGCCATCTTCCTCAACACAGCTGGCGGCTACAGCTTCGGCGCGTTGGTCCTCGGCTGGACGCTCGCCAACGCCGCGCCGGACACCGTTCGCAACGTAGCAAACGGTGCTGTTTCCGGACTGGCGAACATTGGTAAGCTCCTGCATCACGTCCTCTGCCCAGCCACGCTCGTGATCGCTGACCACGATAAAGGATCCATCACGGCCACTTGGAGTTACATCAACACAGATGCTAAGAACGGGTACCGCATCGGCAACGCACTAAACACTGCCACGGCGGCCACGGTCATCATGGCTGCTTTGGGGCTGGTTGTGTATCAGAAGCGGGAGAACAAGAAGCGTGCAGCAGGTGGTCGTGACTACCGCCTCCAGGCTTCTGAGGACAGGGTGGCGACTCTGGGCCATCTCCATCCAGAGTTTAGATACATACATTAGATTGCAGCCTTAGAGCTGTTTATAGTACATGATTCATACATAAGTCGCTAAATGGTACGAAGAAGTATTCCAAGTTGTAGATTGGCCACTGAAGCTACTCTGCAAGTCCTCCAACGATAGCAGATCTCATCACATTTGAGTGAGCTCTCTCTCGCCCCTTCCCACCCCCTTCATTCAGACCCAAGTCCCATTCATCCTCGGCGCACCTCGTGCAGTTCAGCCGACAACACCAGTACCAGCCTGGCTCTCGATAAGATCACAAACACACCCAGCAGCATCAACATCATAGCTATAAGGCGGCGCCACAAAGCTACCCACCTGCGTAATGTCCGTGTCCGAGTTGACGTAGATATTGTTCCTCTCCACAGCCCACCCCTCAAGCTTGGCGTCAAGGTCCGTAACGATAGCCCGGCGCGTGTTCTCAAAGTACGTCGACTCAACGAGCACCTGCGCGTTCTCGCGCGAGTTGACGCCCGAGGTCGGGTTGTCGAGGTAGCACGAGCTGTAGATGTGGCCGGTGCCGAAGCGGATGGAAGGCAGGCGCGAGTTGACGTTGATGAAGCTGTTGTGGTGGTAGGTTACGTGCATGGTGCCGGCGTCCTGCTTGGTGTTGCCGCTTGAGTGGCCGATGAGAGAGCCCTTCCACTTGTCTGGTGTTAGTCTTCTGTAGCAGGATGAAATGGCGTCCAGGGGGTGGGGCTTACATGATCGTGGAATTTGGTCCAGGAGACTGTGACCCAGTCCGAGGCACGCTTGATATCGAGGAGACCGTCGTAGAAGTCCTTGTTGCCAACGATCCCGGCGTTGGACAGATCAAGGTGGTCAATCCAGATGTTGGTGCTCCTCTCGGCCTCAACAAGATCACCACCGCGAGGAGCCATGCTGAGATGAAGGTTGCGGAGAATGACATTGTCAACCTTGTACATGCGTAGGCCTCCGCCGGTCAAGCCGGAATTAGCACCAAGACCGAGAACAGAGGTGTTGTTCTCCACTCGAAGGATGCCACAGCCGTCGATGATTCCATCGACGTGGATGACACCGCTGTTCTTGAGAGCGGCGGTGAACTGGCTGCAGGAGTTGACGACGACAGGAGGGGCGTTGCCTCCGCCGGTGGTAGCGGCGCCGTAGCCGACGAGCTGGTCGACAGCGGCGTTGCCGCACTGGGCGACGGCGGTGCCGACGGCAGCGAAAATGGCGAGAGCGGTCTTGCGGTCCATGATGGGTGCGGGAGCTGACGGCTCTGAGAGAAACTAAGCTGATGACCCTGTGATCCTTGGAGATGAGAGAGCTTTGGTATGATGCTTAGGTTGGCTGAGTACGATGTTGAGCAAGAACATGAAGAGACGCTCTGGAGTCCTGCCTTGTCTTTTATAATCCTTTCAGCCCGCACAAGCTGTGCCTAGACTTTGAAGGCATTATGATGCCGGCTTGCCGAGTCTTCAAGTCTCACAGGCTTCATGAAGAAGCTTCAATTATCCACCAGTGTCCACTGCTAATACCATTGCCGAGCCTCATGCCTTGACGAGCCTGATCAACACAGTGGTCGACAGGGCTCAAGCAAGCGGGAATGATGGTCAGGAGCCTCAACGAAAGATGGCCAAGTCCACATCGGCAGCCCTCCGCAGATAATGTGCCACACAGTTCGATAAGAAAACCGGGTTCGGCCTCTCGGCAGCAATCTGGTCTTGCTCAGGGCACCTGATGTTCAGCCCAAGATGGCGATCTGCCGCTGACAATCGGGCACTTGTAATATGCCGCCAATCAAAAAGCTGAGGGAGGTGGGATGGATCTCGCGGGGTAGCCGCGTCATCCTTGTCTTATGCAAGACACGCGCAGGAGGTTGCTTGAAGGTTGCTTCCGCGCCCCATTCAGTAATGATGTGAGCCCCCTCGGTAGCTATGCCGCTTCCAGTTGAGACCTCCCGGTTGTGGGCGCACAACAGTAGGCCAAGCCCGAAAGGATATTGGGGGGTGTCGCGATTACAACGATGTTTCGAGGGATTCAATTTTCCATCAAAAGCCTCCTCGCAGTGTGGTATATTGTGCTGAAGTCCTATGACGATGCAGGCGCGGCCTCGATAGTCGCAGGTGTCGTCTCTGCGGCAGCGACATCCTTGGCCCCCTTTTCTTGGGCCTTGGCCGCCTTCTTCGCATCTATTTGCTTTTGCTTCTCCAGTTTCTTCAGCTGGTTCTTTGTCAGCTTACCGTCTCCTTCTCCGTCGGTTTTTCCGTCGCCATCGGCTTTGGGTCTGACCGCCAGCTCGGCAAGGGCCTCAGAGCCGCGCCACACAAGGGGACGACGAGCCATGAAATGCTCAACCGTCTCATCCGTCACCTTTGCCCTCCGCTCCTGGAAACCGGTGCAGAACTTGGACAGCTCCTCGGCGCACCTGTGTGCTGTTAGTGGTGCAAGATATTGCGCGCGAGTGGCAGCCCATACCTCTTCTTGATCTCACCAGTCATCATCTTGCCTGACCGGTAGTCCCTCTCAATTTGGGCGAGTTCCTCATCATCCTGTGACTTGTTAGTGACTGACGAGTGCTGAAGGGTGCACAATCTTTACCTCGAGGAAGAATCGGAGGTATTGGTAGCTGACATCGACGTCCGGGTTGGCTCCCAGCTCGCGTTGCTCCTCTGCCGTCTCACGGCCACCGCTGTAGGCGTACTTGTTCATCTTGGACAGGACCTGCTTGGGCGTGTCGAACATGAAAATGGCAGAGGATGCGACAGACGCCGACATCTTTGAGCCGGGGCCCTGAAGGGCGTCAAGGAATCGTGAGTGAATCAGCGAGGGCTTCGCGTATTTCAGGCCCTGGCTGATATCTCTTGTCAGGCGGAAGTACGGATCTGCGTAAGCGTCAGTTGGCTCGTTCCATCGATCTCAGGTCTATTGAATGCTGGGCATGTAGTATCGAGATACTGATTGCTCTGGAGGGTTTCGCAAAGGGAAATGTGTTTCATGGGGGTCGTCATTCAGGCTGCGGTGACGAAGGTGTGTTTGTTACTTGCCTTGGTCAATTGCGCAGGGAATCAGGCATCTAAGTCAAGTCAGCCTATTGCTCTCGCGTTGGTAAACTCAGCTGCATGATAAAAGTCTTACGGGATCTGGCTAGAACGGGCCTCGTCCGTGCCGAAGATGTGGGGGAACGACGGAGCGAAGGAAGCGGAGGCCTGAATGGCGGCGAAATGGACCTAACCTCACGTAAGTGAGATTCTACAACAAGGCTTGCGCTGACCGACCTTGCCGATGGAGGAGCTGCCATCGAAGCCGAAAGCAGCGTTGGCGGTATTGACGGTAATCCTCTTGGAGACCTTGGAGATGGTCTCGTAGAACTTTCCGCCGACGTAATCGTAGTCGTTGAAGAGGAATGTCCTAAGGTTCGATCAGCACAACCGTATATAGCTTGAAACAGTCGCATCTCTCACCTGTCGGGGCTGAAGCCAATTGCCAGGATGTCCTTGGCATTGGACTTCGTGTACCTCTTCACCTCCTCGACGCTTCCGAAAGTCAGCATGGCGCGGCGCGAACAGGTCTTAGATCGGCGACCTACGTTCGCTTCTCGGAGAAAAGGAACTTCTCATCTGCCGCAACGGATTAGCCCATGCCTACCCCTAGCTATCCAAAGGCTTCATCTTGAGGTGATGGCAACAGGTGGAGGATCATACCATCGGTCATCATTATCTGTGAAGGGTCAGCATTGCGATGCTTACAACCAGCCAAGCTTCAACGTACCACTAGCGGCGCATCCAGCACGTCCGAAAGCCACTTGGTGAGAGTGAATGGGCTGACAGGTCAGCAATCTCTCCAAGTATGCGACAAGATAGCACTCACATAACGTGACCAATGTGCATCGAGTCGGAAGAAGGACCACGGCCTGTACGCGATACCCATCAGTACACAGCGTCCACAAAAGGTTGACCTCCAAATTCTCCGTCCCGTCGCGTCGGCCATACCAGTGTAGATGAAGAAGGGAAGCTTCTTCTCGTATCGGTCGAGAATCAAGTCGAGATCACGGTGGGAGAAAACAACGCCTCGTCGCAGGAGGTGATGGGGCTTGACGCCAACAACGCGCTCAAAACGCTCGAGCATGGCCTCGTCGATCAGCTTGGTGCCGAACTCGTCAACAAGTTTCTGCGGATTCCTGTTAGCCCATGCCTGCCAGTTACACTGTCAGTCTGGAACGCCTACCCTGTAATCAATGGCCTGAATCTTTCCATCGTCGCCGACCTAAGGATGGTCAGCTGTTGTTCACCCCCCACATGGCCAGCAGCACAGGCGCATAGACGATTGTCGGCTCAATAGTCTGCTGAGAGCACTCACGGCACCAGACACATTCCAGGGATCGATCTTCTGCTGCGAGGAGTCGGTGGCATCCTCGCCGACGGCGGCGGGCGGAACCTCCTGCGTAGGAGCCTCGGGGGCGGCAGACATGTCGATGGTCGCGACGCGGGGTCGATTTATGCGGGCGGGGTACTCGGAGGTCGCAGTCGACAGAATGCGGCTCAAAGCTGTCGATCAAAGGGTCAGAGCTTGAAACGGCAGCAAGATTGGCTTTTGAGCTTGCTCCGAGGCAGTCAATTCAATAGCGACACGTCGTGGACTTCGAGATCGCGGAGGAGGGGTCCGAATTTCTGGCCGTATTCGTGAGTCAATGGCAGGCGGTGCGAGGTGGCAGGAATGACCCCGCGGCTGACTAAGGGGGTCTCGGTGAGGGGTCAATTACCCCGCCTTCACCGGGTTTTGGGAGGCTAATGTGAGGTATGGTGTAGGTAAGGTAGGAGGACAGAGAGGAGTCTATGAGCCATCAGTACACCTTGACCATTCCTCTGCCTGGGTGTCTTCTGCCAGTGCAATCAAATAAAAGGATTCTTCCTGAAATACAACTCTCTCGATGATTTTGGTAACAATATCCACGTCTTCCCAGTGAATACCGAACAAACACTGGATCCCAAAGCAAGATGAGACCTCGAGGACAAGTTAGGAATTCGATCACATCTGCCTGAGATCATTCAATATCACGGGCAAATGGGCACAGCAAGCACCGTCAGCGGCCTTTCATTCCGCCGATAGACATCAACGACGAATGACATGCGGTGACCAATAACAATAGGTACTGATGCTGTAAGGCTCACGGCCGGGGCTGTGCCTCAGTGCCAATGCTTGACAGTCAACCTCGCCAAAAGCAGGCTTCCAGCCATCAGCATCTCCACTTCCATTCATCTCTTCTATCTCTGCACTGAGATTTCCGACATAGAATGCTTCAGAACCGATTTGCGACGCACCTGTCCGAGTGAGCTCACGCCGCACGAGGAATGCTACACAACAGACAAGTCACCACCAAAGCCAATGAACGCCCCACCAAGTTGAACATCGCGACCAACGTCACCACCAACAGAATGGCCCCCTCTCCTTTCCGCAACCCCTTCCGCCGCTCAAAGCTCCCAAAAGATCCACCCCCTCCTCCTCCTGGCGCCTCCTCCCGCTACATCTGCACTTACGTCGACCCTCAAACCTTCCAACCCTGCCCCAACGCCCGCGCCGTCGATCCACACACTGAGACCCCCACCAGCTGGCACTGCCCTTGCCACAGTCCAGGCTCAAAGTGCTCACCCGCCGGAGCAAATTGTGTTCTCCATAGACCCCCGAGCCCCATCTCCCGCCACCAGTGCGTTCACATCCTGTCAAGCGGGTTTCGCTGCCCCCAATGGCGAGAGACGGATACCATGAGCCAGGGGTGGCTCTGCCCTGAGCACAAATGCCAATACACTTCATGTCTCAGCTCGCGAGGCCAATGTCGAATGCACGACCCCAAAGGCGACGAGTCCGGTGCGTGTTATGAGAAGCCTGTCGACGACTGGAGGGGAGCACCCCTCATCATGCCCGCGCGCGCAACCTCCGTACCGAGGGAGCGGTATTGTTCCCGGCACGGGTATTGCACGGATATCGAATGCAGCGCGAGGGCGCATACAAGGCCTTATAAAGCGAAGCCTATTCCCTCGCACAGACCGGTAGATGCTGGTAAGGCGGCCAAGACGGTGACGAAGCCCCCGCCGCCGTGCCGGGCGCCTGACTGCTGGGAGGCGCCCGCGCGGTGGCCAGATATCTGGATGTGCAGGAAACACATGGGACTTTTCGACCCGGATGAACCAATTGGGTTTGCTGATAGGCCTCTGGACAAGGCCAAAGACTCACAGGAGCTGCCGAAAGAGAAAGCAAAGGCGAGTCATGGGGAGAAGCTGAGGATGTGGCTTTCATTTGTGGGGTAGAGCGGTATCTACTCAGCAGGAAATCTCAACTGGGACATATAATAATCATGATTGCTTTTTGGTACTCCTCGTCTGAGTGGCTCAGAAAGTGGTCATCAGCTTGGGATAGTCATCAGCGCTCGCCTGAAGATCCTTGAAGATGGCCTCGGAGTCACTGCCGCCCAAGTGCTTCATGCGATCGACGTCATCATCCCCCAGATCCTTCAACACCTCCTCCGGTTCCTCCTTGCCATTCTTCTGGTCCTTCTTCTGTGGCTCCAGGGCCTTCTCAACGCCGCTTGACTCGCCGATGAGCAAGATCTGCGCGTTGGGGTAGTCGAAGTGCGCCGGCTTGGAGGGCAGCCAGCGGCGGCCTTGAAACTCCTCTTGAATCCTGCGCAGTATTAGTAATGTGACAGAAATGACTGATCGAGCAAAGACTCACTCCTTCGAGAAGCCCGGTCCGTCCGGCAGCTGTGTATTCGCCGGCGAAGGTTGTTCGGGGTTCTTCGTGCTGACTATGAAGCTCCCCTGCTCCTTGACGCCCAGATCCCTCTGCACCTCCCCCAACTCTTCAGGCAGTGTAATCATGTACGCCAAATGACTATCCCGCCCTGTGCTGGTGATTACATACACGCCCTCCGCAGCCGGCGTCGCAGGAGGCGTGGTACTCGTCCCCTGAGTCTTGGTCACGTTCTCAGCGCTCTGCAAGAAGGTTTCCTTCAGCTCTTTGAAACTGGCGCCCGACTTCTCGACAAACACCATGAACCGATCCCTTCCGCTCTGGGGGAGGACCTTCTTTGGCAGCACGAGGAGGCGACTGTTGCCCGCGTCGCCGATGGGGCCGTCGGCGAGGCGAGCGTGCTTGGCTAGGGGCCGGAGGATGAAGTAGCTGCGAGCGATGTCGTTGACCTGCTCTGGCTCGTCGATGTTGACGCGGGCGCGGATGAAGAAGTAGATGAGACCCTTTTCGAGGATGCTAGAGGGGACGTCGGGGTCTTCGTGAGGCTTCTCGGCAGTATTTTTGATGTTCTTCGGCTTGGATTCGGTCTGTTTGTCGTTGTCTTGGTCCTTGCCATCCTTGCTATCTTCCATCTCGGCGTCGCCGTCCTTCGCTTCCTCCTTAGTATCCTTGTCGGCCTCATCATGCGATTTGCTTTCCGTGTTGTTGGCTTTGGAATCGCCATTCTTCGCAAAGCTTTCTTCAAGTGTCATCTGACCACTTTCATCTACATCGTCTCTCTTCACGCGCTTCGCCTCGGGGGAAGCACCCGTGTCCTTGCTGTCAATGTCATGCTTCTCGCCAGCAGCGGCATCGCCATTGGAGCCATTGGGCTTAGCAGCCGTCTCGTTCGAACGCGTCGTGACCATATTGCTTGCTGTATTGTGAATTCTGCCGCGTGCAGAGATCTTGGAGGGGAAAGGGGACGACCAGTCCCGTGGAGGAAGACGGCTCATAGATCAGACAGCTCGAGCAAATGGTGATGTCATATGGATCATCCACCTCGCGCATCATGACCCCATCTCAACGCGTTCCTCGCGTCGCGTTGCTTTTGCCCCTTCAGCCCTGACTAACCCTTTCGATGAGGAAGACCAAAACGCCCAGGATCGCGTTCATCACTGGCAGGCGGAACTTCATTCCGCTCTTCGCCCGGCTCCAGGCGGCGGCGCCCGTCCAGAAGAGCACGAGCCCCAGCGTCGGCAAGCTGCCTCGCGTTGCGGGCCAGGCGAGCATCGCTGCTGTCAGGAGAAACCATGAGCCGACATACTGCATGTGCTTTGGAATGTCGTCTTTGAAGGGCACGACGGGATAGAGGTTCGCCGCTGAGAGCTGTGTCTTTCGATAGGTTCGCGCGCGGAGGGTCGGTAGGGCATTGCTCAATCGGGCTACTGCGGCGACGGTGAAGTGGAGTGAGAGAATGATGGCCGGGAAAGCTGCGAGAAAAGACAACATGGTGGATAGATGAAGATAAGACATGTAAATCGCAATATCTGAATGGTCATGGCTGTTAAATAGCCTGCTCGTAAGATTATTTCGTCGGAATACTCCAGGGAACTGTAAATAACTGACTTCGAGATGCCCCTACGTAGCCTTTCCGCAATATCGTCTATTATAGAACCTAGTAAGACCCACTACTCCCAAACCGCCCACCCCCCAAACCCCCCACCTAATTCTAGCATTTTCACTATCTAAATCGCGTTATGTGACTAATAGGTTTTTTATAATGTCTCCTCTAATTCTTATCGCATAGCTCAGCTAATTATATTATTAGTTTTAGTATAAAGCGTTACTTAGAAGAGAATATATTAAACGCGTTTGCTTTAATTAAGCGAGGTATATCTGTATATAAAGCTGCGCGCGACTAGAATATACTTATATTAACGCTTTAAGATAGGGTTAAGGGCGCTATAGATTATATTACTACTAAGGAGCCTTATTATAGACTCTCGAGGGTATAGGAGATATATCTCGCTAGTTAGATTATAGAATATAGCGCCCTAGGCTTCGCTCCCTCGTATAATTAAATATATAATTTCTTTTAATAGATCTTATTAATATAAGACGATATCTAGCCTCTTAGAGTATATTAGATAGGTACTTTCCTATAATAGAATCCTTTTATTAAGACTCTATTAAGTAAGATAATTAAAAGCTATTACTTTAAGGGAGTTATAACTTAAGTACTAAAGAATTTCTTTACTATTCTCGCCCGCCCTAACCTTAACCTTATCCCCCTAGCTCTAAGATAGAATATAAATAAAATAGATATTATAGAGGGTATAAGTATTAATAGCTTATTATTAGTAGCTCTAATAAGTAGAAAATCTATATTTAAACAGCCGAATCTCGTATATAGATTACTATTATCGAATATATTTCTATAACGACTAAGGGCCGACCGACTAGGTTATAGGCAGCCCTACGTCAGAACCCCTATATTATAGATAAGATAAGGAAGGAATATTACGTATAGACCTATAGAATATTAGATTATATAATAGGATTAGCTAAGTAAGTAATCCCCCAGTTAGGATTATAGTTAGGTTTAAATTACTATAATCTATAATCTAATATAAAAAGATTACAACCTAATAGTAAGCTATCTAATATAGCCTTATACCTAACTAACGAGGATAGGATAATCGGGTATATAAGGACGAGCATTCCTATACTTATAGATATAGTCCTTCTTAAGGATAGTAATTAATCTAAGCCTTACTTTATATCTATTATAATAAGTATATAACGCCTTACGATACCCCCTACTTATTATTATAACCTAAGCTTCTACTTTTAAGTACCTTACGTCTTTAGTACTATCTATTCCCCTCTATAGAAATAGTTAGGTTATAATATTTTAATTACTCTTATTTAGTAAGTTTACTTTATAACCCTAAGTAATACTTATTATAGGAACGATAGCCCCGAATACTACTTCCGGCTCTACTATAGGAGGCCCTATTACTAGTATTATAGATATAATACGACTTATCTAGGAGCTATATAACGAGAATAATTAGTTATAAGCTTAGATAATTAATAGTAACTATAGTATAGGAGGGGGAGGATATAAATACCTACTTCCCCCCTTCTTCGATAGTACTAAGGGAGCCCTCTAGGGTTTCCTAACCTAACTCTAGGCCTACTACTTATTTTACGGAGCTAGCCTAAGCTCTAAGGCCGATAAAGTAGCCTTAGTAGCTGCCTTTCTTCGAGGAGACGCCCTCGTATAATTCGAACCTATTTAGTAAGACTACCTCGAGAATACGGACCGAGACTATAACGCCGAAATACGGGTAGTATTCGCTAACTATAATACGTTCAAAACTCGTATTAAAGCTATATTTAGCGACCCAGACGAAGAACGAACTACTAAGTAAGAGCTCTAGAACCTTAAATAGAAAGGATCTATAGCCGAGTATACTACTAAATTCTAGTAGATTTACTCCTACCTAGACTAGGACGAAGGACCTTATATAGCTATCTATTATAAAGGCCTCTAAGACGATATTAAGGACGAGCTAGTCTACTAAGATAGACCCGAGAACTTCTCTTAGTACGCTACTTTAGCTATACGAATTAATAACTACTTCTACGAGAGACGATAGGAAAGAAAGGCTAGATAACGTTAGAAGAGCCTAAGCTATTATATCGCTAACTCGGGCAGATAATCCTACGGGCAGCTACGGGCCTAACCTAGTATAGTATAGGGACGGATAACCTACTATAGCCCTATAGAACTCGATAATACGAAGTACGGAAAACCTAAGGTCGACCCTAAGAACGTTAAATACTATAACTATAATAAAAACGGCTATATAGTAAAGGAATACTACTAGAAAAAGATATAGAAACTAGTAGAAGGACGATAAATAAATAATTCGAGTTACTAAGACTATACTACTATTACTTAGTTCTATTACTTTAATACTAACTACCCCTAATATTTAGAGAGTAAAGAATCTAATAGATAGTTCCTAAAGTAACCCTAGGGAAGCCGTATCCTAGTAATAGGAGAATAACGACCCCTAGAAAGCCTATACGAGGCTATAAGACGATACTAGCGCTAGGCTATAACTACGTACTAGGAATAAAGGGAGATCTACGGAGACGAAAGTAGCTAGTCCGAGAGTATAGAGGAAGAGGAACTCCTACTCGGTTAACTTATACGCTTACCTATACTTCTAGACTACGAAGTCGATAGCGCTAGTAATAGCGATAGTAACGAAGAATAGGAAAGAGTAATTAACCTAGTACTATAAGAGGAGGAAATTATCTACTACGGAGTAGCCGCCTAGAAGGCTAACTACTACCCCGAGACTTCTACGACTATAACCCTTATAGTAGGAGACTACCTAGTACTTTACTAGTAATATATTAACTACCCCGACCTATTCTAGGCTAAATATATATACGACGACTATATTATATACGAAGGAGAGAAGAATTAGGATAACTTCTACTTATAAAAGAAATAGGTTCGACTTTATACCTAGCCGGGACTTAGTAATACTAGTACTAGATAGATTATATATATAAAGCTATACTCGTAAGGAAGAGCTACTTTTATACTCGATCCTAGGTACCCTATCGAGTACTATAACCGCGAGCCGGAATAGTAGAAAAATATATACGACGTATACCTTATCTACTATTAGAATAAGTACTACGACTAGAGATTATACTAGTAAGATAGGACTAGACGATAGTACTTTCGAGTATACTATAAGGATAACGAGCTAGACGTAGTAATCTAAGGCTCCGACCGATTAATACTACTTAGGGCTATAATTACCTCGAGTACTACTAACGCGATATTAGGAAAAGATAAGAATTATTTATAAGGAAGTAGCGAGCGATAGAAGTAAGAGAAATATACTTTACCTAGACCTAAGACGAGTAATACTTCTACTTTACTATTTAAGTAGAAGGAAGACAGGTCTATATACTACTAGATAGTAGAGCCTAGGGTAACTATATAAGTCCTAACTATATTAATAGGTACTAAGTACCTTAGAATTAAAAGAAGGAACCCTACTAACTTAGTATAATAGAAGGATAAGCTATCGCCTATAGAGGAGGAATCGTAGATAAGGAGACTATACCCCTCCTAGTATTTATTTCTTACTATCTAGGATATATTACTTTTAATATTACTAATATAGGAGATAAAACTATTATCCTAGGAATCCTATAGCCTAGATAATAGAACCCTATAATTAACTAGATAGCTAGCCGCGTCTAGTAGAGTATATTAGCCTCTAAGGAGAGCTCTAGGTATAGGCCCTTATACGATCTCTAACTAGCCCTTATAGAATAAAGACTAAAAGAGCTTATACTAGAATAGTAATAACGTCTAAAGGACGTACTTAAGGAATACTAGGTCTATAAAAAACTATTTCGAGAGGAACTCGAGATAGGCCTACTAGAATATACGTACTACGATTATAAGATTCCGATTAAAGAAAGTAAGACGCCTTACTTTAATAAACTCTATAGACTTAACTCTAAGTAGATAGATATTCTAGACGAGTACTTTAAAGAGAACCTTAAGAAGGGATATATCCGACCTTCGACTTTACTAGCCGGATACCTAATCCTATTTATATTAAAGAAAAATAATAAGAAACGACTCTATATAGATTACTAATAACTTAATAATATTATAATTAAGAACTATTACTTACTTCCTTATATTACTAAGTTAAGGGATATACTCCTTAGAGCCTAGTAGTTTATAACTCTAGACCTTAAAAGTACCTATAACCTTATCTAGATAAAGGAGGGCGAGGAATAGAAAATAGTATTTCGTACTAGACGAGGATATTATAAATACTTAGTAATACCCTTTAGACTTACTAATATACTTATTATATTTTAGAATATAATTAATAATATATTTTAGGAGTTCTTTAACGTTTTTATAGTAGTCTACTTTAACGATATCCTTATTTTCTCGAAAACCCTTAAAGAATATAGAAAGTATATTTATATTATCTTAATTAGATTATAATAGAAGAAACTACTAGTAGAACCTAATAAAGCTAACTTCTATATATAGTAAATTAACTTCCTCGGATATACTATTACGCTAAATAAAATTCGTATAGAAAGATCTAAGTTAGAAGCTATATAAAATTAGCTAACCCCCTAGAACGTTAAGGACGTTTAAGTATTCCTAGGATTCGTTAACTTCTACTAACGTTTCCTAAAAGGATATAGTAATATAGCTACCCTATTTACCTATCTTACTAGTAAGGACCTAGAGTTCGCTTAGAACTAACCCTAAGAGAAAGCCTTTAGAGTAATTATTAACCCTATCCTCCGTAAACTAGTATTAAGGATACTAGACCCTAAGGAACCCTTCGAAATTAAAACTAATACTTTAGACTTCGCCCTTAGAGGATAACTTAGCTAACGAGATAAGAAAGGATAGTAATACCCTATAGCCTTCTTTAATAAAAAGCTTTATAGCCCTAAATTAAATTACTAGATTAATAATTAGGAACTTATAGCTATTATTAAAGTATTCTACGAGTAGAAGATATACCTCGTAGGAGTACGATATGAGATTAAAGTCTATATAGATTATAAAAACTTAGTAATATCTATAATAAGTAAGGATCTTAATAAATAATAAATTAAATAGTTAGAATTCCTCTTAGAACTTAACTTTAAGATTATTTACTATAAGGGATTAGAGAATAGACGTACTAATATCTTAAGCTAACGTAGTAATTACGACGTTCTAGTACTAGCGGAATATAATACTATCCTAGCTAAGAACTAAGATAGAAATATTATTCTATATTATAGAACTATTACTATAACCTCCTGAGTTATTACGAATAATAACCCTAAGTTAATAATAGATCTTATTACGAGAATTTACTTAGCTAAAGTATATAGATACTAAGGAGTCGCTAAAACCTATATATAGTTTCGATAATACTATAACTTTCGAGGAACTCGATAATAAGTCGCCGACGTACTCTATAATTATAACCTCTACTATAAGAGTAAGGCGAATAGGTATAAAGCCTACGGAGAGCTCCGACCTCTCCTAGTTCTAGAAATAGCCTAGTAGTTAGTCTCCCTAGACTTTATTACTAGCCTACTACCTTCGAGAGAACCCCTTATAGGAGTTAAATATAATAATATCCTAGTTATTATCGACTGACTAACTAAATACTCCTACTTCCTTCCTTATAAAGTAATAGGAATAGTAGAAGACCTTATATACGTCTTCCTATATAATATAGTTAGATAATACGGATTACTATAAGAACTCGTCTCGGATTACAAAAAACTCTTTACGAGTAACTTCTAGAAATTACTTATCGCCTAACTTAGAGCTAAATATAAGCTATTAATAGCTTTTTACTTATAGATAGATAGTTAAATAGAAAAAACTAACTAGATATTAGAATAGTATATTAGATACTATATTAACTACCCTTAGGATAACTACGTAGAACTTCTACTAATCGTATAGTTCGCTTATAATAGCTTACTAAGCGAGTTAATAAAGTAAATACTATTCTATACTAACTACGGATTTAACCCTATAGTATATACTAAACTAAGAGAAGTATTAGATACGCCTCGAGTAACGAACCTCGCTACCTCGATTTACGATATTTAGGACTAAATTAGACTCGACTTAGAGTACGTCCGTATACGAATAATATACTATATTAACTAAAAAAGGATAAAGGGACTATTCTTATAGGAGGGAGATAGTATTTATCTTATTCGCTAGAATATTAAAACTAAACGACTAAATAATAAACTAGATTTTAAGAAACTCGGACCCTTTAAAATTTATAAGAAACTCTTAGATACTAACTACTACCTTTTATTACTAGAGACTATAAAAATATACCCTATCTTCTACGTAGCGCTACTAGAAATAGCCCCGAATAATATTCCCCTTAAAATAAATATAGAAGTTAAGGATACTAACGAATACGAAGTCGAACGAATTATCGACTATAGATATTAGGATAATAAGAACGAATACCTTATTAAATAGAAAAACTACGGGTACGAAGAAAATATATAGGATCCTAAGAGCTACCTAAGCTATTACTAGTTACTACTTCGATAGTTTTACTAGACCTAGATACTAGCTCCTCGGGTAATTTACTTAAACCTAATAAGGGCTAGTCTACGTTAGAAACTATACCTATAAAGGCTAGATCGCTTTCTACCTAGTACTCGTATACCGATAACGCTAGAAGAAGAACGCCGTCTTCCTTATCTAGTTCCTGAATTCCCCGATAAAAAGCTTCGTTACTATGCTCCTTTACCTTCTTCTTAATTATACGAATCTATCGTAGACGATTTACGGCTAACGATAATTACTCCTAGAGTTTTATAAGAGCCTCTTCCGTAGCCTCTTTATCGACTTCTAGTTTTTCCTCTATTTTAGATAGACGTTCTACTAGGCGCTAGTTAGTATAATATATTACTATAATATAAGAAAGATACTTACGAGACGATAATACTAATATTCTATTATATTACCTCCCCTACTTTATATACTTACTATATTATATAGACTTCTTAGATATTCGATATTTAAGCTTCTTTCGAAAATACTAAGTATAAGGTATATTACTATTAGACCCTTAGACTTAATCGAGACTAAGAGATTAAAGCGTTTAGTAGCTTTCTTCGATTACGGTTTTTTAATACGATCTAATATCGTATTATAGTTAGTAATAAGAGAAGAAAAAAGGATCTAGCTATATATAGGGCCGGACCTACTACTTATAGCCGTTAGGATATCGGCCTAGAGGAGGAGTATTATATAATGATTAAGGGCGGACCGACTAGGTTATAGGTAGCCCGTATTAGAACCCCTATATTATAGATAAGATAAGGAAGGAATATTACGTATAGATCTATAGAATATTAGGTTATGTAATAGGATTAGCTAAGTAGGTAATCCCCTAGTTAGGATTACAGTTAGGTTTAGATTACTATAATCTATAATCTAATATAATAAGATTACGACCTAATAGTAAGCTATCTAATATAGCCTTATAATTAACTAATAAGAATAGGATAATCGGGTATATACGGACGAGTATTCCTATACTTATAGATATAGTCCTTCTTAAGGATAGTAATTAATCTAAGTCTTACCTTATATCTATTATAACGAGTACGTAACGCCTTACGATACCCCCTACTTATTATTATAACCTAAGCTTCTACTTTTAAGTACCCTACGTCTTTAGTACTATCTATTCCCTTCTATAGAAATAGTTAGGTCGTAATAATTTCTATTATAAGTAATATACTTCCTCTCTTTATTATTTTTAGTAGTAAAAGTATTTAATAATAGTAATTTCTAGAAGCCTTTAATAGCTTAAAGAAATAGAAATTTAGATTAATAATAAATAGATAGATAAGTAATATAATAGGCCTTAAATAGTTAAGAAAGGTCTTAATTTAATCTATATAGGCTAGAGCTAATAAACTAAAGTCTCTTTACTTCTTAATAATAAATAGCTATAAGAGTTACGTTTCTAATAAGTTTCTATAAGCCTACTATTAGGCGAATATTTTCCTTCTTCTATTTCCTACTTAATTAAGCTATATTATATAGCCTCTTAACCTCTTAATATTTAGCCTCTTGAAGATAGTATATTATAAGTACTTTAAGAATATAGTTTACTTTCTTAATACTTAACTAATTAGTAAATATAATTTCCTCTCCTATTATTATAAGGCTTAGAATAATATTATTATAAGTAGTAATATATATACTAGATAGTATATAATAGGTCTCTAGTCTATAAGCCTATAGTAGCCGCTTTTAAGCTCTTAAATAATAGATAAGGGCTATCTAGAGCCCCTTAAAATACTTTATAAGGCTCGTAAGTATGCTAACTTTACTATAAATATACTAAGGAGCTCGAAAGATCTATAGAAAGGCTATTCTTTACTATCTTAGAAGTATATAATACTAAGATTAATAATACGTACTACGCAGCGCCTATTTCTAAAGGCAGAGAAGGCTCTTAATATTAAGGATATTAAGATAGTAAAAGTAAACCTTCGAATAGCTTAATTAAGCGCTTAACTCGAGATTTATAAACCCTATAAGAAGCTTAAGGTAGCGAGGAATCTAAATAAGAGGTTTACTAATATTAAGTCTATTTAAGTAGCTTAAACTCGAGTAAAATAAATCGTAATACCTTCTATGATAGCTTTCAAGGATTAAGGAGCTAAATTTAAGTTATAGTACTCGGAATTTCTATTAGTTTAAGCCTGTTATAGCGAGTAATTAAACTTATCTATTATTTTATACTGCTCTGAACTCGTTATTTTAGGTGGGCGGTTTGGGGGTAGTGGGTCTTAGCTCTTGCGCTAGCTCTGCCGTGGTACGTGCCTGCAGCTTCAGCTGTGCCGCCCTCTCTGCCAGACGTTGGTCGATACGGCGAGAGGTGTCGTCGATGAGGCGGTCGAGGTCTGGTAATCGTGTGCGATTGACGTTGTGGTGCTTCCTTTGGTGACCCATGAGGTAGGAGGCCAACGGTCGAGATCGTTAGCAATAGGTACCTAGGGACGGGGAGCCACGTGTCTGGTCCTCAGCACTATGTCTAGGAAACCATGGCGCGTTGGGGCAGCTGTCAGAGCTTCGTTATAGTGAGCCGACTAGAGAAGGCGGATACAGGTTCAAGTTTGAACTGGTCTCAGCTGCGACATAAGGTAGCTGGTCAGCCAGCTACAGCGCATTCCTACTATAGCTGAGGCTACTTCGCATGTACCTACGCGCACGTCAAGTTAATAACGAGGCACTGCACCTAGTGATGTATTAGAAGAAATGGCAAGCTCGAATTCGGGAGCAACGTATCGGGCGGGCGATCCTTACGGTCATCTCGATACAGCCGGCTCGGTCCCTCCCGAATCTAATGCTCTCCTCTTATTCCTAAGGTACCTTACCTACAGGTAGGTACCTTATTTTAGAGGCTCAGTGGAAATGGGTCTCATTGGCCTAGCGAGCGATCCGTATTCTCGGCGGCTTCTAACGTATCGACGTGCCCTGTCCAAGCATCCCACCACTAACCCGTAGAAGCGTAACAACGCGATTAACACCTCTAACACCAGCAGCACGGACAACTACAGGAGTCCGACGACTCGCCGAGTTAGCAGACGGTAGGCGAAACGGAGCATACACGGGCCAGCAACGCATCCGCCAATCTATCTATCCCGCTACGTACCGCGCTAACTTGCTAGGCGGACAGCTTCGAGCGGCCTATCTAATCCCCGTCGAACCCCTAAACTACGACGACGAGACGACACCGACCGACAGCCGACTCTGAGGCCATACACCTGCGTGCTGCGGCGCCGAATCCGGCCTCTCTGCGGCCGTTAGCCTAAGAAGCTTTGGATCTGTGATACAAGTGCCACGGTATAATGCGGCATTTCCGCTTGATAGCGGCAACCTATTGCCACACTATCTTAGCTAAGAGCAGTTGTCCCCTAGCCGAGCCGGGGGCAAGGCAACACCTGCCTCTGATATGGGACCTGGCGAACTGTACGACAAGGCATCTCGACGGCTTGGAAAGAAGACCAGTTATCGTAGACCCATGATGTCGACGTCGAACAGTTCCCGCCCCCGTCATGCTCCGCCGTGGTGATGCGACCACCACTGCACATACGCCCGAATCGCTTTGTCCCCTACCGCCTGGACGAGATCCTCGCCTTCGTTCACGCAAGCCCGTGGTCAGGATGAGTGTAGAGAGGGCGGTACAGTAACCCGACTAGAGGGCGAACCGAGCTGGAGTTGCGGTAGAGCATTAGGGCGAGCCATAGAATCCATGTGAGGCCTAGGTAGCCGGCAGCTGCTAGTAAATGCATTTTGGGCGACTTCAAAATGCTAGCGCATACAGTCAGGGCAAAGTGGACGGCAGCAAATGTCTCATACGCTCGTCGTCGAAGGATGCTGATTAGAGGGATGGCGGATCTGGCCTTGGCGGTCATGTCTCTGCCACGTTGCCAGCATAGCCTTGCACGGTCTATCCGCAGGCGCCTGTCTTCAGGCCTCTGACACCGATATGACTCCAGACGAGGAGTTCTAGTCACTCGAGGAGCTTCTCTCCGGTCATCCATGCCTGCTACCGGAGGCTCCAGCATCATCTGCGCTATCAGCCCTCTCTTCGAGAACACTAGACGACGGTGTAGCTGGTGGCCGTGGGCAAATATCCTGAGTGTTGGCATGAACCGTCGTGCAGGCCAGGCCTTTCGAGACTGGGCTCGGACTCCTGTCCCATACGCCTAGACTTTCCGCCTGCTGGTCTGGCACTTCGCCGGACGTATTCTTGCTCATCCCAGGATTTTCGACACCAGAGCGTCTCATGATGCAGTCATCATGAGGCTCTTGTGCTATCCGTCGTCGCTTCTTGCTGTGCAAAGCCTGGCCGTCCGTGGGGTCTCCTTCTAGTTCTTCTCGTGTAGTGATGGCTCGTTTCGAGTTTCGGGGCGCGGGGTAATCGACATCAGCCGTGGTGCGGTGCGCTTTCGACACATATTTGTCGTGACGGCTCTCCTTTTGGGTAGGTCTAAGAGACCCTATGTCGGATTTGAAACGTTCTCGTGAGACCTTGGCGGTAGTAGCCTCAGAAGATTATTTCTGCTTTTCCACCACCTCCCCCTCTTTCCTGTCCTCTTTGTTGATGTTGTACTCGATTGACTCCGGGGACACAGGTCGAAAGGCTTCGGGTGTGGACGATAGTCGACCGTCCCTTGTCGTTGCTGCCTCGGGATTGACGGCATCGCTTGTAACACGGTTGACTGGAGACTTGATCCGCTTCCGATCCCGAAAAGCCTGCACGTCTCTCTTGAGATCCAAGTACTGCTGGGTCTCAATTCTGCGCCTGTCCCTGTACTAGCCGTCGAAGAACCGCACTATGGAGTCGAACGATATGGTTCGAGACAGGTCGCAGAACTTGCTCCATCGACTGGTTATGTCGTCATTCTCGAAACTTTCGCCGGGCGTTTGTTGCTCGCACCCAGCGCAATTCCAGTTGGATGACCATGCGAGCAGGGAAGCAATGTCCGCCCATGCCTCGTTGAGCTCGCGTACTCGCTCATCCCTCCTCGCGGATAACCGAGTATAGAACTCTTCCAATGTGGCAGAGTAGTCGGCAGATTCGCAGACATCCAGGTGAAAAGCATAGGGTTCTTGGATAGGACACTGGCGAGTGTTGAATCGTTCCTGGAGTGTGGTGAACAGCGCGTTGGGGGGCAATTCAAACTTGGCCCAAGGCCACTTCCACTCCATATCGTAGGCATAGTCTGGGGATGGGAGGCTGCCCTCCATTTCGGCGGTCGCTTGAGTCGCTCGTCGGTTCGTAGATGAAAGGCGAGGTGGAAGATGTTGCAAGCGGCTGGCTCAGGGGCCGGCTGCGTGCAGGTAGGGATCATTGGAGGAGAGAGAGCCGAGATGCAACACCCGCCTCCTTGAGAGGTACCTAGGGGGTAACAGGGTAGCCGCCGGACATGCCTCGTCTTGGAGCTACCCACTACCTTAGCAATAATTGAAAGCTCTCACCCTCTTACCGCCCTTTCTTTCTGGTCGGCACGTAAATCTCTCTGGACGATGGTGAAGTTGGGTGATGGGGATAGCCCCCTTGACGTGATTCTGCAAGAACTGCTAACATTTCGGTGCACCCACTGATCTTTAAGCGTCCATGTGTCTGAGTCTGGCACTGTCGGAGTGGGGTTTGCACCTCAGGACTAGCGCCTGGAACTCGACGCATGCATCAACCCGTGCCTACCTTACCTACCTACCTTAGGTACCTTAGCTGCTTAGGTACCTTATATACAGGAGACCCTCCGGTCCCTCCCCTTCCATGCAGCCGCCCCTACGACGAGCAATCAAATGCATCTGGCAGTGCTGAACTGCCTTGCATCATGGATTGACTGCAGCGAGGACTGCATCGCCTGAGTCGAGTGTGTATAAAACTCCACGTCCCGCTGGTGCAGACATGAATTGGGCAGTGCCTCACTCCGAAAGAGGGGTTGTATCATGAAGTCGCCTGGGCCTCTTATCACCATTATTACCGACCTGGACTTCATTGCCCCAGGTTCACAACACCAGCATCTTAGCTTGGGTCCAACAACTTTTCTCGCCCTCGTTTCCGTCCACGCGCGACAAATCAACGGCATAGCTTCGCAAACTAGGTACGACGGATTCCCAACCATAAACTCCCAAGAATGACTAGGCCAAAACTCCTGCCCGAAGATGCACTTAGCTGCAACGTCTGCGAGGTCCTCATGGAGGCTTTCGCATTTTGCGCCGATCCGAATTCCCGTTTGAGCGCCGGAAGAAAGTCAAGCTCGGTTCTTTCGAAGAGATACTGTAGTCTCAATGCAGCAAGCACAAACCCCAGTTCAAATGGTATCAAAGACAGACTGAAGTAACCGGACCTCGTCCCATAAACGAGTCAAAAGGCGTCCGTATCAACTTCGCCTCCCACCGCGTCTTCCTTGAAGAAGAAAACGAGGAGAAGACCCGCCCTTTTGCTACAATGCGACTCTTCGGGGACGATTCTGTTCACGGTCACGTCGGGCTTCTTCACGAACTCGATCCGAGCTGGATTAATATCGGTCTTTTCTGCACATGGAGGGAGAAGTGTCAATCTCTGCACGGGGATCGATGCGTAAATCCAACGAGAATTTGGCGGGTGCGCCCCGCGTGGCTGGTTGACGTTGAAAACAAGTGTCTAGTACCCGGTGCGGCACGCGACTCCTTTGTGGCCCTGAGTTATCGCTGGGGGAGAGCACTGAATCAGAAAGTCGACGAAGATACCATGTCGAAGCTCCAGCAACCCAATGCACTCGACGATCCGAGCCACTCCGGCCGCGTGACGCCGATTGTACGACATGCCATGGCTGTCGTTTCCATGATCGGGGAGCGGTTTCTCTGGGTTGACGCGCTCTGCATCGATAACAGCCAGGTCTCTGAAAGCATCAAAGAGCTACAGCTCATGGGGGCCATCTATGCGAACGCATGCTTGACCATCGTGGCTGAAGATACCGATGCCCAGGATGGCCTTCCGGGCTTGCCTGGCATCTCAACCTCCGGAAAGCTAGAGAAACACGTCATGCCATTTGGAAAGGACAAAATTTTGATCGACATGCCTTGGTACTGGGATCGAATGGGCTCAGCGCCGTACTACAAACGAGGTTGGACATATCAAGAATACGCAATGTCCCCCAGGCGTCTCGTTTTCGGAAGCAACTCAGTCATGTGGCATTGTCAGATTTGTAGATGGGACGAGTGGACTCACAACGACGTGACGGTCGGCGGTGTTGGTGACTCACGTCTGATCGATTTGATGTGCGGGCTGCCTAATCTCACACTTGTCAGCTCATTCATCAACGAATTCAATCAGCGAAACATGACTTACGACGAGGATGCTCTGCCCGGGTTCACGGGTATTCTCACTGTGCTCAGTCGATGCTTTCCTGGAGGCTTCGTCTGTGGGATATCCGAGATGTTCTTCGAAGCTGCTCTGAGTTGGCAACCATGGGGCCGCTCTGAGCTCCGCAGACGTGTCTCCTCAGGCAGGCTTCCAGGGAGTCAGCTCAGGCCATGCCCGCTGCCCTCGTGGTCGTGGGTCGGTTGGCAGGGACCAACCTTTATTCACTGAGAAGCTGGCTGGGCGAATCCGCTAACACCGAGAATTCGTGAGACGATTCCTATCACTACTTGGTTTGCGTGTGATACTCCAGAAGCGCCCCAGAAGCGCAAGATCTACCCGAATTGGCTCCAGGATCGTCAAATCTATAAGAACACTGATAAACCGAGTCCTCCCGGCTGGACTCGCCAGTCATTCTCGAACTACTTCCTTTCGGGTCAAGAGCACCTAACGCCCGTCTGCCCTGAAGGCTGCGGTAAACTCAAATTCAAGCATGCCAACGTTCAAGAAAATCCGGACAAGCGAGGTTGGCACTGGCCCTTCCCTGTGGCTGATATCACAACAGACACTCGACCATTCATGCCCGAGCAGACGCCGTACATCTGCTGTGAAACACGTCGAGGTAGGCTCTTCGGAATACAGGCTAGACAAGTGAAGGAATACGGAGGGCCATATAAGCCGGAGCATGGCCCCAGAGTGACTCTTCACGAGTACGGAGGTCAGGCCATCGGACGCCTCCAATTGCACAACTCGGAGCAGTTTGAGCAGTTCCCTGATCTAGAAGACGGCTGGACTTTGGTCAAGCAGGTCGATTTGGTTGCTATTTGTCGGGCGCGGTATTACAAAAAGACGTGGTACAAGGACAAGAAGTCCTGGGGTCTCCCTATCAAGACCAAGGAAACGTACACAGTCTTGTGGGTGGAGTGGAAGGAGGGAGTTGCCTATCGCCTAGCAAGTGGTGATGTTGAAAAGTCTGCATGGGAGACTTTGGCTTTGGAGGATGTTTCGTTGATGCTTGGCTGAGAAGTCAGAAAGTTCCCTCCTGCTCCATTACTACCAAAATAGGCATTTCAACAAGGAGGAGGAGCTTGATAAATGAAGCAGCTTTCAATCTGCAAATGGACCCCCAACTCGATAGCAAGAGCAAAACAAAAACGACGCCTGCAGGATTCGAACCTGCGCGTGCGAACACAATGCCTAGACCATCGGACGTCCGAAGACGCCGTGTAATAGCAGGGCATCGCCTTAACCACTCGGCCAAAGCGCCATTTGATTGAGCGTAGAGGTGTGCGGGGTCATCATGACCCCTGAGTGTCACCGGGTGCAGCGTGCGTGGCAGTCGCGCGAGATCATGAGCCTAGTCGCTGACTTCTGTCCACGCAATCATACTCATACGCCCTGTGAAGTGCTCAAAGATGTCATCGCTAGTGAGCTGGCTGGCCCAGGGAGTATTCGGAAGCAGGATATTAGGGTGGAATATTTGCCGTCTTGTTGAAGGATTGATGAGATTGATCAGAGGGAGCCAAGTCGAAGATTTTCAGCGGGTCTTACGCTAAAACAATCACGTGGTGTCGCCGAGGACCAGCAGGCAACTGACTCAGCACCCGTTGTCGGAGGTCCACGCCTGTCGTCATACCACCCCACCACAGCTCAAACCTCAACCACAGCCTTCACCATCGTGAGATACCCTCACCCCTCACTTCCTCCCCCATGTTCCGCCTCCTCCGTCCATCTTTCTTCTGCCCCCAAGCAACAATTACAAACAGGATACCCCTTCCCTTCCTTCAGCAGCTTCACTTCGCCCCACAAGGCACCACAGCAACCCGCACAATGTCTTCCCTCTCTCCAGTTGAGTCCGCCAAAAAGGCCGCCGCCGCCCGCGCCGTGTCCGAACACCTCCTCCCTAGCCACCGCTACGTCGGCATCGGCTCCGGCAGCACAGTCGTTTACGTCGTCGACGCCATCGCCGCCCAAGGCCCCTCTTTCTGGGGTGACATGACCTTCTTCCCCACCGGCAGCCAGAGCAAGGGCCTCATCCGCGCCGCCGGCCTCCGCCTTTGCAGCCTCGACGACAGGCCTCTGGAGAACGGCAAGCCCGTGACGTTGGACGTCGCCTTCGATGGCGCCGACGAGGTCGACGCCGAGCTCAACTGCATCAAGGGCGGTGGCGCCTGTCTGCTGCAGGAGAAGCTCGTCTCCATCGCCGCGAAGAAGTTCATCGTCGTCGCCGATTACCGCAAGCTCTCGAAGAACCTTCTTACGCAGTGGAAGGCAATCCCCATTGAGGTCCTTCCCATGGCTGCGCCGGATGTTCTCAACCACCTCGTCGCCCTGGGCTCAACTGGTCCCCTTGTTCGTCCTGGTGTTCCCGGCAAGGCTGGCGAGGTCGTGACGGACAACGGCATGTGGATCATTGACGCGCCTTTTGCGCCGTTGAAGCTGCTGAGCGAAGGTGCGGGGTCTGAGCGTGCGGCGGACGGTTCCTGGGGAGTCAAGGCGCTGGCGGACGAGATTGTGAAGATTCCCGGTGTTGTTGAGGTTGGCATTTTCTTCGGCCTGGACGGAAACCAAGCGGCAAAGATTGGCAAGCTTGGATTGGCGCAAAAGCCGGTTTCGGCGTACTTTGGTATGGAGGATGGCAGCGTCAAGGTGACGAACGCGCCGAGGTCCGAATAGAGTCACCTGAGGAAAGGCTTTCAAAAGGTTAGAGGCTTTGGCGGCCCGTATTCTGTCTTTTGCCACGATGAATAGCCACGGCGTCGGACATAATTCGTAGATGTGACTCATTCATTTTATACTAGTTCTCGCTCTCACATGGGGTGGCTAATTCCCGCGGACGACTTCTCCGCATTTTCTCTTCAGAAGATGACGAAATTTCCAGCCTTGAATCCATGGGCCAGGGATCGAGTCTTCAGTCAAGCCCATAGCGGGTTCGTAAGCCACCAATACCAATAACGCGAACAACTCGAGAATCTCATCAACTTTGGTGATCCTAACCTTGCATACAGATTTTGCCTACGCGAAGCACGACTTGTGTCAAGTATCAGATAGTCACGATATTGTAGTCACCGTCATAGCTTCCGTCGAACTTGACCTTGATTTCAACATTCACCCAGAACTCGTTTCCATTCTTCAGGTAGAGCTTGATAGAGCCAGTGGCGAGTAGGAGGTTGATGTTGATACCGACGCCGTCCTTGAGGTGTCCGATTATGTTGCCGATGTTGATTCCGAGAACGCTAACGCTGACTCCGATGTTGAAGCTGCTGGTATCAACATAACCAGAAATCTCAGATCAGGTCAGCCAAATATCACATAAAACGATTGCAGAAAGGGAAGTCTCTTAATACCTTGATAGGACCAAACTCCCAATCAATGTCGACACGGCCTTGTCCGTTGCCGGGAGGTAAGTTGCGTGCAATTTGAACCTGTTCAGCCGTCCACAAGGTGTCGCCCTCCTGCGGGGAGGTGAGAGCGACGATGGCGCCTTTTTGAAACATTGTGAGCTGCGCCTCCGGCCAATAGTTCTTTTGATTAGGTGAACCTACCGACGTTCTGCTCGGAACTTGACATTGTGACGATTCTGAGGATGATACTGAACGAAGGGGGCGAAGATGTTGGTAGGAGCCTGGTTGATGCTACTGCTAATTCTATCTCTCGGAGGGATTGAGAGGGCATGGATTAGATTGCACTGAAAAACGAATCTGTTTTATATGTTTTCAAACCCATGGCCGTCATGTTTTCAAGTCACTAGCAAGCTTGAGAATAGCTGTAACTGTGGTCTTGGCCATATAGAGTTGTCACCAGCTCGTATCCTGAACCTCTTACAAGTCGCTGTCGCACACTTTCAGCTACACACCCTACTTCGTCCAACTCTAGGCATGACTCAAGCCGAATAAGGTTGAGATTATCATCAGGAACAATCCAGTGACCTCGCGAAGAATTGTCAATTGTCCGTCCACAACGAAACCACATGTGGGAGGGCTAGATCTTCGAGTGATATCGCGTTCCAGGGTTCCGGGACATTTGTATTCCATTGGTTAGAAGCCTAGGCCAAGCGACCTTGTCTACAATCTTTCGGCTTCCTATGCGAAATATCCAAAGAATGAGCCGATGAATACGGGTCTCAGATTGCTACTGTACAGGTGATTGAGTAAGTACCCCACATTCGTACCACTCGTATCGGATGTCAACACGCTTCACCGACGAGCAGTCAAGCAACCTCAGTATGAGTGTGCTTGCTTGCCCGCCGATTCTCTCCACTTCTTCAACGGAATGAACTTTAGAACTACTTGTTGGCTGGGATGTTCTCTGAGTTCTGACGATTGTTAGCAGACCGCAGTTTACCCTGCGGTTCACCTTCACCTGGTAGTGTATAAAGTGTCATGGAAATACGCCTGAGCTCTCATACCGACGAAACATTCTGCCAGATGCATATGTTGTGACTCAACGGTGTAGCTACTCGAGCATCTCCAACTGCGATGACTTGCAAATATAGCACCATATAGCGTAGCTCAACATGTGTTGTGTTGAAACCCAGACGGTCTAGACAATTCAAGGCCCGCCTAGGTGGCCGGCTACAGAAGCTCGGATTGTTCTATACGTGTTTTCTCGATTCCCGCCATCGACTTGGATGTACATGGACGCGGAATCCACAGATTCAGGCCCCATAGCAAATCAGGAAGCTGGGGTGCGAGGACTGCGTAAGCGAGGGGTCGACGAAAACATGAGTAACTCTATGGCGGAGGAAAAGGGGTTGTTCCGTTAGATGTTCGCTGGTGTGCTTTTTTGGCCCGGAGTAGTAGGCATCCTGTCTTGGTGGTGAGGGCTTCACTGTGCCGCATGGTCTGGTATAGTTAATGAGGTGACCCCCGAGCCATGAGGTGCGATGGGATGGAAGATGCACCCCCAGCTGCGGGGAATCAAGAGATTAATATGAGACGTGATGAGTCTCGTTATAAGCTAGTCTACCAACATCAGGCCGCGCTGCGACGAGAACGGTAGACGTCCAGATTATACACAAAGTATCAGGAACTAATTGGATGATTTACTGCGTTAAATTACGAGTGGTATTAGAAATCTAGTCATGAAACCAAGTGGGAGATGCCAAACAATGTCCCGTCAGAGAGCCAACCACAAACGCCATGTACACCGCTCTACCCATCAATCTTACTCCGGTGATGTGGTCCCTGCCATGTGTCATGCCACTACAACCATTCTCCCATAGATGTGCACCACTTAGGCAGCACCGCCAGCAGAGAGGTTGCTAGTATCAAGCTTCTTCCACTTGGACCCAAGGCTGGCGATGAATGCGATGCCCGCGCCCGCGATGACAAGTGCGAAAGTTACGCGGAGGCCATCCATGTAGGCCTCAATGACAAGCGGCACGGTATCCGCGGGGAAAGCCCTGCGGATCTCGGTCGCGCCCGTAAGGATGACTTGCTCCTGGGAGATCTGGGGAGCGGTGTCGCGAACGGTCTTGAGGATGGTCTGGAGGAAGCCGGCCTGGGCGCCGGCCACGTAGAATGCGCCGCCAATGATCTGGAAGACTGCAACTTGTTAGTTGTCAAGACACACAGGAGAACGGGAATAGTTGCTTGAGATGTAGGAGGGCTTACACAGAAGAATGGCAGTCTTGGAAGCCAGATCGTCGGGCGTCGAAGTGCCTTGGACCGCGATCATGGGCACCTGGAAGGAAGCGCCCCAGGCAAGACCGGCAAGGGCCTGGAAGCCGATCCACTCGCCACTGCCGCTGCCGATATCAAGAGTGTAGATGAGACCAGCGGCCACGGTCGCGACGGCAGCTGAAACAACAAGAATGGGCGTGTAATGACCCCACACAGTGATAGAAATACCCGAGCTGATGGTAGCGATGGTGACGCCGATGATAAGAGGCAAGTTGCGCACACCCGACTGAGTAGGCGACTGGTTGTCGACAGACTGGAAGTAGATGGGCAGGTAGTAGATCAGCGTAAAGTAGGCACCGGCGTAGAAGAACATGTAGATGCTGGAAATGTACAGCGTGCGGTCCTTGATGAGGCGCGGGGCGATCATGGAGCGCTCGCCCTGATACCACTGCAGCACGCCAAAGGCGATGGCCATGAGAACGAAGCCGATGATGAGACCAATGACCACAGACGAGTCCCAGGCGTGCTCAACGCCACCGTATTGAAAGGCCAGGAGGAAGGAGATGGTCGCGGCCATGATGAGTGCGGTACCGAGGGGGTCCATCTGGAGGATCTTCTCCTTGAGGGGCGCAACGACGGGGATGGCATGGGGAGGGGTCTGGAACCAGAAGAGAATAATGGCAGCGGAGACACCGCCCTATGGATGTTAGCTTGGGACTTCATAAGACTGGTGGGCCTGAGAAACTCACGATAGGCAGGTTGATGTAGAAACACCAGCGCCAGGTAACATGGTCGGAGAAGACGCCGCCAACGATGGGACCGATAACAGAAGCGATGCCGTAAGAGGCACCGATGGCACCTGTGTAGGCAGGACGCTTGGCCGGAGGGGCGGCAAATCCGATGATGGTGTAGGCTCCAGAACCGATACCAGCGGCACCGACACCGGCGATGGCACGGCCGATGATGAGGGCAACGGAAGTCGGAGCGACGGCGCAGATGAGCGAGCCGAGCTCGAAGATGGCGATGGAGATGAGGAAGCTAATCTTCAACGGGAAGTACTTGTATGCCTTGCCCCCTGGATGACGTTGTGTCAGCAGTGTCACCACGATGGTCTTACTCGGGAGCACTTACAGGTCGACTGAAAGGCAGCCACAGTCATGAAGAAAGCGGCGCCGTACCAAGATACTTCGTCAAGGCGCTTAAACTCATCGGTGATCTTGGGGATGGCAGTGCCAACGATGGTCATGTCAAGGGCGACAAGGAAGATGCTGAGCATGAGCGCGACGAAGACAAACGTCAAACGCATACCCGAGGGATATTCGGGTTCCTCCGCCGGTGCGGCATGGTCAGTGACCTTGTCCGGCTGCGTCTGTGTCTGTGCCTCCTCGTCAACGTCGGTGGTCGATCCATATTCCTTCCTGGCTTCGTCGTAAGCTGATGGTGACACAGAAGGTGACCTCTCGGGCTCCTTCTCGGGGTTCCCCCCTAGGTTGCTAGCGGTGAGAGACATAGCGTCTAAGCCTTGTTTTGCTTATTGATGATGGGTTGGGTGAGGTGAAGTCTGGGGCACGTGGTGCTGAGCTACCGAAATAAGGTAGGTAGTGAGCAAGGACCCGCGATGTGAGAGTGTGTGAGGCTTGAAGGAAGGGTTGAGCTGTGTAAGATGGATTCCAGCCGCCCCTTATGTAGCACCGCCCTTCGTAGGGGATGGAAAAGAATCTGACGAGATGACCATAACGATATGCCTCACATCATCTCCGCCCAAGGTTTGCCTCTGTTCCGCAAGGGTCTGTTTGCGACTGCCTGTCTCCTGCAAAGCGAGCTCTCGTCCGGGCTTACGACCGAGTAGTCGGGGTGACAAACGCGCGTGGTCGGTAACATTTTGGTAATGCCGGCTCCACGGAGATTCGGGCTAACAGCGCTAGGGAGAATGATTCATCATGGATAGGGGGGGCATGGTACATGTGTGCCATGATCTGGCTGAGGTCAGCCAGGCCCGTGTAAGTGGCAGAATGTGCACAACGACAAGGTAGAGAGTTATGGTTGAGTGCAAGTCACTTACAAGCGGCGGCAGGGCGCCAACATGTTAATTGGTAATCCTGGGTGGGGTGCCAGGATGTCAGGGTAGCCGGTAAGCCCTATGAGACAAGGTGGGATTCCTTCAACCCACCCGGTTGCAGGTCGCAGGACGGTGACCCAATCCGGCGTCGACGTGGTGAGATGGTCCGCTGGTGGGTTTTGCCTGTTGGCAGAGCTAGTCGACAGCGAGGTGAGCAATCCTTGTGGCCTGTGGCTTGAGCAGCCTGACGTCTCGATTTGCTAATGTCTCGGAGCAAGGGTGTGCCATGGATCTTCTCTGGTGGTGGACTTTCAGATGGTGGCTGGCGGAGTTTGAAAGGCGTTAGCGCTGAGAACCACCCTGTCGACGTGGAGTTATGGGTTTTCTCCGTGGTGGGTTTCTGCCGAAGATGGGTTTATGGGTTTCGGCCGACGATGATAATTGACCGCGCTCAACCTGCAGATGAGCCGCTCGGGCTTAACCAAACTCCTGGTATCGTGTGTGGTGGTTCTCGGGCATATCTACTCGTCCGGGTCTCTCGATGAACAGCAGCCTAGGATGTGTGATGTGACTGACCTCAATAGGCTCCCTGAAGGTGCTCGTCTCCACCGAATAGATCATCTCCGGTCAGGACGATTTCTCGAAGACATTACACAGCAAACAGAAGACTTCCTGCCCCCCCCCCCCCCCCCCCCCACCCCCCCCCCCCCCCCACCCCCCAGACAGCATGGGAATGGATTCCTTGTGGATACCAACAGCCGATCTCAGCAGCAGAAGGAAAGGATCATGGCGGAATGGAGATGAAATGCAAGGGCAAGCCTCAAGATCTCCACGGCGTTCGGGCGGAGAGATTTGTCAGGTGGCTCAACAAAGACCCCCGAAACCACCCACAAAACACAAGAGCAACAGAAACGGAAGAATGCCAGTCCGCGCGCGACCGCAACAATAGCGCGACTAAAACAGGGATTTTGAAAAGTAACGGTCGGCTCGCAAGAGCACCAATGGAAAATCGTGTTCGCGCATCAGGTACGATAAGAGTAGCGAGCACTTGCCCTGCCTTCTGTCGCTGCAAGGCCGTGGTACCTCAAGATTGGTTCGTAGCGGCGGCAGTCAGCACGCCGACAATAGAGTGAAAAGACCGATCTGCGTCGGGGTCGTCAAGTTTATCTGACCTAGGGAGGAATGTTGCTGCTTCTGTTGAGAGTACGTGGGTGGGTACGGAACGGTATGGTGCGGTACGCGTACTGGCTGTGTGCCGGATGTGAGGGTGTCAAGATGAGTCTGACGTGATCTCGGGCGGCCTGTGAGCGAGCGAACGAATGACAAGCGATGCGGGTTCGGGAGCTCCGGGTCATCCTTGGTAGTCATGCAGTGGTGTTAGGAACTGCAGCGCTCATCATTAGGCTGTGTATTCCAATTCTGGGGTGAGTGACTAGAAATCTTGTCTTGATCTGGAACAGGCTGGTGAGTGGAATTAATCCTGATGTCCGAAGCACACCGGACCAAGATGGCTGCCTGGAACGACCGATTACGTCCGGAAACTGGAGCTAACACTGTATTTACGCGCCGCGAGGCAGCCGGAGCAACCCCATTCAGCGGGATCATGGTCAGAAATACACACTGTATGACTTGGGGCAGCCGCCTCCTCCAGAACGCCTTCCCTGGTGGCCATATTCGTCCCTGCCCCCAAGAAGAGAAGAAAGAGTTCTGGGCCAGTACCTCCTGCCAGATCATTTTTGCTGTTCAACCTGCCCATTCTTCTCCCGAGTCACACCCTGGCGTCATTATTATCGGCCGCAGCGTAGACAACATTTCCTTTCCTGTGAAGCTCCTTTTCTCGAGACCCTCTGGTCACAGGCTTTCTTTCCCATGAGCCCAACGACAATCGATCAATCGCCAGAAGTCGGTGTAAGCGACACTCCGCTAATCACTTGTCCAAGTTAAGATATTGAAGTACTCCGGCGTTCGTATCCGTGCCTGACGTGGACCAATGCTGAAGCAACTCGTTGCAGACAGGAGACTCGAGTCAACCCCTGAAAAGAAGGTCCACAGTAACAACATTCCAGTATCCAAGAAGCCGTTCAGATGCCAACACCCCCATCATCATCATCCTCGGCTCCCTTCAACGCCGGCACCAACAGCGTCTGCGGCGCCCTCACCTTGATCTGCTGGTTCACCCAAGCCTGCATTCTCGACAAGCTCCTCTTCCCCTCCACCACCGCGTCGTAAAATCCCTGATACCACATCGCCTGGCTGACCGGCACCAGCGCCGTCAGACCACCATCAATATGTGCCAGATACACGTGTAACGCCTGCAGCGTCTCCATAACCTCATACGGACTGCGCTGCGAATCCCTCCCCGGGAACAGTGCATCCCTCAGCTTCTCTGCTTTCTTGCTCCCGCGTTGGCTATCCTCGCCAAGCTCGTTGATGTAAGTCTCGAACTGGCGCCGCATACCCTCGGATATCCGGTGAAGGACACGCAGACCGGCTTCAATCTCGAGATCGTGGACGAGGCTGGGTATGAGGTCTGTATAGATCTCGGAAAGATGGCCAATGCTTTCATATGTCTCGCCGAGCCATTCCTCAAGCTGCCGCTTTCTCATCGACTCCTCGTCAGTAGTTGAGGTATGGGCTGACTTCTTGGACGCTTCGATCTCTATTGCGGATTGGGGCTCGGGGATGTTGATCTTTGTGGTATCGGTCACCTTCTCGATGCGGACGGCGCCGGCTTTGAATGTCGGCTGCTTCGAGATGGGATCCCAACGCTCTGCTCTGGTCAGCGCATTGCAAAGATATTGCGAAACATTGGGGACTCACCAACCGTGAGCTCGTTCGCCGCCCGAGCCCTGCCGTCCTTGGCGTCCCAATATCCAAAATGAAAGGGGAGGAAGACTTGTCCGAGCTTGGTGCCGCCGACCTTGGCTCGTACTTCGATCGCTCCCCTACGTGACCTGACAATCACCATGTCTCCCGTCTTGACGTCCAGTTCTTCCGCATCTTCTGGTGCGATTCGTACTTCGGGCTCAGGACAAGCGTCTTGCAGCGCTTTCGTGCGGCCAGTCTTGGTACGCGTGTGGAAGTGAAAGACATTTCTACCGGTCGACAGTCTCAAGGGGTAGTCATCGTCCGTTCCCTCCATCGGCTCGGCATAGTGGCATGACTTGAGGATGGCGCGTCCAGCAGGATTCATACCAGAATATTCTTCCTTCGAGTATGGCGCCCCGGTCTCCAGATCATGTCCAAAACTCTCGCAGACATCCAGGTCTGTGTAGAACTTGCCGTCAGTGAAGAGTCGTTCTGTTCCGGTCGGATTCGCTTCATTGCACGGCCACTGCAGACCTGAACCGCCAGTGAGCTTCTCGTACGATAGGCCGCTGTAGTCGCAAGGTCGGCCCTTCGACACTCTCTTCCACGCCTCGAAGACCTCCGCCGGGTCTTTATATGGGAAAAGGCATTCGCCATCCTTATCCTTGAACCCCATCCTACGACCATAATCCAGAAAGATGTCAAGATCACTCTTGGCCTCTCCCGGGGGCTCAACGGCCTTGTGGGAGAGATGTACCGTGCGGTCAACATTTGTAAAGCAGCCCGTTTTCTCACCCCACTGCGCAGCCGGCAGTACGACGTCGGCAACAGCAGCTGTCTCCGTCAAGTAGATGTCCTGACACACGACCAGGAGATTCGGATCAGTCAAAATCTTTCTGACTCGAGGCAAGTTCGGCAGGCTGACGAGAGGATTCGTGCCCGAGATCCACAACATTCTAATGGAGCCATCCTCCATGAAGTTCAACAAATTCTGAACATGAGTTGGCTCGTTCCAGTGAGGGACTTGAATCCGGTCGATATTCCACAGCCTCGCGAGTTCATCCATATGATCCGGGTTAAGGTGGTTTCGGAACCCGGGAAACTCGCCGTCGCAGCCCGCTTCGCGATTATTTTGCGCGGTGGGTTGGCCGTTCATCTGCAGGACGCCGCTGCCAGGTTTGCCGATCAGCCCGCGGAGGAGGTTGATGTTATTGATCTGGCAGGCGCTTGCGGTGGCCTGGTTGGACTGGTAGACTCCCTGAAGGGCCGTTGAGAGCAGGCTCTTGGTAGTGCCGAGGATACTGGCTGCTTGTTGGAGGTCCTTTACCGGAACGCCGGTGATCTTCTCGACGAGCTCCGGCGTGTAATTCTTGACGGTCTGTTCGAGATCTTTCAATCCGACGACGTGCTTCTCGAGGTAATCTTTGTTGTACCATTGGTTTTTGAACATGAGATGTTGGATTCCATTGAGAAGAGCCAGATTCGTCCCGATCCTGGGCGAGAGATGAACTGTCGCTTTTCTAGCGGTTTCGGACAGCCGTGGGTCGACGACAATGAGCTCCGGGGGATCTGGTCCCTCAAGCCTGTCCAGCACTCTGCTCCACAGAACCGTCTGGGTTGCTGCAATATTGTGTCCAACGAGGAACAAACAGTCCGTGTAGTCAATATCAGTGTATGACCCGGGCTGTCCATCGGAACCAAACGATTCCCTCATCGACGCGGCAGCCGTAGCCGTACAGAGACGAGTGTTTCCATCCCTAGGCTTCAGTCAGTTGTCGTTCAGTTTCAGAATCGGATCTATCTTACATGTGAAGGGTGTGCAGCCCTGCTTTTCCCACCAAGGCGAGAGCATAATATTCCTCGAGGAATAACTGCCCGCTGGTGTAAAATGCTATGCTGTGGCTGGTGAGCCGCTCTATCAGTGCCTTCGAGCGGCTCACGATGAGATCCATGGCCTCGTCCCAGGTGGCACGCTCCAGCTTCCCATTTCGCCGAATTAAAGGGTGCTGCAAGCGATCGGGGCTGTTGATGGCCTTCCACCTAAGGTCGTGGTACCATCAGCATGCCGGAGAAGGAAGTATCATCACCAGGAGAGAGACTCACCCATGTAAACCCTTCGGTCCCAGTCTTCCCTTGTTCACTCGATCGGATGCCCTGCCACGGACGCCAACCACTTTGCCGTTCTTGACCCCAATATCAAGACCGCACCCGTTGCTGCAGAGAACGCATGCGCTTTGCACCCATTTCTCCGGTTCCTCGTCGTAAGCGTGATCCACACGACTGGGCCACTCATGTTTGTAAGGCGTTCGGGGACCGTAGATGTCCTCGATGCAGTCTCGTCCACAGTGGACCGGGGGTTCCCCGATGTTCTTGGAGCCCGGCGGCATGGTGCGTTTCAGGTCGTTGCAATCTCAGGAACCAGGAGCGGATTTCTTGAAGCGAGTCTCGTGTTTTTGATACAGACACAGGAATTGAGCAATGGGACATCGACAATTGAAAAGCGTCAAGATCCGGTTGAACGGTTTATGATGCAAAACTGACGAGCTGATGCGTCATGGTTCGGGCCGGTTTTGCGGGGCAGGTTGCGGCATCTCCGGGCGTCCTGGATTAAAGCACTGAGAATGAGTTCCTGGTGTTTTGAACAGTATCAGCGAGGCCAGAAAGCCCCTAGGAAGCAGACCGTATCTTCGCCACCCAGCGCCATCAGCATCTACAATGGCTACAGCTGATCTCCAGACAAAGCCCTCCACCAAGGCATTGCTACTAGCCGGAGGCAAATCTTCAAGACTTGGTCGCCCGAAACACCTCCTCCGTACTCCACAACAGACACATCTGTACCAACATCAGCTTCAACTCATCCAATCCGTTCTTCCCGATACGCAGATCTCCATATCGTTGGCCCAGGAGTCGCAG
This sequence comes from Verticillium nubilum, assembly GCA_002851675.1. Lineage (NCBI taxonomy): Eukaryota > Fungi > Ascomycota > Sordariomycetes > Glomerellales > Plectosphaerellaceae > Verticillium > Verticillium nubilum. The sequence goes on from NMXI01000007.1 coordinate 683,807, forward strand.
CGAGACGAGTTGCTGTCCAGCCTGCAAGTCGTCGATAACAGCAGTGCCAGCTCCGACCCCAACAATCACGACGAGCCTGTGGTCATATTATTGGATCAATCGCCCAACGAAACCGAGGAGTCTTCTGGTCCTGCATCTGGTCTCATTGCCGCGCATGCATGTGACCCGAATGCATCTTGGCTAGTGGTAGCCTGTGACTATCCGCTCATCCCAGGCGAAGCGCTGGAGAAGTTGCTTGACGAGCCGCGAGCTGTCGTCAAATGCTTCAAATCTGCGCAAGGGTTCTGTGAGCCGTTGCTTGGACTATGGTCCTCGGAAGCCTTGAGCATACTAGCACAGAGAGTTGCGGAAGGCAGGCTCAGCCCGTCCGCGGTGGTCAAAGAACTCGGCGGCGAAATGTTGGAAGTTCCAGAAGGATGCGGATGGTGGCTTTCGAACGTCAATACGCCAGAAGAATGGACTCAGGTTCTGCAAAGATGGGAACAATCGTTATGAAGTGGTCCTGCTGCAGGCGCTAGATTAGAAGCATATCCCCTTACATAGGTCGACGCAATTTAGTATGTATTTTCAAAAGCAAGACTCTCGAATGGATAACATGGGACCAAAAGAGCGTCATCTCTCAAGTCAGTCTCTTCGTAAAGTCGTATCCAGCAGTTGGCATCCAGGTAGGGCGCAAGCTTGGCGGGACTTTGCTCCTTGCTCATCTCCACAATCAGAGCGCCTTCAGATGATTGCCGTAGTATTCCATGTCTGAATAAAGTCTTAGAGCCAGCACACTTCAGGTCCTTGTCGCCGATGAAATTCTCTGAAACTCGAGGGAGAAGTCGTGCAAGGACCGGCTTCTCGTGCGGCTTGCCTAGTAGATGATCGAGATAGGGCCGCACAAGAAAGCGATGGCATGCTGCAGCTGCCCCTGGATTGCCAGGAAGGCCAAATATCGGCACACTGCAGCCGTTGTCGGTCGGTATCACACCAAAGAGAACGGGGTGTCCAGGTCTAATTCGGAGTCCATGAAATTCAATGGTAGCAGAGAGGTTTCGAAGTGATGGTGTGAGGAAATCAAACTTTCCAACAGATACACCACCAGTCGTGACTAGAAGATCGTAGTTTCCACTCCCAGCTGCTTTTCGAATGGACTCCGTAATGACAAAATCTTCATCAGGAAGAGTTCCAAGAAAGGTCGCATTCGCGCCACCTTCGGCCAACACCGCGGTGAGATACGGACCGTTGGCATCAGGAATGTGGCCATGACCGGTTGTCGCGATTTCTTCTCCAGATGACCAAACCCCAACGTGAGGCTTGGCCCAGACGCAGATCTCTGATATACCCACGGAGGCCAGGACCAGCACGTGGCGCGGTCGAACAATCGCCCCGGATTCGAGAAGTAGTTGTCCATCTTGAACATCGTTCCCTGCGAGACGCCAGTTTTCTCCACTTGCAACGGGCCTTGTGACCTTGATCAATCTGCCGTGGGACTTTGTCGACTCTGCGACGAGTGTCGTTTCTTCGATTTTGATGCATGCATCTAGTTTCTGGCCTGAGGTGTAGCTCATAGGGAATATCCCACCCGTCATGATCTCGAGGCATGGCGCAGCCGAGGACCCTGTTCGGAGTTTCTCACCATATCTCGGCTCTTCCCCTGCAGCGATTGTTCCACAGACCTCTAGAATCAGTGGGCGACCCGGAGAGGCAAGTTCTGAGGCGCTTGACGATATCGCATATCCATCCATGGCTGACGTGTCGAAATTAGGCGTGGCGACGGGACTGTAGATTGGTTTAGCTGCAATGCGACCGCTTGCTTCAGAGATAGAGATCCATTGAGTGCCCAAAACTGCCGATCGAGCCTTGGCTACGGCAGTGATTGTCTTGATTGCTGAATCGTAGGAGTTCATAATGAGTATTTAAAGAAATTATAAGAGATACGGGCTGTGATATGCTTCAGGATTGACCATACGATGTTGGTCAACACAGCATGATTCCGCCAGAGATCACACACTTAGATCTTCGTCTTCTTCTCGAAGATGGCCAACTTGTGATTCTTCCATTCATGACGTCAGTTGCCTGTCACCCTGACATGACATCCATTATCAACTCCACCTTCCTCCAACGGGTTGGGGATGCTTTGATGGACTTGTCAGTCAGATGTTGCATGGGAGACAGAACTGAGGGCAGGGATGTCGATTAATTCAAATATCACCTCAGGCTTCCTCCTCTCAATATAATGAAGCGGGGACCAAACCGAGGAATCCACAGTGCCCGACGGCCGCAGCGATTGATCACCTGATACATGAGGATGCTTGGGTGGCGTTCGCGAGGCAGATTTCCACGCATCCCTCAAGCGAAGGTATACGCTTTTGTATGCAGGCTGAAGACGTGTCAAGATCTTACTCGCCGAAGAAGGACTCTGCGTCAAGGCAATTGAGATTGATTCGATATACCGATCCTTACGAACAGGCTGCGGCGCACGCAGGGGGCTGAATTCGGGCGCCCCCATGCTGAGGACGCCTAATTGAAGGATGTATAGATACATGTACGTTCTGATCCCCTCGTGTCAAGCAAACACGAACCGCATCTGAGATCTGAGGAGCCTTCACAACTCTGAAAGCTAGCTGGTTCGGCATCTTGCATCCCGAGAGAATGGCCTCCATATCTAAGTTCACCACGGCGTTTGCGACAATTCCCAATGAGTTGACAGTAGCGGCTGCCAATTTCAACCTCGACTTTTCTCTCATGAAAGTGGAAGCTCCAGCCGAATACCAAGGATTGGGTCAAGCCTTGTCAGCGCAGAGGCGGGTCGAAGCAGAGGAAGGCCAGGCACACGTCACGGCACGCAAACTCGGAGCGCTCTTTGAGGCCTTGGTTCCTCGCACAACCAACCTGTTTGCCAAATATGGCGAGCGCGTCTCCGCTATTTCTCGAAAAGCGAAAGCAGACATGGAGCAGCACCCGAATGCCGGCATATTCGCCCGCCGGGCTGGGCCGGATGGCACAAGCATCTGGGCGGCTGCAACCTCAGGGGACAGTGCTCTCGCCGTTCACTTGTTGGCTTGCATGTTGGCCAGAATATGGAAAAGCCATGAGGCCATCTCACTTTGGGTGGAATTGGTCGAACGCCGGAAGCAACAAATCATTGACGACTTCCAGTCTACGAACACTGCGTCTACGGCTACGGTTATGGCGGCTAGACAGAGCTTCAGTCGGGAGCAATTGGCCACCTGGGACGCCAGTGCTCGGTCCTGGATCCAGACCGCGGATACAGACCGTCGGCGACAACAGACTCAGTTGATGTTGATCATCAACAATGTTCGCATCCCGGTGAACTCCATGAAGGATTCCTATGAAAGCGTTTTGAAAGCCTGGACCTCGGGGATGACAGCCATGGAGAGTCTCGCGCAGGGTCTGCCCCAGAGAGTTCAGGATGGGGCCGTTTTGGTCGCCATGTCAGCATGGCATCTCTATCCGGACATGGAGGTGCTTGTCAACAATGTCAAGCACGTCGACCAACACGATGAATTGATGACCGGAGCTCTGGTTACTATTGGAGCCCACGGGACTACCAGCGACAATGGCGGTGTCATCTGGTCCCTGCCTTTGTCTCGTATACGTTATTACTCTCATCCTGAATTAACGGAAAGACGACTTGCTTCCGATACCTCACGGGTTACCATCAGCGAATTGTGGATTGTCGTCCTCGGCATTATCATCTCTCAGTGGTCGGATGCTTGCCCAAGTGTTGAGGCAGGATGCCGTTTTGTCATGAGAATATCAGATCTGGTCAACAAGGATGGCCATTCGATAAGTTGGATCAGATACCTGGCGGACGCTGCCGCTGAGTACATCACTCCTCGCGATCTCGATCGCGGCCAATCTGCCAAACTCATGGGGCTTGGTTTACGACAATGCAAAACATTTCTTGGCGAAACCAAGGAAAAGGTCCCTGCTTTCTTTGGCCTTGACCAATTTCCATTATTGCTCGGTATGATTGACGATGAGGAGGAAAAGATCAGGATTATGCGCGGCATTGGCATAAGCTTAGGTCCCGATGACGAGGACCATCTGGTCATACGCTACCACGAACGTGGAAAAGGGTTTTTCAACAGAAGCAGTTTCTATGCTCAAAAGATTTCAGGCGAGGAAGATTCCATTTTCTACCGCAGTGCTGGGCACTTCTTGAGTACTCGTCGACTAGCTTCAGTCCCTTTACGGGCGTCTGGAGCAGCCAATCACTCATTCAAAGGACAAGAGGGTCAAGAATCAGGCCAGCCTCGACGCCAGCCCGAGCCTGAACTTTACCGCGTGGCAACGATCAACAGCACCCTCGACTTGAGTCGTTGCGACGGCGACCAATGCGGATGTGTCGTACCTGGTGGGCCCTTATGTGCCTGTGAGGTATCGTGCATCGCTGGCTGTGGGCTTTACTGCCATGACGATTTGAAAACGATGTCCAGGTGTACGGCGAACAGACTTTTTGAATTGCTCGCCTCTCCCTGCAAGACCGATATTTGCGACGGTTATTGTAGTCCTTCATGCGAACTACGGACTTTGGAGACAAGAGGCGAGCGATGCGTCGCGATCAGAAAGAATGATCTTGTCCACGACCAGCCCAGTACATTTACGCTGAGAACCCCTCCGGACAATACTAATTACCAGTTTTTGTTGGGCGATTTTGATGATGTGGCCTTATTTGTCAGAAGCGACGTGCTCTTAAAACGACGCGCTACAGGGTACAATTCTGATTTGAGCGATGTGATGAGCGTCCTTGACTCTGAGGAACTCAACCACGAAAGCCTCGGTATGTACATTCGATACTGGTGGTCCAGAGACCCATGGACCGGCCTGGACGAGCAAAAACAGTCCATAGATGCTCTAGTGTATGCCACTAAGCTCTATGAGTCTCTGAAGGGAGCAACGGTCAGCATTGAGGTTCTCTCGATGCCTTTTTGTCGATCATCGTGGGCAAAGTTGGCTTCTCGACTTGTCCAACATACCACAACACCACGAAAACCTAAAAGCTTCGTGGCTTGGGACGAGCCTGAGCTAAGCCTGTGGCACATTCTTGATGCTTCTCAAGGGCCTGCTTGGCAGGAGCTGACAGAACGAGCTGCACCAATTTCAGATGTATATCAGAAGCGTTGGCAGTCGACTCTTCAAGGAACGGCCAACTCTTCAACATTGCCGTCTCGCTACTATCGGTCGCACGCAGAGAGCAGATTGTTTATTTCGGAATGGGAGGTTACGTACACGACCATAAAACGAGCGTCAGTCAACGACAGAAGGTCACAAGACGATTATAGCCATCCTGATACTACGCTGGACACATCATACTACGCCGCTGTCAACAGACTTTCCATTTCTTTTGCCTGCATTGCGATGATGGAGACTGGTTACATGAACATCAACCCCGATCTCTTGATGGGAGTGCTTGCGCTTTCGGCCGGCGACTCTATTTTCGTAGCTTCCAGTCTCATCTCCGATCCATCAGACATTCATCAACAAAATTCCATTCAGCGCGTCTTCGGAAATTTAGGACGGTCACAGACCACTTTCTTACTTCCACCTTCAATCCCGCGTCTGAAAGACTACGACCTCAAGTCCTGGCATCTCATTAACCACAAGCCGTTCGACGGAAAACTCACCGACAGCTTCGGGAACACGTCATTGCACCTTTCATTTACGGACTTCGAGATGCCGGTGGATGTTGGTTCAAGAGGCTTGCGGGATACACTTGCTGTTCTTGTGGAATCCCTCGTGTCCATCGACGACGGTGGGAACCACATCGGCGACTTGGACATCTTGTCCATGTTCGAGAGCGACTTCATGAAGATTGCTTCCTGTGAGCATTCGCGACAAGAATCATCAAGTGAGAGGCCCAATGAGCCAAGCTCAGAGGGGCTCATCTCCGTTGACTGCTGGGACGAATTTTTCGACCTTCCGCATACAACCGCGATTGTCCGGGCGAGCGGAAACTGGGAGGCGAGGCTGGCAATTGCTGCGGCTGGTGTTCAGCGAGAGAAGAAGGTTCTGCTGCTGCCTCAGAAGCCGTGTCTGGAGTGCCTGTCATCTTACTTCAAGTCAGGTCTGTACGATGTACTCATTGCGTAGCAAATACATGAATATCGGGTCACAGCTTTTTGTTTGTCCCAGATCACCTCGTCCGCACTTTTGAGCAACATAGATTCGCATTGTTATAATCTCATGGAAGACAGTCTATTGATACAGTGTCTTAACTCGGACAAATACAGACGCTTGTAGACGTTTACCCTAAGGAAAGGTGATCACCGATGCCTGTTGCCACACGATCGAACGGTGGCAAGCAACGATCCTCTTGACCAAGTTCAAGGGCTTAGATCTTCTCAGCGGCGGGAGGGGGGATCTCATCAAGGTCAGGCACAATGCCAACAAAGTCGTTACCAAACGGCCACGACTGAGGGCCACCAGCAACCGTGACACCGCCGTTCTGGCGCTCCACTGTAGAAAAGTCGAGTCAGCACAATGATCAAATCCATCTCAAGACCGCGTCGAGAACTTACTGTTGTTCCAGTACGCGTAACCCTTGTCCTTGCACTGCTCATTACGTCCACAGATGCTCCCTGACCCGACACCGCCCGCGTTCGGCGAGGTGATGACGGAGGGCGCCTTCGGCCCAGCACGGCAGCACTGGTTGCTCTGCGTGTTGACCGTGTACATGGTGTTTGCGGTGCGCCAGAAAACACAGATGGTGTCCTCGGGGTCGCCATAGCAGGTCTGCACCTCGCCTGACTCCTCGTACTCCGAGACCTCGAAACCGGCGGTGATCCAGCCGGCGCCGCTGACGCTGGCGCCGAGGCTGACGACTATACCCTCGACCTCGGACTTGGAGATTTCGCAGCCAGGGTTGCCGGCGCAGCTGTGGGGTTTCTGGGACACGGTTAGCTAAGGTGTATCTGGGTGAAGCAGATTGGAAGTTCACGGACGGTCATCTGCTCGAAGTAGTAGGCCTGGTGGGGGTCGGGGTTTTCGTGCTCTGTGACGATGATGTCGCAGCCGGCGGGGCACTGGCCGTTTGAGACGTAGTTCTGAGGGTTGGGAATGGCTGAGACGGCGCCCGCGAGGGCGAGAGCCGAAGTGATAAAGCTAACCATGATGGCTGATGAAAGTTGTTGTGTCAAGGTGTAGCGGGTGTGGGGTTGTAAAGGATGAAAATGTTTGTGAGAAGAAAGGGTTAGAAAGTCCTAGCTGGTTTTTGATGGAGGTAGTGCTGAGGTCTTTGAGGTTGTTGATGCTGATGATGAAAAATATTGTTCAACCAGGAGGTCTTTCAAACGCCTTATATATACTTTTTCGCCTTCTGTCGACCTTGTCCTGCATTTTTCTTTTACTCAAGAAAACACTCGAACATTAACCCTCCACCTAGAACAGCACCATAGCTTGATCCTTCATCGTCATAATTCTGAACACAATCCCAAGGGATCTAGGTGAGACTGAAGATCTCACGACGGTAATAGCAACCTGGACCAGGATCGAAAGATGATCTTGCCGGAGTAGGAATTTGCAGGCCTGATGTTGCAGGGCTGAGGTTCACCTGAATGTTGAGGCGAGAACGTCACTAGGATCCTTCATCAGATGGACCCTGGAATTTAGAGACTTTTAGGTCTAGTGGATCGACACTGAGGGGATTTGAATTGCTATTTCGGGTGGTGAGGGTGCGGGTGGCTGGACCGCACCCACTGTAAATGTATACCACCTGAGGGCTCTTCTTGTAAAGCTGCACCATCAGCCCTGGCCTCACCTCACTATTCAAGGGTGTAATGCCAGCTGATGTGAGCTAGCGGACGCACCCGCAAGTGGTGGCAATCGATTTCAAGATAAGATTCTTACTGGGTTCAATTTGTCCTGAAGAATGACGTCGTAGGATCAACTGACTTGGGAAACTGCCATGGCATGAGGTACATGACGAAAAGGATGTTGCCATCATTGAGAGTCTATGAACACCAACCAGCAGCATCAGACGCTGGGATAACAAGGGGGCAAATTGGTCACGCGCACTTATCGAAGAACTGTGTTCCGAAAAGCCGATTTCGCAGTGAGCATAGGTAGGCTCGAAGTGTTCTTACAGTCAGCTCACCTCACCAGCCTGAGTGGTGGGATTAGCACATACAGACAGACAGACGCCTTCACGTCGACTCCAAGAAAAAAATTGAGGTCCGACGTTGCTTTTGTGCGAAAATGTGCACGCTTACGATTAATTACCCTTTTCTTCTCTGAATTTGTCGATCTCCTGAATCCTTCGGCGAATTCGCTGTGCTGCCTGTACCACCTGGGTTTACCGGCCGGGATAGGGGTTCGTAGGATCAGGTACACCACCCTCTGCAGCTTCAGGCTGATTGAGCTCTCCCAATCGAGCCCAAGTGACATCATGGAATGGCTGTAACGGCTCACTGGCAGCAACAGAAGCTGCAAGGTATGGAGGGGTTCAATGGTGTAGATCGGAGGATGAAGGCACAGCCCTGTGGTCTCGGCCCTCTTCAAGATCGCAGGGCACTGTCCACTGTAGCCATAGGTGCTGCGGGGCTCCCGATTGAACCCCCGCGCCTGCCAGGTTTGCCAAGTCCCCGGGGCCTATCGTCACTGAAGGATTCAGACCCCCGCAAACCCAGCCCAGATTGACTTGAACCCCCCTGCTGTCGCGCTTGGCCCGAAAGCTTGACATGACTGCATCCTCACACGACCACCTGCCCTGGGTTCAACTGACCTTTTTGGTTCATCCTGTGTGCTCAAAGTCACCCACGACATCATCGGTGTGGACCATGCCCGAGATACCACACCCAAGGTCAATCCTCCGTGGCCACAAAGCACAGGTGCACGCCCTCGCCTTTGTCAGCAACAATGAGCGTCTCGCCAGCGGTGACGCCGAGGGTTATGTCGCTGTCTGGGACCTCACCATCATGAGGCCAACGGCTGTCTGGCGACCCCATGAGAACGCCATCCTCGGCATCCAGGGCTGGGGCACCGATCGCATCATTACGTGCGTCTATCCTGCCGTCTGGGGGTGACTGCTTGCCCGATACAGGTAACTCAGCTCACACTCGTCTCACAGACACGGCCGCGACCACAAGCTGGCCGTATGGAAGCTCGCCCCCTCAGATGAGGCGAACCTCAGCAAGAAGCTGCCCCTCGACGACACGTCCGATTCGCGGCCGCAACCCTGGCTCCTCCACCTAATCGACGTGAACACGATGAACTTCTGCGCCTTTGCCGCCTGCACCCCACCAAGTCCCCCATCCAGCGACGATCCCGAGCTCCTCGTCGCCGTCCCCAACACACTGGCCTCCGAATCAGTAAGGCAGCTCTCCACCTACTCACTCCAGAAATAGCCCTTCCTCTTTCGGCTTCACGTTGCTGACCAACTCCCCAGATCGACATCTACCACCTCCCCACCCAAATCCGCCACCACACAGTCAGATCCCCCGGCCAAAACGGCATGGTCATGGCCCTGGCCCTGCTCTCCCAAGCCGGCTCCCTCACTCTCCTCGCCGGCTACGAGAACGGCGTGACGACGGCAATGCACTTCTCCTCCGGGACGTGGAAGACGACCTACCGCTCCCAGCCGCACAGCCAACCCGTCCTGTCCCTGGACGTCAGCCCCGACGGGACTTCGTTCGTGACGTCATCCGCCGACGCCATCATAGCGCGGCATCCCGTGCCGCCGCCGGCGGGGATGGAGGTGCTAGATCAGCCGCTGAAGATTGTGAATACTAAGCATTCGGGGCAGCAGAGTTTGAGGTTTCGGGATGACGGACGGGTGTTCGCGACAGGTGGGTGGGACGCTATGATCAGGGTGTATTCGGGCAAGACGATGAAGGAGGTTGCCGTGTTGAAGTGGCATGAGGTTGGGTGCTATGCTGTTGCGTTTGCGAGTGCGCTGAAGACGCCGCAGGCTGCTGATGGGAAAGAAGAGGGCGAGGGGGCGGTTGCAAGAAGGCTGGGGGAGTTAAGTGTTAGGGATAGGCGAATTGCGCATGCCAAGGGCGCACACTGGCTGGCGGCTGGGAGTAAGGATGGGAAGATATCGTTGTGGGATATTTTCTGAGCGTGGCCACAGCAGGCGAGAGGGCAAAAGAAGGCATTCAGCAATTACGCTGGACGCTCCAATAATCAAAATGGGTGATAACAGCAACCATACAGGGTTGGCCAACATCAGAGCTTTACCTTCGGGTCATGGTGGGCAGTAAAGGTGTGGGATGGATTAGATGGCGAGGTCACGATATTGACATGGGACATCGATCAGATACCGCCCGAAGATTGAGCCTCCCGAAAGAAGTTAAACAACTTCGTACATGGCAGGCATCTGGCACACGCCATTCACAATGTCTTTGTGATGGAGGTGGAGCGACTTGGCTCGCAGAGGCTACGTTTCTTACGCGGGAGGACAGAAGACGGTGTCGGCATGTCTTCGTACTATGAGTAACATTGAATGAAGCAGCCACATGTCATTAGGCCTCATCAACATCCCGATCCTCAATGCCTGGAAATGTCATAACCCTTTGAGTGGTGACGAATTCTGGGTCAACGACCTGCCTTCTACGCCACATGTAACATGGCGATCGAAAAAGCCTCTCGAGATCCCAACTGATCGGGAATAATAAACCTAGATTTCCACCAAGTTGAATCAAAGTTTAAGCTTAAGTGTCCTCGTGGTACGGCCAGCATTTGTGATCTGATAACGAAAGGCATCGAACGACCCGGAATCCGAGTTGCCGGCGTTCATAATTGGCGCGTGGAGCGGGGTTGCATCGTCGATCAGCCGCGACCATCAAGGTGCCTTATTGATGTTCAATTGTTGATGTTCAACTGCGATAAAATCAACGGGGTTTCGGACCAAATTGTGCATGAAAGCTGCATCGAATGTACCGAGAATAAGCATTGTCTTACTACTATTCTCGTAATCTCGAATCATGGCCGGCAGCAACGTTTCGTGGACCAAACTGGCTGAGAGTCAGCGGCTTCAACGTTCTTCTCAGACTGTCTCTGTAGTCGGATCAGCGGCGTATATCTTCGGCGGAGAGCTGCTCCCCAGAGAACCCGTCGACAATCAACTTGATGTCATTGACTTCGGCGAAGGTAAGGACCATCTTTCCCCACCCATCCAGTCTCACGACTAACTTGTCCAGGCACCTCGTCCGCCAAGACGGTTCCCGCACCCCAGCATGCACCCTCTCCTCGCGTCGGCTCCACGTGCGTGACCATCAAGGATGCACTCTACCTCTTCTCCGGCCGCGGTGGTATCGCCATGGCGCCTGTAGAAGAGAACGGCGCTGTGTGGCGGTACACGCCCGCGGACGGCATCTGGGCATTGATCACGCCGGCTGACCCATCGGCGCCCTTCGTGGCCGGCCGGAGCTACCACGCTGCGACCTCGAATGGCGTTGACACCATTTACTTCCACGCCGGATGCCCCGAGAAGGGCCGCATGGCAGATTTTTGGTCTTTCAACGTCGAGTCAAGGACGTGGACCGCCTTGCCAGCCGCTCCACCTCCCGCACGTGGCGGAACATCAATCGCTTTCTCGGATGGAAAGATCTACAGGATGAATGGCTTTGACGGCGAGAAGGAACAGGGTGGCGCTATTGACGTATTCGACATCACGAAGGAGACATGGTCGACCATCTCGTTCCAGCCAGATGGCGTTCAGGGACCCGAGGCACGAAGCGTCGCTGCTCTCGTCGCTGTCAAGTCACAGGGAAAAGCTTCGCTGGTCACTCTCTTTGGCGAGCGGGATCCCAGTTCACTTGGTCATGCCGGAGCTGGGAAGATGCTCGCGGATGCCTGGGCGTTCGACATTGCCAGCGAGACCTGGACAAAGCTTGATCCCAAGGGCGATCTCCCCTCCTCGCGCGGCTGGTTTGACGCTGATGTGGCACATCAGGAGGACGGTACAGACGCTGTCATCGTTCACGGCGGTCTCGCCGAGGACAACTCCCGACTAGGTGATGTCTGGAAGCTGCAGATCGCTTGACAAGACTGATTTATCATCCTCAACACCCATAGGAGCGCATTACATAATACAGCCATGGCAATCGTTCGAGGAATCGCAGTTTTGCCTCTTCCAAGATCATGTGACTCATACTAAGGTAGACACGAGCGCGGGGCAGGCGGGGCATTGGGCATTCGCGACGCTGGTTGCGCTGGCGCTGGCGCTGGCACTGGCGTTGCTTATCTTATCAGGCGGGGGCGATTGTCGAAGAAAAAATCCAGAGTGAACCCCTCCATATCGATGTCCCGACGCCCACTTCGTCATTGTCACCGTCTGTTTTTGTTAGGCGCCGACCATCTTTAGTGAAGACGACAGACGGAAGTGTGTAGACATTTCGTTTGTCTATTCTGCGGATACGAAAAGCCACTCAAAGGCTGCATCTTTCGACTGCTGCGCGCATCGAAACAACTTCGCGTCTACCCCTCGACGCTTGACCCCACCATTAAAACGAAACTCGTCGCCAGCTCGACACCACTTCAAACATGGAGTTCACCAGGCAGACGACTGTCGCTACCGTGCTCTGCCACAACTGGTATGCAACTAGCTTTTGGAATCTAATATAATCCACGACGAGTACTAACATTACGCAGCGGCGCCCCCATCGACGGCTCGACCGGAACCATTTGCCAGGCCTGTCTGCGCCTTACCTGCGACATCTCGAACGGCGTCCAGCGCGAAGCCACCCTCACATTCTGCCGTGATTGCGACCGGTGGTTGTTGCCTCCCCAGTCATGGTGCGTCATCTGCTCGACCAAACGAACCGAAGACTTTTTTCTAATACTGTGAAGGATCGTCGCCCAGCCCGAGTCCCGCGAACTCCTCGCCCTCTGCCTGAAGAAGCTGAGAGGCCTCAACAAAGTCCGAGTTATTGACGCTTCTTTCGTTTGGACCGAACCCCACTCGAAACGTATCAAGGTCAAGATTACGATCCAAGACGAGGTTCAGGATGGTGTGCTGCTGCAGCAGGCCTTTGAGGCCATCTACGTTGTCGCCTACGCTCAGTGCCCTGAGTGCGCCAAGAGTTTCACTGCCCACGGTACGTTTATCCGGTCGTTGTCACTTTGAGATTCAAACTGACCCTCCCAGTCTGGAGATCCGTTGTCCAGGTCCGACAGAAGAATTGTCCCCACCAGCGTACCTTCCTCTTCCTCGAGCAACAGATCCTGAAGCACGGCGCCCACAAGGACACCCTGAACATCAAGGAGGCGCCCTCGGGCATGGACTTTTTCTTCGCGCACAAGAATCAGGCCGACAAGTTTGTCGACTTCCTCAATGCCGTCGTGCCCGTCAAGGTCAAGAAGTCTCAGGAGCTCATCTCGCAGGATGTCCACACCGCCACCAAGTCCTACAAGTTCTCCTCGTCCGTCGAGCTCGTACCCATCTGCAGAGATGACCTCGTCGCGCTGCCGATTAAGCTGGCCAAGCAGCAGGGCAACATCACGCCCCTGGTGCTGTGCCACAAGATCGGAACGTCCGTGTACTTCGTCGACCCCAGTACCCTTCAGGTCTCCGACGTCAGCTCGCCCGTCTACTGGCGCTCGCCATTCCAGTCTCTGGCCGACACCAAGCAGATGGTCGAGTTTGTCGTCATGGATATTGAAAGGACCGGCTTGACCCGTGGAAAATGGGCCGCCGCTGAGGCGACCGTCGCTCGTGCGTCTGACCTTGGCGTCAACGACACAACCTACTTTGTGCGCACACATCTGGGCAACCTACTCCAACCGGGTGACTCTGCCATGGGTATGTCATCCTCTTTCTCATATGCTGTGGAGCATAAAGGCTAACAAACACAGGCTACATGATCACCGGCACCAACTTCAACAACCCGGAGTTCGAGGCCATCGAGGCCTCCAACACGTACGGCTCAAGGATACCGGACGTCATGCTCGTCAAGAAGCACTACCCGCGCCGCAAGAAGAACCGCAAGCGCACTTGGAAGCTCAAGCGCATGAACAAGGACGAGGGCGAGCTGCTGCCTAAGGCGGCCGATCAGGAACGTATGGATGCTCAGTACGAGCAGTTCCTGCAGGACGTCGAGGAGGACGACGAGTACCGTGCCACGATGGCCCTGTACAAGTCTCAGCAGCCGCAAAAGGTGGACCCTGACGCCATGAGCATCGCCGAGACCGAGGGCGAGGATGAGGGGCCGAGGGTGGATATGAATGAGCTGCTGGAGGATATGGATGAGCTGGCGATTAGGGAGTAGCGTGATAGTCTGGCTGGTGGAAAATGGCCATAAGCCATGTCGAAAAATAAATGAGAGATGACAGAACCAGTATCGTCGAGTAATGCTGTGATGTGAAGTTTTAAGCAATAGTATCGATCTTGCGGTTTCACTGACATGCGGCGGAGCACACTACCGGATTCCAAGCAATTGCTGATGCAGTGTGTTCATTGATGACCAGAAACGCTTAAGTAATCCCCCTTCCATTCTAGAAGATCTTGCTCAACACCCTCGTCACATGCTCCGGCTGTGAATCCGCTCCAGTATTCCTCTTCGCCAAAGAGACCTGCTTGAACGTCATCGGCCTCTCTTCCGAAGCAGCAGCCGCTGACGCCCCGTCATCCTTCTCGTCCGCCCTCTTCCTCTTCTTCTCCTTGCTCGCCTTGACACCATCAATGACCTTCGCCCTCTCAATATTCGCCACAAACATCTTGTTCTCCTTCGTCGTCCTCGCAATCTCAGCACGCATCCTGCTCGTCCTCTCGGCGTTCTCCCCCGTGATCTGTTCCGTCAAGTTGTTCCACTTGAAGCCCTTCAGATACAACAGGTTCCAAATGTCATCCCTGTAGTACGACCCCTTCTTCCCGCCCAGCGGCCTCGCATTGAGCAGCTCGCACGCGCGCTTCGCGTCCTTCTTATTGACAAACTCAACCCATCCCTCCGTGAAAAGGCGCTTCTTGTTGCCGCCAGCGCGGACGCGGCGCGTGTGGGCAGCCGGGTCCTCAGGCGCGAGGAAAACGCGGTTCAGGGCGCCGTGCGGGGCGAGCAGGGTGCGGAGCTTGTGCGGCTTCATGTAAGGCGGGATGCGAGAGAGGTATACGACGCCTGACTTGCGGATGGCGGCCTCGGAGGCGATGAGGTTCTTGTGGGAGAGGGCCTTTGACGCTGGGGCGGGGAGTGTGGCCTTTGACTTTTTCGAGGCGCTGGATGTGGTTGGTTCGGCTTCGTCATCTTGGGGCGCGGATTCGGGCGCGTCGGCGGGGGATTCGGACTCGTTGTCTGAGAGGATGTCTTCGTCGTCGGATTCGTCGACTTTTCTGCGCTTGGCGGTGCGGCCGCCTTTTTGAAGGTTTTCGGCTTCGGAATCGTAGCCCTGGCTCTGGTCGTCGTCGCTCTCTCCAGCGTCGAGGAATTCGTTCCTCTTTTCGGGAGCCATGATGAGGCTCTTGTGTAGTGATTTGACGGATAGCTGGAGGGTTTACCGGGTGGAAGGCGGAGTAATGCCCAGTCTTGCGCAAGGAATTGGGTATATATCGTGATGTTGAAGATCAATGGGTGGTTGACGATCTGGAGCAAATTTTTGGTGGATCCCCAGCGCGATTGTTACCGGGCCTTATCTAATCTGACAGCCTCTCTTATCAATCAACGCCGCCCAGTGCCGCCGCCGGTCGCGGTGCACGATGGCGGGGCACTGGGTACTGGGCGTTGTTGCCCCTCAATGATCTCACACGCCCTGAATCAGGCACCGCATCGAGAATTCGTGGCCAAAACGTTTGCCTCCTCCTTCTCATAAGCTCTTCCTCAAAAACTCATTCTGATAAGGGGAACCAAATCTCGTCACATCAGCTGCAAACCTCGAGCACCGTCAAGATGTCTCTCGAAACTTTGACCACCATCTCACCCAGCACCAACGAGGGCATCCTCACCCGCAGCGGCATCTCCCAGGCCGACTTAGACAACCTTCCCATCACCGCCACCACCGCTTTCGAGTCTTGGCGCAAGACCACCCTTGCCGAGAGGCAGGAAATTGTCAAGAAGGCTCTCAAGTCTATTGCTGACAAGAAGGATGATCTGGGTCAGGAGCTGACCGTCCAGATGGGTCGTCCCGTCGCATACACAAGTGGCGAAGTCACCACCGCCATCAAGCGTGCCGACTACCTCCTCAAGATTAGTGATGAAGTCCTCAAGGACACGGACGGCGAGGCAGAGAAGGGATTCAAGCGGTTTATCCGCAAGGTTCCCGTCGGACCTATTCTCGTCATCTTTGCCTGGAATGTACGTTACGCTAGACCCCGATGTCTCTCCCTTTCTAATCATCGCCTAGTACCCCTACCTCATTCTCGTCAACTCTCTCATCCCAGCACTGCTGGCGGGTAACAGTGTCATTCTGAAGCCGTCGCCCCAGACCCCCACTATTGTCGAGCAGGTCGCCAAGAGCTTCGAGGAGGCGGGTCTTCCCTCGGGCGTGCTGCAGTATTTCCACTCCGGCTCGCCGACGCAGATTGAGACCATCGTCCGCAACCCGCTCATCAAGGCCGTAGCCTTCACCGGCTCCGTTGCCGGTGGTCTCGCCATCCAGTCCGCGGCCTCAGACCGCATTGTCAACGTCGGCCTTGAGCTCGGTGGCAAGGACCCTGCCTACGTGCGCTCCGATGTTGACGTCGCCTGGGCGGCCGAGGAGATCGTCGACGGCGCCATCTTCAACTCGGGTCAGAGCTGCTGCTCCATCGAGCGCGTGTACGTCCACGAGAGCGTGCATGACGCCTTTGTGGAGGCAGCGCAGAAAGTGATGGCGGGCTACAAGCTCGGCGACCCCTTTGACAAGGCGACGCAGATCGGTCCCGTCATCTCTCAGCGGTCAAAGGGGGCGATCGAGGCGCACATCAAGGACGCCCTCGACAAGGGCGCCAAGGACGCAACTCCCGAGAACGAGACGTTCGCGAACCCGCCGCCCAAGGGCAACTTTGTCAAGCCGACGCTGCTGACGGGCGTCGACCACAGCATGACGGTCATGACGGAGGAGACGTTTGGCCCCGTGCTGCCTGTGCAGAAGGTGTCGAGCGACGAGGAGGCGGTCAAGCTCATGAACGACAGCGAGTTCGGGCTGACGGCGAGCATTTGGACCAAGGATACAGACAAGGGGTACGAGCTGGCGGAGCATGTCGAGGCCGGCACTGTGTTTGTCAACAGGGCTGATTACCCGAGCCCGGTACGTTTATCTCTTTGAGTCGTCATTTTTGTTTGCTATACTGACGTTTCTTCTTCCATCAGGATCTTGCTTGGACCGGATGGAAGAATTCCGGCAAGGGCGTGACGCTCAGCCGGTTCGGGTTCGAGGCGTTTGTCAAGCTCAAGAGCTTCCATCTGAAGGACTACCCGAAATAGTGGGAAAACAGACTCTCAGACACGGGTCGTCGGGTCTGATGTTGTCCGCAGGGTCAAAGGGGGAGAAGGAGAACACCGGCAATTGTAGAGAGGATCGTCACAGAGGCCAGGCCCAAGCCCCTCGGTTATTCTCGATCAAACTGGGGGCACGATCTCGAGGTAGTCGGTACAGGGAATCCATCGAGACCACATAAAGATCTTAAGAAGTGAATCAAGTGTCAAGTGTTTTGTCTTGGCTTCGATGATCGGGACCCTGATGTATTTTGCTTCTTCTTGAGGTGTTCCTGCGTTGATGATCACGACCCTGAATTCGTGTCTTGCTTTTTCTTGTGGTTCGTGAGATGACGCCTAGCTGGGTGGTGGTGGATCTCACGCGTCGCCTCTAGCGCTTTGGCTTCGGTTTGGGAGTGTTGTGTGAGACTCGGAACTTTGTCATGCTGCCAGTCTGGGGAGTTAAGACGAACGGAAGCCGGCAGTTGCGAGTATCAGATGAGAGGAGCCAGCGCCAGCACCATCGCCATCGCCAGCCACCGAGGGGTGATGTCTCTCGCACCTTCTTGGAACAAACACAACACCAGAAAAAACAGAGTCGGGTGAATCTCACGATCCGACTAGATCTGAGTCGAGGCATCGATCAACCCCTCGCTTTGCAGCTTAGGTACCCAAACCAGTTTTGGTCATTCGTCCCCTACCCCGCCACCCGCCACGATCCGATTAGCACATCGTCCGCCCGTCTCGAGTTGATCCCCAGCAATATCGCCAACTGTAAATCCGTAGATCTCCCCGCGATAAACGAGCACCATCAATCTAAATCAGGCAGGCTATGCCCCCAAATTTAGGCCAACTGCCAACACGAATCCATGCATCGCATCTCCCGCATTCATCTAATCTAACCCGACACACGCGTTCTCTCAACACAACACCCACGAACCGACGCGCATGAACGGCAAGGGCACCAGCGCAATCACCCTAACGCGTGGCAGGTCACCCGAACGAGAGACAAGACAAGACCCCTAATCCAGAGCCCTCCAGGCCCTCCAGGCCCTCCAAGGGCGCTGTAGGACGGTTCATTCGGGCGAGTTAAGTAGGCCTCGGCCAGCGCGACGACATCTGAAACCAACGAGCCCACCCCCACCCAGCCCGAAAGACGTTGCGCGAGCTGTGCCTGGCTACCTTAAGGTAGAACAGCGAACCAATGAAGCCATGCCAAAGAAAGATGGCCTTGAGCCAGATTCATCCCATCAAGCACCCCCCTTCCGACCCCCAATCGAAACAACAACACGAACAGCGCAAACGCACGCGGCAGGTTTCAGACGTCCCAAAAAAGGAGAGACCTGCCATTGCTTCCCAAATTGTGCAGATTACAGTTCTGCTGTCTCTGGCCCCCTAAGCGAGAGCCAACCGTAGTCGAGGGAAGGTCCCTGCATCCACCATTCCCTCAGCACGCCGCACGCAGAATTGAACAGCCTGTGGTCGCATGAACATTCCTCATCTCGACCCGTCCCAAAGCCCCCCCCTTTCGTCCCAAAAGACGGGACGATGAGAATCCCAAAACACGCAGCACATACACGCGCAGCCACTAGTGCATGGGCTCCCTAACCCACCTCTGGAACGCAGGCCTGATTGTTCGCGAGCGGTAAGCAGAGAGGGAGTGTCTTACCACGTTTTGGGGAGCTGATTGCGAGGCGAGGGAGTATATACATCTCGGCACCCTGCCACCTATCCCACCTTTGCTCTCGACGATGAGAAGGGAATTTCAAGCTCCTCCGCCATAGCAACCAACACACACACACACACACACACACTCTTTCCATTGTCAGCATACCCAACTTTCACTCATCAACCCACTCCTTTGGTCTTTGTCTCACCTGCAGCAAGACCTGTTTTCTTTCATACGATATAGTGGTATAATATCCAGACCGGACACCCGCCACAAGCAACACTAGCAACGCAGGCCGTTCTCCCTTCTTCGTCTCCTCACTCGACGAAAAGGACCATCCCATTCTTCAGTTTCCACCGCAGTATCATCACCCAAATCGCACACCATGGTTGCCTTTGCTACCCAGACGAGGTCGGCTTCGCCCGATGGCATCAGGGGGTTTTACCTACGAGTGCACAAGATGATGGGCCTGCCCAGGCGAAAGGAAGAGAAGCCGCGACTCGAAATTGTAAGTCCTAGCCTCTTGATGATTCAACAGAGTCTGGTCGCTAATGAAGATAAATAGTCGGCGCCGTTCAACTTCCAAAAGGTCAACATGGACTTGGCCGGCGTGAGCGCTGACGAGTAAGTATTCCCCCATCACAAGACATTCGTGACAGTGTACTGACACCCCTCAGGCTCTCCCTCCTTAAGGAGCAAGCTGTCGCCAGCCGTATCGGCATCTCGGACCCTGATCTCGAAGAACCACTACGAGGCGGCATCCCCGCGAGCAAGTCAGCCCCCCTCATGAGCATCAGACCACGCGCCACACTGTAGCGGCCTCGCCACGGGATGAGGGACGAACGAACGCGGTGTACGATAAGCGGGTGTTTCTGAGTTAGATGTTGGAATGCGGCAGCCGGTTGGCACGCAAGGGATGGGATTTTGTTCGAAGCGATGGCGTTTGACGGATAGAAGGGGCAGTCCTCAGTGGACGACAGCTGGACGACAGCCAGGTTTTGAATTAGGTGTTTGTACCATAGAGATGGGGGGCTTTCAGGCAGCACACGCCAGGCGCGGTACGCTGGGCGATGTTGGTATTCTGTTTTCAATGAGAAGCGAACTCCTTCAAGGGTCCATCAAAATCTGAACCGTGCACTCATTCCAAAGTGACTGATCCCGCGATGTTGGAGAGACATCAACCGTTCAGCGGATCGTCATGCAACCGTTCGCCCCACGCGGGCACCAACGCGCTGATGGTCCCATCATCTCCACGCGAGTGCAGATGCAGGATGACGACGGATGCGGTAGCCAGGCGCAACACCGTATGAGCCCTCGACCAAGTGAATAGTACGGTACTCGGACAAATAAGTGCCCGCCGGGCCAGACCAAGCAGGTGTCAAACCCCGTGCGCGCCCTCGGACAATGGCTCTTGTGGCGGACGCCCGGGTGTAAGCCGCAGAGGCCGACTCCCATCGGTCTTCGGACAGAAGCTACCTGGTCCTAAGAGGGCTACACACGGCCTGGTGCCCGCAGGCCGGCGGTTCATTATCGTCGCGAGTGTTCATGTGACAGGCAGAGTTGGAGGACCCAGCGTGCCAGTAGCCCTCGTAAGTCGTTGCAAGCTTGATTTCTGTCGCGTGGGATCCTTGGACGGGCTGAACGGGCTGGATGCGGCGGGAAGGCGAGAGAACCGAAGAAACCGCTTTGGGACAGGGCCAGGTCCCGTCCAAGTCCTGTTTGTTATTGGCAAGCGACATTCTGTCATCTTCGAGAAGATCACCCAGCAGATTGCGCCTCGCCCGTGTTCAGGGTCCTGGAGGGGCGTCGCAGATTGGATTTGCCTCGCTGGCAACGTGCATAGACCATATCGTGCCTCGAGTCCCAGAATAGGGGACAATTTGGATCAGAGGTCAGGTCGAGGGGGCAATCTGAGGTGGCTGTTCGAAACACTGCCATTTGAACACCAATGGGAAAATCTCTGCCCGCCCACTGTCCAGATGGGGGCGACGAAGGGGGGCCAAGAGCCGATGAATCACCAATGGGTCTTGAGGTGAAGGTATCGTCGTAAAAGGGGGGACCGGACAGCTGGGTGCACCCCGACAGGGCCGCTAAGGAGGCGGGGGCCCGCGCCTTCCGGCTTCTCCCTGGGACAAGGCCGCCTCATTGGTCCCAAGCGAGAGGGCTGCCGGGTTGTTCTCGCCATGGGTCGTACAGGGGAGAAAATACAGGGGACGGGCCCCTGGGCGGAAGCCCTGAATGGCCTGAATCTGTCGCGCGCCCCGCCAATCCGTTTTTGGTGTCGAACTCTGACAGCCCTCAGCGCGATGAAATGTCAGCAACCTGGCAGCCTGGGGACATATGCAAGATGCGAAGTACGAGATGTGCATACAGAGAGAAAACTGCATCCTCAGGCGACATCAACATCGTCGTCCAGCTGACCCTATTCCTGACAGGAGGTTTGTGGCCGTGGCAGCCTGGCGCGCAGATGCGCCGCGATCTGCGGGGGAAACCCGGCTGCACGGGAATATGAGGATGAGGGTGGCATTGGATCCTCCGTGATGAACTGCCCCTCGGCCGCCGGTGATATCGGTGTATTGGTGATGACGTGCACGTCGATATGCGGATCGAGCTTGAGCGTGCTTCCAGATCCGATGCAGCGTACAGTGCATTCGATATCCAGTGCAAAATTGAGGTCCATCTTGAAGTGGGAGGACATGCCCCTGACCACAGCTGAAATCTCGAAGCGATTGAGTTTCTGCTTGTGCAGGAAAAGATGCCTCGCCCGGGAGAAAATCCATGCTTCTGATGTCCTTCACCCAATGCCATTCAGTACTTTGGACTATCAGAAGCAAGCACACAAACAAAAGCAAGCCGTGGCTGGCACGGGCAAGCGGCGCAGGCAAGGCAGGCAAGCACCATCCACCCTCGGCCAGTCGGCCTCCAGGACGCGTCTTGTTGTCTGCCTGAGTCACAGCTGGCTCCCTCGCACCTTCCCTGTACCGGCCAGGGTAAGAGCTAACAGGCTTCGCCCCGTTATGCCACCAATGCCGGCCTGCCACTGGTGCCTCCCTCCCGAGTCCACGCGAAAAATTTCCCCAGTCTTGGAGTGCGTCAGAGAGCCGGCCCCACAAGCCTGCCAGGCCTGCCAGCTCCTGCTCATGGCTGCTCGCTCTTGCCCATCATCACCACGTCTTCCCGCAGCATTACCGTTGGTGGTCCCCATCCCCCTGCCCCCGGTCAGAACCCACCGGATAGGTACCAAAGTACCCAAGTACCTCCACCACCCAGATCCTCCCTCCATCATCACGACCCGAACTTCCTCGATTGCTCACCCACACACTTTTTACTCTTCAGCGCTCCCTTCGCACATTCTTTCCCTGCATCGTTCTGTCCATTCAAACCACCGTTTCTCCCCCCCAACCCAACATTATACCAATTAATCAGGTACGCGCGTTTGTTTGACGGCCCAGCTGCTGTCAAATGAACCTGCAATCGCGCATATACCCTTCCTTCGTGAGTGCCACCCCCAACACCCTCAGGCCTCGACCTTGTCAGCTGCCTGCCTGCTCGACGGCTTCCTCGGGAGCTGTGGCAAACCACCATCCCTAACACCCTCGTGATACTCGATGCGCCAGCTCGAACCTCAGGCAGTCTATATTGATCCTGGACTAACACGTCACAGACCCCCTCCCCTCCCTCCGTCTAAATGCCCACCATCTTTGGCAACCTGCACCAGGCTCTTTTCCGCCAAGGAATCGCAAAGTCATTCGGCCACGGATACGCTCAGTCTCTCGTCGCCGTCACCCACCCTCACGCCCTCAACTCCCAGAACCGACCCTCCTTCGCCCGTAGGCACACCACACGCTTCGGCCGTCTTCAGGGCACCCACTTCCAGTCCGCCTTCAACACCGAGCGTGCCGCTGCCGGCCTCTCGCTCGACCACCGACCACAAAAGGTCAGCAACAATGGAGGATTAGATGCCTACTTCGAGCACCTCCAGAACCAGCACGCTGCTGGGGAGGCTGGAGAAGTCGCGGAGGACGAATGGACTCAGTTCGAGTTCCAGAAGCAGATTGAGTGGAAGCCTTCGCCAGCTTCCATTCTCGTTGGTGATGGCAAGCAGCTTGCGAGCGAGGAGCTGCTCGAAACTGAGGCTCTCGCGCAAGATGTAGACGTTCCGTCAGTCCCGCGTGAGGCCGAGGCCGCCCTTGCCCACATCAACGCCGCGATCGAGAAGGAGATTGAGATTAGGGAGCGTCAGGAGGCCTTCGAGGAGGCTGTGGCGGAGTCTGTCAGGACCGGGACACCCATCGACCCGGCCCTGCTTGAGCGCACCCTCACCCCTGAAATCGAGCGGTCCTATACTCCTGCAAGCATCGCCCGCTCTGCGACACCCCCTGTCGACCCCCAGTCGCAAACCTACGCCGATCATCTGACCAAACTCTCTCAGGATGGTCGCTGGTCCGAGATCCCAGCCGTCTTCGAGGCTATGCTCGTTGCAGGCGTCAGGCCCATTGCCGGCGCCTACAACGCGCTTCTCATGTCGCGCATTCAGCTGACCGCCGAGAAGAACGAGATCGTCTCCAAGGTCCGCGAGGTCTACACTCACATGCTTCAGCAGAAGGCCGCACCCGATAGCGACACCTACAACATCCTCGTCGGATTCCTTGCCTCTCGCTCGCTCGAGGTTGCCTCCCTGAAGAAGGACCTCGAGGACAAGCGCGTCCGCTTCGGTGGCATGGATGAGCCTGGCAAGTTCATGTTCGCCTCTCAGGAGTTCGATCATGCCATCCTGTCCGAGGATGATCCTCTGGACTGGGCCATGAAGATGTTCGAGACGTCGGTTGCCACATACCGCGCTGCGTATTCGGCCGAGGCTTACTTCCAGCTCATCACCGCCTGTGCTCGTGCTGGCCGCTGCTCCGAGATGCTCCGCCTGTATGAGCACATGGAGCTGAACCGCGTCGTGCCTTACGCCGCTATGTTCCCCGCCATGATAACCTCGTTCGCGGCCACTGGCGACCTCATCAGCGCTGTCGAGGTCTACGACGAGTACCGTGCGCTCGCCATCTCGAACGACAACGGTGACGCCTCTCTCCAGGACCGCATGGATTCTCATATCTACGCCGCCGTCATCAATGCCTACGTCATCTCTGACAAGGTCGAGGGCGCCATGAAGTTCTATGAGAAGATTATCCAGGAGTATGGTGTCCGCGCCGCTGACATCAAGGACGCTCTCATCAACTCTGGCTTCGTCCAGGCTTTCGTCGAGCGTGGCATCTTCCAGGATGCTCTTCAGTGGGCCCAGCTTGTTGAGGGCGAGAGCAGTGCCGATAGGCTGAGCGCCATGAACAGTGTCGCCACCCGCGCTGCGGACAGCGGTGACAAGTACACGGCCATGACTGCGTTTGCTAACGTTCCGCTGAACTACCCCGAAATTGCCACATCCGCTATGGCTCTTTTGGCTATGAGCGTTCGCCAGGGTGATGTCGCCGCCGCTGCTAGGTACTGGCACGTCCTCAGCGCCCCCGAGATGCATGTCACTTCCGCTTTCATCGACCCGGCCGCCATGTTCGCGGTTGCCATGATCGGATCGGGCCAGGTCGCTGAAGGCCTGACCCAGTCAGAGATCATGTTCCAAAGGGTTCGCGCGGCCAACCCGCAGAGTGCCGAGGAGATCGAGGAGGGTCTTGACTTCATCCACCGCTTCATGGCTGCCCGAGGTGTCATCGACCCCCGTGAGATCGCGTCGCAAGTCTCGAGCGGTCCTCAGCAGACCTTCACCAACTCACCCTATGGATCGACAGCTACCGTTTCCAGCTTCGAGGACACATTTGACCCCTACGCGCACAACACGGATTTCAAGGGCTCATCCATGATTTCCGACGAGCTTGAGGGCAGCCACGGTCGCAAGGGCCCTCGCCTCCACGACGCCCTGTCTCGCTTCCGCAACATGCGTCGCACTGGCCGCCACCCCCGCTACATCACCTACGCCAAGTTGATCTCGGCTGCTGCCCGTGACGGAAAGATGGACCTGTGCCACGACATCCTCGCCATGGCTCGCACCGACGTTCCCATGTTGCCCCAGTACGCCGTCGTCCGTTATGGCTGGTCCTCGATCCTGGACGCTATGGTCGGTGCCTGCCTCACTATGGGCAACCGCCCCATGGCCGAGCAGTTCCACCAGGAGCTCCTCGAGATGGGTTCGACGCCGTCTGCCAACACTTTCGGGCTGTACATCACCACCCTCAAGGAGTCCACCAAGACGTTCGACGAGGCCACCGAGGCCGTTAAGATCTTCCACCGCGCCAAGGCTGAGGGTGTCGAACCTAGCTCGTTCCTTTACAACGCGCTGATTGGCAAGCTCGGAAAGGCTCGACGCATCGACGATTGTTTGTTCTACTTTGCCGAGATGCGTGCTCTCGACATCAAGCCTACATCGGTCACTTACGGTACTATTGTCAACGCCCTGTGCCGCGTGAGCGACGAGAAATTTGCCGAGCAACTCTTCGATGAGATGGAGGCCATGCCCAACTACAAGGCCCGACCTGCCCCCTACAACAGCATGATGCAGTTCTTCCTGACCACCAAGCGCGACAAGTCCAAGGTCCTTGCTTACTACGAGCGTATGATGGCTCGGGGTATCATGCCGACTGCACACACCAACAAGCTTCTCGTCGACACACACGCCACGCTGGAGCCTGTTGACATGGACGCTGCCGAGAAGGTGCTCGAGACAATCCGCGCTTCTGGGCAGAAGCCGGAGCCCGTGCACTACGCTTCTCTGATTCATGCCCGCGGATGTGTGCTTCACGATATGGAGGGCGCCCGAAAGGTGTTCGACGACGTGGTGAAGGACCACTCGATGCCAGTCAACGCCAGCCTGTTCCAGGCGCTCTTTGAGGCCATGGTCGCTAATCATCGCGTTGCCGATACGGAGCCGGTCCTGGGCCTTATGCGCCGCCGAGGCATCGACCTTACGGCTTACATCGCCAACACGCTGATTCACGGCTGGGCTGCGGAGAAGAACATTGATCGTGCATACGCCATCTACAATGCCGTCGGCCACCACAAGCGCGAGCCGAGCACGTACGAGGCTATGACGCGGGCGTTCCTCGCTACTGAAGAGCGGGAGAAGGCCAAGATTGTGGTCGGCGAGATGCTGTCTCGGGGCTATCCCAGTGCCGTGGTCAACAAGGTGCTGGAGCTGCTGGGTGGCGGTGGCGGTGAGGAGGCGGCGATCGTGGCGTGAGGGGGTCGATCTCGGATCGAAGAGCTGGGTGGTTTGCTTTTCTTGCGATTTTCCTTTGTCTTAGCCCTCGTCTGCCTTGTTTGATACCCCATGAGTGCGATTGGCAGAGGGAACGGAGACTGGGGTGTCTGGGTACGATGGGTGGTACTGCTGGTGTGCGCATCGCAGTGGAGCGGCGCGGCGCCGGCGTCTCCTTGTGTCGACTTGACACTACTCGAGTTTTTGTGTATGGCGTTCAGGGACGGATAAAACGGTCGCGGCATACATAGCCCGGCGGGGGACGGCGTTCCCGGTATGGCCTTGTGCCTGGTTTAGACCATCTCCCCTATATACAAGCAAAGAGCGTCAGAGGACGCAGCTAGAGGATCGGCGGAGGAGATCATTGCAGATCGGGGATCCTGCTGCTTGTATTATATCGACAAGATAATTGACTGGTTGACGTTCAGCATCCTACCTGACAGTCAGTGATACGATTCGCGACGGATGTCCGATGATTGTTTGGTGTTCATGGAAAGTTGGTGAGCTTGGTGAGTGCGAATCGGGCCGTGCGAATTCCCCTGCACTGTCGCGGTGTCCTTTACCCCTCCCGTGCCTGTGGTCACCAAAGTCTTCAATGTCTTCATAATCTCGTCACCACAACCATCACCCCTCACCATCCCGCTCGATATCAACACAAGCCATCACTCCAATCGTTTCACTCAGGGCTCTCAAATCTCCACCAACTACGCTCATCACGTTGTTACGTCCATCCGCGTCCGGCCGCCCTTCAAAATGCGCTCCAAAGCCGCAGCCATCTCCGCCCCAGGCAAGGTCCTCCTGGCAGGCGGCTACCTCGTCCTTGACCGCGGGTACACGGGCCTTGTACTCGGCCTGAGCGCACGCATCAGTGTGCTGGCGGGTGAGTTGTCGTCTGACGTCGAGGGCGTGCAGCTGAGCGAGGTCGTTGTGAGCAGCCCGCAGTTTGAGGGGGCGGGCTGGCGGTATGGGTTCCGGCTTGGGGAGGGGGGCGTGCAGGTTACTGAGTTGCAGGTGTGAGTATTTTTCTTGTTTTTTTACGAGCGGAGCGAGGTTTCTATTCCGGCCTTTGGTTTTGTTTTTCGCGTTTGCTTTCGTTTCCTGGTACTTAGTGTTGTGTTGAGATGTGTTTGGCTCAAGTGAGAAGGGATTGTAGATGTTGGAGGTCTGGATACTAATATCCGACATAATGGCTGGGCTAGTGCCGGTCTTACGATTTTTATGGAATTACCTTGGGATTTATCGAGGACAAAGGGTTTGCTTTGTTGGAGAAGACTCGACCTCATGTTGCATGTGTTTTCCACAGTCAAGCAGGTTGTCTTGGCCACTCACCGCGGCATCGAGGTTTTGAACTGTTTGCACAGTGTCCAAGCAGGGACATCTCCATGTGGATATTTACTTGGCCTTCTTCTTCTGAGGTGGGATCTGCACAAGGATGTCAAAGCAAAGCCGCTGGAGATGATCTCTGGGGCAACTTAGGGAGGTCTTGTCTTGGAAACGTCTTGTACACTGCTTGATTGTGCGAGACTGGGCTCATGTTGCTTTCCCCCTAAGCAAGCTGTTTTCACGCGATAGGATCAAAGCGACTGACATCTCCAGCGGCGCCTCCATCACGCCAAACCCCTTCGTCGAAACGACCCTCACCTACGCTCTCACCTACATCCACCAAATCGGCCGCCAGGCTCTTTCTCACAGCCTCACCTCTGCCCGCCTTACCATCCTCGCCGACAATGACTACTACACGCTGCCCCAAAACGCCGTCCCCGCAACGGGCCGCTACGCACCTTACCCGCACACTCTTGCCGAAGCACACAAGACGGGCCTTGGCTCATCCGCGGCCCTCGTCACATCATTCACCGCCGCCCTGCTGACACACTACCTGCCCACGTCCCTATTCGACCTCACCTCCGACGCAGGCCGCCACACGCTGCACAACCTCGCGCAAGCCGCGCACTGTGCCGCCCAGGGCAAGGTCGGCAGCGGCTTCGACGTTGCGGCCGCCGTCTTCGGCTCATGCCGGTACAGGCGATTCTCGCCCGAGCTGCTCTCAGACCTGCCGGCGCCCGGATCCGCCGGGTTCGCGGAGAAGCTCGTCGAGAGAGTCAACGCGCGGGATCTGTGGGACACGGAGGTCGGCGGCGAGGTGAAGCTGCCTGATGGCGTGGTGCTGCGCATGTGCGACGTGGACTGCGGCAGTCAGACGGTGGGCATGGTCAAGGGGGTGCTGGCTTGGCGCAAGGCGCAACCCGAGGCGAGCAAGGCGCTCTGGGATTCGCTGCAGGCGAAGAATGAGGCGTTGGCTGAGGTTCTGCGTGAGGGGCGGACAGAGGAGATATCAAAGGCGGTTGGAGAGGTCAGAGAACTGGTGAGGCAGATGGGCACGGCGAGCGGGGTCCCGATTGAGCCGGAGAGCCAGAGTGAGCTTCTCGATGCGCTTACTGGCGTCGAGGGAGTGTATGGCGGTGTTGTTCCCGGTGCGGGTGGCTTTGATGCCTTGGCGCTGCTCGTGAAGGAGGGTGCTGAGACTGAGAAGCGTATCGAGGAATTCCTGGAGGAGTGGAGTGCGAAGAAGGGCGACAAGGTCAAGCTCCTCCGCGTTCAGGGCGAGTTTGAGGGCGTCAGGAGTGAGAGTCTTGATATTTACGAGGGGTGGATCTAGACAGATCTTCACGTCAGCTCTAAAGCAAGAAAGACAGATCGAGATTAAACATGGAGAGAGATTAATCTTCAGCAAGCTAATGGACAACGACAATCACTGTGTTGAACGTCGAACCTGTGCTTCATTCAATCGAGGGCCATAAGAAGCCCGCTTAACTCCATACGGGCCACTTGACTGGAGTATACATAAGCAGCATAATGCATCATGTGGAGTCCGCGGGGTCGACCCACCTCGAAATCCTTATCGCGATAAGCCCATGATTTTTTCTTCATGCGGCAGGACCCCAAGAACCCCAACACTGCGACTGCTTCTGCTGCCACCGCCTGCTTGCCTCTCTCCAGTCAGCCCAGACACGGCAACCGAAAATATGGCGGACGATGGCATGATCCTCAATTTCGCGGTCAGCGACGCTCCTGCGAAGTCCCAGGTCAAATTCCAGGGCGGAAAATGGAGAGATCGTCTCAAGGCGCAACGAAACGCGAACCGATCCTCGAACCCCCAGACGACAACAACCACCACCGAAGCTTTCCCCTCGAGCCAACAGCGTTATATCCCCGGCTCGAAGCCGAATCCACGACGAGATGGCGGTGATGGCGACGACATCGAACAGCGTCCCGCGAAACGCATGCGAGCTGACCCCCACATGCCCTCATCCTACCAGACTGGCAAGCTACCTCCCGGCAGCATCGTCATTGGCAAGCGCGAGGGCACCGGCCTTGCAAAGGGCCAGGTAACCTCCAAGCTCTTCACATCCAATCCCATGGCGCGCACCGTGTTTGACGAACCCAACGCCGAGGCCAAGCCCGAAGCCGAACCCGCCCAGCCGTCCAATGCCCCCCTGTCCGAAGAGGCCGCCAGCTTCCACGCCCTCGGCGTCTCGCGACGCCTGGCGCAGGACCTATCAGGAAAAATCAAGCTGAAGGCGCCGACGGCCATTCAGGCCAAGGTAATCCCGCAGCTCATCAAAGACGACAGCGATGCGTTTGTCCAGGCGCAGACGGGTTCCGGAAAGACGCTGGCGTACTTGCTGCCCATCCTGCAGCGCATCCTCGCCGTGGCCGATGAGGGCAAGGTCCGCCGCGACTCTGGTCTGTTTGCCATGGTTCTGGCGCCGACGCGCGAACTGTGCAGGCAGATCGACCTCGTGCTGCAGCAGCTGCTCCCGCAGTGGCTCGTCAGCACAACTGTCATTGGTGGCGAGAGCAAGCATTCGGAGAAAAGCCGACTACGAAAGGGCGTCAACATTCTCATCGCTACACCCGGTCGGTTGACGGATCACCTGGCGAACACAAAGGCCCTCGACGTGGGGTCGGTACGATGGCTGGTTCTCGACGAAGGCGATCGTCTCATGGAGATGGGTTTCGAAGACGACCTTCGTGAGATTGTCGGCAAGATCCGAGCCGGCGAGCTGAGCAACAGGACCAAGGATGGTGTGTCGCTGGACTTGCTGCCGAAGCGCCGCGTGACGGTGCTCTGCTCGGCGACCATGAAGATGGACGTACAGAAGCTGGGCGAGATCAGTCTGGAGGACGCCGTACACATCACGGCGGAAGACGAGCCGGCAAAGGGCGATTCCGAGGAGCAGCAGCAGGTCACATTTTCAGCGCCCGCGCAGCTGAAGCAGGCACACTACATTGTGCCGGCGAAGCTGCGTTTGGTTTCGCTGATCGCCTTGTTGAAATCGACTTTTGCTCGTCGGGGTTCTGTCATGAAGGCCATCATCTTCATGTCATGCGCCGACTCAGTCGACTACCATTTCGATTTGCTGAAGGAACCGCCCAAGGCCGACAAGAAGACCGACTCGACATCCGTCACGGCCAACACTGTCTCACCGGCGGCCTACCTCGCATCTCCCGCCAACCCCAACGTTGTCCTCCACAAACTCCACGGCTCCCTGCCGCAACCTGTCCGTACCGGTACCCTGGGCGCCTACTCGTCATGCACAGAGCCCTGCATTCTCATCACAACCGACATTGCGTCTCGAGGTCTCGATGTTCCCTCCGTCGAGCTCGTCATCGAGTACGACCCTGCCTTCAGCGCCGCCGATCACGTTCACCGTATCGGTCGTACAGCGCGTGCCGGTCGCCCCGGTAAAGCCGTCCTCTTCCTGCAGCCAGGCTGCGAGGAAGGCTACGTCGACTTCCTCACGACAGCGACCTCAATCCCCAAGGCCGAATCCTTCGAGGGCGTCCTCCACCGCGGCCTCGCGACGCACATGCCGTTCCCCGTCGACACGGACGCCAAGCCGCCCCCCGAGGACAGCCGCAGCTTCTCGCAGCGCGCCGAGGCGCTGCAGCTGCACATCGAGCAGCGGCTCCTCATCCCGTCGGGCGCGGCACTGCTCGAGGCGGCGCGCAAGGGCTTCCGTTCTCACGTCAGGGCGTACGCGACGCACACCAAGGAGGAGAGGAAGTTCTTCGACATTACGGAGCTGCACCTGGGACACACGGCCAAGAGCTACGGACTGCGCGAGGCGCCGCAGGGCGTTGGAAGGGGCGGACACGACGGAAAGAAGACGGCCATGAAGGCGGCGGCGGCGAAGAAGAGGAAGCAGGGCGGAGGCGATTCGGCGCGGGAGAGCCTGTTCGACGCGGATACGGATTTGCAGGAGATGGAGAGGAGGATGAAGATGAAGATGAAGACTGTTATGAACAGCGCGAGCGAGTTCAACATTGGGTAGACGTGGGATGTATGCAAGTGGTCAAGGACTGGGCGTGGTCAAGGACTGGGCGTGGTCAAGGACTGGGCGTGGTCAAGGACTGGGCGTGGTCAAGGTGCATTGTGCATGGAGTATGGCGTACGGAGCGTATGAAGGAAAATAATTTGGCCATCTTCTCGACGTGCCTTTTCTTGGTCCTCGTCTTGATATTCGGCCTGTCGACATTTGCCGCAGTATATTTGGGGTTTGAAAATCGTAAAACCTCTTATCTGCAGTTTTCATCACATGCGAGGTTGCGTAGCTTCGAAGACAATGCTACCCTACCCGCTTGACTCGAGATGATCCGCGACTCATGCATGGGGTTTTCCTGCAATGGTTCCCTGTTATCAGCCCACTTGGACACGGATCCTCGGCCAACTTTGTTTTGTGAGGATACCTTTCCAAGAACTGCCCATCACCTCATCCCGACAATTCATATCACCATCACGAAAAGTATCGACTGCAACGCAGCAAACCCTTCAACCAACCCCCCGGCTCAAACACATCTCACGTCGTCGGCGAACCCCCGACATTTCTTCCCTCGCGGAGTCCGCCCGCCATGTCGACGACCAGCAGGGCGATCGCGTCATCCGCCGGCGGCGCCCTCCATTCGACCATCGGCCGCTTCGTACCCCACAGACACGAGTCGGGGGGCCCGCCGATCAAGACACAAGAGGATGCATGATTGGCGGGTGTCGGAGGGGGTACGGGTACGATATCGCGACATGCGGGTTGGTGCTGTGAAGCTAGTGGTGGCGGTAGGGTTGATCTTTGATAAAAAGGTCCGGGGAAGCTCGATGTTTCTGTCGTTGATGGCTTCAGATGAGCTCTGTGTAGTCTCAACCGAACATAAGAGACAGTTTCGCCATGGCCGTCTCATCACCAGCGACTCCGGCACAGGCCCATGATGCCGCTCATTCGATTGACAAGAGGGACACCGGGGATGTCGTCGACTCATACGGCAACACGGCCACGTTGAGTGATGCCGCCGACTTTGAGCCCACGGGCGTCTTCAAGCACATCGCCAAGGTCATTCCTTACTTTCGCAATCCCCGCCATGTTCTCGTCTTCAAGCTCGACGTCTTTCTCCTCGCTTGGATGTTCCTCGCCGGCATCATGAAGGAGATGGACCAGAGCGCCACGACCCAGGCCTACGTCTCAGGCATGCGCGAGTCCCTGTCGCTCTACGGCAACGAGCTCGTCCTCTTCAACACCTTCTTCAGCATCGGCTACGCCATCGGTCTCGTTCCCGGTCAGCTCATCCAGACGCGCGTCAGGCCCTCTCTCTTCCTGCCCTTCTGCGAGATGGCTTGGGGATTCTTCGTCCTGTTCACATACAAGGCGAAGAATGCAGAAACCGTTTACGCCCTTCGATTCTTCCTCGGCCTCCTATCCGCCGCCTTCTGGCCCTCGGTCGTAGCCCTCATCTTCAACTGGTACACGCCCCGCGAGCTCGCCGTCCGCCTAGCCGTCTTCACCGTATCCGACGTCGCCGGCGCAATGTTCCTCGGCGCCCTCCAGGCGGCCCTCTACCGCAACATGAACGGCGTCCACGGCCTTCACGGCTGGCAATGGCTCTTCGTCATCGCCGGCGCCGCCACCATCGGCCAGGGCCTCATCGCCTTCTTCACCATCCCCGACAGCCCAGCCATAACCCGGGCGATCTGGCTCTCGCCCGCCGAGCGCTCCCTCGCCCGCGACCGCATGGCCTCCTTCGGCGCAAAGACGTCCTCCATGCTCGCGCCAGCCGTCCTGCGCCGCAAACTCGGCCAGATCGCCCTCCACCCCGTGACCTACCTCTTCCTCGTCGCCTTCGCCCTCAACGCCTGGGCCCACCGCGCAAACGCCTACTTCGTCCTCTACCTCGAGTCCCTGACCAACGCAGACGGCTCCCGCCGCTACAGCGTCTACCAGGTGAACGTGCTGCCGCTGGGCGGCTACGCCCTGCAGATCGTCACGACCGTCGGCCTCAACGCCCTCTCGGACTGGAAGCACTGGCGCTGGCAGGTCAGCATCGGCAGCGCCTTCTTCCACGGGCTCTTCCTCTCCGTGCTGTGCGCGTGGCCGCCGGACGACAGGGTCGTGCTGAGCTTCTACTTCCTCACGTACGCCACGAACGCAGGCAGCTCGTCGCTCATGGCGTGGTTCGCGGAGATACTGAGGAAGGAGCCCGAGGCGAGGGCGATCATCGTCGCGGCCACGGTGACTATTGTGTACGTGGGCCATGCGACGATTCCGCTTCGCGCGTGGAGGGTCGCTGATGCGCCGATGTATCCGATTGGGTTCCCGCTTGTGACTGCTTTCACGGGCCTGACTGTGCTCGTCCAGCTTGGTCTGCTGTTCTGGGAGAGGAGGCACCCGGAGATTGTCGAGTATGGATATGAGAAGGGGCCTGCGGGGAGCGTTGCCGGGTCGGATGAGGAAGGCGGCCGTGTGGATGGGAAGCTGTCGCCTGAGGTTGTCTCCGAGGCGGCGAAGTGATCGTGGTCGTCATTGAGATGTGGATTTCTGTGTCAAAGCGTAGCCATGGTTTGATTATAGATACATGTGAGATATGATCTTGTTATGAACAGATATTTCGTACATCGTCGTCCTGTGTGTTGTCCGCGGACAGTAGCCACGAGTTTGTGAACTCCAGGTTGCATCTACAACATGAATAATCATTTAAAAATCAATAATATCAATGGACACGAAATCCAAACCCGAAACTCCGAATCATCGACAAAACATCTCAAATGGATTGCCCAGCACCTCATTCCTGGCAATTCTCCGCAACGTCCTCTCAAACGCAGCAAACCACTCCTCAATCCTCTCCCCATGCAGCAACTGCTTACTACCTTACCTTAGGTATGTAATACAGAAATACCAAGCCTCCCCTTGGCAATACCCGCAATGACCTCAAACAGAGCATACCTCCGCGCCTCAGCCGCTGAAGGGGGTCGATATCGAATACAACCCGTCCTTATCTCCTTCGACGCCAAGGTGTTCTTCTCGGCCATGGTAGCCAGCGATGTGATCTCGAAGAAGGCGTCGTCCCGCTCAAGCTGCTGGTAGACGCCACCTTAGTTGAAGACGATCTCAGCGGGGAGCTGGCTCTGCACGAATGACTGTGCGCTTTGTTGTGTGGCGAACTGGGAGGTGAAGAACGCGGCTCCATTTTCGGGGGAGGACATGGTGGACATGATCTCGTGCGTTTCGGCGACGAACCTGAGCAACTCATTCTGTTTATGAGATTGCTTATTTACCCCATTGGAGGTTACAGAATGTTCGGCTGCAGTGTTGAGGCCGAGGCTGATGGGTACAGCGTGGTGAACCACCCGACTGTTCGTGAAAGATCCAGATCCAGCGATTCCTCCCATGTGCCGCGGCCGTGTCCTTCGTTGAACACAGTCGGTAGCGATCTGTCCCGAAAGTGTGGCCAAAGGAGAACAGCAGAGCAGAGATCATCAGCTCAATGGGCTTTGTGCCAGGCCTCGTTGCAAGTTCCTAGAATGGCTGTCGTGGTGACCTCATCCAGGGGAGAGGTCAGAGTGGTCGAATCGCTGTCTCTACTGGCGTCAATTGCCGGACCGTCGCCTATCCAGTAAATGATTTGAGGTCGAGGAATGGCATGCGGCTGTCGACGGGCCACCGCAAGTTCAATAGCATGCTGCGCCTGAAGGGACGACCAAGGCCGGAACGACGTCGTGGATGGCGCCAGTGTCTTCCCCGCTGCAGGGCTCGACGTGAGAAGCATCTCTACGTCGCCAAGGATGATGCGCCAGGACACCAAGTCCACGACTAGATGGTGGATCGTGATGAAAAGTGTCTGCTCGCCGTCTACCTCAAACAGGACAGCGGCTACCAGTGGGCCAGTCGTAATGTCCAAACTGGCTCCCTGGTGCTTGATAGCGGATGCAACTTGTACATATTTGGAGCATGTCTGGGACAGATAGCGGAAGGGATCGGTTGTAGTGCGTGCGATGACCTGCTCCCAGACTCCGACATCATTCTATCTGAAGAGGGCGCGAAGGATTGGGAGCACCATGACGATCTTGCTGAGGGCAGACTCGAGCAGAGACTGCGTGATAGAGGTCTTCGGCCGAAGGTAAAAGAACTGATCAAAGCAGACTCTGGTGTTTGGCTGGTGGAGGAAGAACATTTGCTGGATGGGCGTCAGAGCTACCGTCAGGTCGTTCTCGTTGTTGTCGTCCTCATCTTCGCCTGTTGCATGTCCAGAGATAATTGATGCCTCTTTACCAGCCGCACCACAGGCCTGCAAATTCGAGTGATGGTCTTAAGGCGAGTGATTCTTCCGACTGGCATATCCAGTCCCTGCTGCCGCGCAGCAGAAGACAGCTGCATTGCCGTGATAGAATCACCACCAAGCTGAAAGAAACTGTCATCGATACCAATACCGGCGGTGCCAATGTTGAGGACCTTTCCGAAGATTTCGGACAAGGTCTTGTCGGCATCTGTCGAGGGCAGACGTTTCTGCGAGTCTCCATCCCTTTGAAGGATAGCAAGCTCTGTAATGGAAAACGAGGAGGCAGCCTCACGCAGTTTCCTGCGGTCCGTCTTACCGAAGTATTCAGTGGCAGTTCTTTGACAATGAACCATACCGATGGTCCATGTAGCTGGGCACCAACTCCGACAGTTGATCCTCGATCATTACCGGGACGGAAAGCATGCCGATGTCCACCCCTTTCTGTGTCTTGCCGAACGACACAGCCAGGTTGTCGCTGCTCATTACCAAGAATGCTGCCAAGACTGGGTTCATGCCCTCGCCAGCGGGCTTAATGATCTCAGCCACAACCTGAAGAGCCGCTGGGAGGCACTGCAGCACAGATGCCTCCACGCCCGCGAGTTCCACGCGTTGGCCAGATTTTGACCTGTGAGTCTTTGCGACCGATGTGATTTAGGCTGTCATCGATGTCGTAGGATACGAGGTCGCCCGTTTTGTAAAGTCGACCACGGCATCCAGGAGCATCCTCAGCTCTACCAGTCCCTTGTGCAAGCCATGGCGGAGTATTGATGAAAACGGCATCGGTAATCATCTGATCATGGAGATATGAACGATTCAGGATGTGGCCCTCAATGAGAGATTCTCCAGCAGCACCGATGGGAAGTAGTTTTCGTGGTTCTCAGGGTCGACGACCCAGTTTGTGCCACCAGTAGCTGTGCCGATGCATCCAGGCTGGACATCATCCGTCGAGTCAAGATCAACGCTTGCCACGCAGCAGAGAACAGATACGTGCTGAAGTTCCCAGTCTCGGCGACTGCTTCGCGCCAGATGCCGAGTTGCGCTTGCGGAGAACCAGCATCGTCATTGTCTTCCTCGTAGGGCTGGATGGTAAGCAAAGCCTTGAAATCGCACTTCCTTTTGGGCATCATCGCTTATCTTGGAGATTCTGTGCAGGCCATATTGCTAGTGAGGCTTCATGGCCGTTGACTGTGCCTGCACGTCGAGCAGGTGTTGCAGGACGGTCGACTGCGTTTCTGTCCGAGGAATGTTGATCCGTACAGGCACCGTGGCGATGGTCGGGCCGATGATATACTCAATGCCTGCGACGGGAGCGTTGCGTCCTGATACTGTGGCACCGAAGACGACGTCTGATGAGCCGGTGTTGTGATACGCGGTCTGGGCCCAGGCTGCTCTGATGATGGTTGCCATTGTAACGCTGGATCCCGTTACGGAGGGAACATCGAAGGAAAGACCGAGAGAGACGTAAGCCTTAATGACGTTGTCGAGGAGAGATGGTAGCAGGGGCGGGAAAGTAGCAGACTGATATGCCGCAAGAGTGTTCCCCCAGAAATCCCTGCCGGCGTTGTCGTCTTGTCGGAGGAGATAGCAAACGAAGGTGTTGAAAGGCAAGCTACCGGGGATGGCTCCCGTCGTGCCATGGTAGATTTTGCGAACCAGGCTCTGGATCGCAGGTAGTGATTGTCCATCATACACGGCGTGATGTATCGTCCACACGAGGTAGCTGTCTCCAGCATCCCGGATAATAGCAAACCGAGTGAGTGGTTCGCCGAGTTGCATAGGCTGCGTCTGGTATTTTTTCGAGATATGCGTCGAGTTCATCGCCATACCTCCACTGGATACTGCTAGTAGGCTCCGCAGGTGAGCCTTGTAGGACAACCTGTAGGACAGCGTCAATGGCATGGTATTGCACAATCCTCGTACGCAACATTGGCGTAAGCCGCATAACTTCCTCCCAAGACCGTTGCAAACAATCACAGTCCGTGTTGGCGGCAATCTGCATGACGTTCTGAATAACGTAGTCACCAGGTTGCTTCGTCGTAAGTGCCATCAGACCCTGTCGCAAAGGCGTGGTAGGATAGATATCCTCAACAGAGTCTGCCTTTAAAGAGCATAGCTGAGCCACCTGCTCAATAAACTCATCCAAATTGTCGCGAGGCAAAGAGAGCAGCGAGAACGGCTGCAACTCTTCCTCTTTGTGCTCCAAGTCTCGTAAGTCTTCGTTTGCCAGAAGCGCATTCGCGGCCTCTCTCAATTCCGGATGCTGGAAGATCTGCGCAACAGATAGCGATCGGGGTTGGCCTATACCTGCTCCTCGACAGGGCGATGCGCGCATGCCTCAACAGATGATGGGAGATTTTGGTTCCGCGTCCATAACTTCTCTATGCTTTGGTCGTCCAAGAGGTTCAACTGCCCGACGCCGCCCTGAACGTTGTCCATGATCGTGGGCAAGGCGGTGCTGAAGCACCTACCGAGCTGAGCGATTTGGGCTTCTTGTAGTACGCCGGCATGATGGATGAAAATCTTGATTTCGTTGGAGATGTCAATGATTCTGACGGATATGGCACACTGGAAACATGTTGGTGATTTCTGTCGCAAACTTCGTTGAATAGGGGCAAAACTTACGTCGTTGGGGTCAAACCCATCCACAATTTTCATCGTCAAACCACTCTCATTGACCTCCGCGACATAACTCTCACTCTTCTGGAACGACAGAATGCTGTTGAATAATGTAGATGATCCCAGCTTCAATGGA
This sequence comes from Verticillium nubilum, assembly GCA_002851675.1. Classification (NCBI taxonomy): domain Eukaryota; kingdom Fungi; phylum Ascomycota; class Sordariomycetes; order Glomerellales; family Plectosphaerellaceae; genus Verticillium; species Verticillium nubilum. The sequence continues at coordinate 722,413 of NMXI01000007.1, forward strand.
CTATGCACAGCTGCGAGGGGCACCGTCTAGTGAGAAAGTGCTATTAGGTATAGAGGCAAAAGAAGGGACAGAACTGGTGATGTGTGTGTATTCCACTAGAGGCAGGCAGGTGGGCCTGGAACTACGGACTTAGTGGGCGACGGGGCGCACGGACCCCAGGGCGTGGGGCACGGACTACTAACACCCCCCTATAGGTAAAACTACCAGCTGATAATAGCCGTAAGGGCTTCCCGTAGGCACCTTATAATAGGCTACTTCCCTAATTCTAGTACTCTAAAAATACTATCTCCCGACTAATTAGAACGTAGGATTCCTCTATAAAAATAGGAAACCTAAAAATAGTAATAGGAATCGAACCCTAGTAAACTTATTCGGTCGCGGCGACGAGGCGTAACTATTATACGAATTCGACGTATTTATTAATTCTAAGGCCTTTAGTAAGGCCGTCGGCAGGTATTTCCGTAGAGGGTATATAGCGAAGCTCGAAATCGCCTATTACTATACGTTCCTATACTTATTTATACTAAATATCGATATAATAAGTGCGCGCCGCGTTTAGTAGATTAAGGGTAATTATAAGGGCATTCTAGCTATTAGTTAGGAGGATAAGAGGCTTTAGAATTACTACTTTAAAGGCCGAAATCGTATCCCTAATCTAATTAAGGGTAATACCCGTAGGAGTAAGGTTAATAAATTTAGCTTCTAAAGTACTAAGCGTAACGAACTACTACTTATAAGCCTTCTAGGCGGTAGGGGTACTAGCTAAGAAGATAACGTATCCTCCTATAGAAATCCTTCTAGCGTAGTCTCTATATAAGGTATTACTTATAGTAAAGAGCTCGATATTAGGAGCCTTATAATACTTAATACCTATCGAGGTAGTACTTTTAAGGTACTAAAATATACGCTTAACGGCTATAAAGTACTTATAAGTTAGTCTACTATTACCTTTATAGAGCTTCGAGACTATAAAACTAATATTAGGGCGGCTATTATAGCTAAGGTAATTAAGGGCTCCGGTTATCTCTTAATACTTCTTTATAATATTAGTATTATAAGTAGGATTAGGAAGAGGTAGTATAGTACTTATAGTCTAAGGGGTCTTAACGGCGTTCGCTTAATTAAAGCTAAAACGCTATAGGATCTTATAAGTATAGTCTCGTTAGTATAATAGAGTAAAGCCTCCTATATAGTCGTAAATAATATATATACTAATAAACTTATTAATAGAAGGTATTTCCTTAAGGTTATAGATAGTCTTTAGTATTATTATAGTACTATAAATAGCTATAGAAGAGAGTCTAGCGATAGCGACGTCGTTAACGTATATAAGAAGAATAACGTTAGTAGACTCGTTATATAGAAGGTACGGGTTTCTAGCTATACTAGTATACCTAAGGTTCTTTAACTTACTAAATAGGAACTAGAACTACTATAAGGGGGCTTCGTAGAGGCTATAGAGGGTACTATTAAGAAGGTAAACCCTATTAGTTCTATCTTTATATCTACGGGGCTATTAAACGTAAATACGACTACTTTTAGGGGTAAGGGCTATAAGGAATACGCTATTAAAGTCGATGACTATAAAGTAAAGGCCTAGGTACGTTACTAAAGTAAAAAACAAGCGTACTAATATAGAGTAAGCTACTATAGTATAGAGATCTTAAGCCGACTATTCGCCCTATTAGCGGTTTCTATATACTACTTACCTAGCTCGCAGGTATTAAGGCGAGGTCTTAATATCTAGTACTTATATACCTAGAAGGACTTTAATACTAGTTAGGGGACTTACTAGGGACTAAGTTTTATAGTCGAGAAGGTTCTAAATCTATTTATTAAAGGCAGGCTTCTAGAAGTACTAGTTAGGGCTATTCTTCGTAGTATTAATCGTCTTCAGGGTATTAATATCCGAGGAGATAGCCGTAGCTTAGAGAATAGAATAGGTAATAGGCTATTCTAATAGAGGTACGAGGAGGTCCTCTTCGTAATAGGTAGCTTATTCTACTAAGAGGAGAGCTCGGCTACTTAAGAAGCTATCGTTAATACGGGTAGTAGTATACTACTCTCTAACGTACGGGGCGTTACGGCTAGATCTACGGATCGGAGGCGCCGTAGTAATACGAGGCTCCGGGGACGGAGGAGAAGCCTCTATAAGAGGGTCTAGGGACTCCGAACGGGTTATATTTAGAGGGAGGACCTCGTCTAGTTCTATAATAGTATCCTTAAAGTTATTAGAGTACGAGGTATCTAAGTTAGTAGAAGCTATAGGGCTATTCTCTTAGAGAGGGTAAGGAATTAAAGTTATTAAGGGAATTAATTTATTAAGTAGAAGTATAACTTCCTATTAACTAATCCTAATAGTCTCGGAATCAGTAACCTTAGCTATAACCCTATCCGTAGGCTCTTTAAAAAGCTACTTAGGGGTACGGTTATTAAAGGGAATCTTAATAAACTTAGAGATATCGTAGTTAGCGAAAATAGTATTATACTTAACGATTTCTATAGAAGGATCTCGTACGGGAGGGAGTTAGCCCTCGAAGAAGCGTATATCCCTATAGCGAATAATAGCTTCGCGTTCTAGTACGTATACGTTAAAGATATAGCTATAAGGGCTATCGAAGCCTATAAGGAAGCCCTTCTAGGCGCGTGCTTTAGTCTTATTAGCGTAGGGGGGGCGGAGAATACCCTTCTTATAAATATAAGTAACGTAGCTAGAAGTACGGAAGTACTAAATAAATAGGGTCTAATAGGACTATAGTAGGCCGAGAGCTTTAGTAAGACGCTCTTAAGGAGCTTTACTATAGGGGTTAGAGGCCGTAGGTAGTAGGTTAATAACTTCTATTACGGTCTTTATAGCGTATAGCTATAGAGTCTCCGGGAGACCTATAGCGATAATAATAGTATACGTACTCTCTGAAATAGTATAGCTAGCGCGTTCTACTACGCTATTCTAGGCCGGAGTATTTAGTACCGAGGGTTAGAAGGTAATACCTTCGTTAGCTAGTATTAGCTTAACCTCGAGGTTATTAAATTCGCTACCTCTATTATAGGTTATAGAGATAATAGGTAGACTAGTAGAGGCCTTAAAGTATTAAATAAGCTTCTTAATAGTAAAGTAGGACTCTTACTTAGTCTTAGCCTTTATAAATAGGATCTAGTAGAAGCTATTATACCTATCGATTAGGTAGAGGGTATAACGGAAGCTATCTTTAAGACTTAAGGGCTTAAATTTAATAAGATCTATAAAGATTTTATAACCTAGGGTAAGAGCCTTATAAAGAATAGAACGGCTAACGATCTTAGTACTTTTTCTAAGGTAATAAGCCTTATAGTAGAAGTCGCTAACCTCTTATTAATCGAAGAGGATACCGACCTTCTTATAAGTATTAATAACGTAGCGTTTTCTAGTATAAAAGAGGCGTTCGTATATAACGCGAAAAGGTACCCGGGTCTTTATAGTAAGCTAGGTAACGGAGGCTATACTATAAGTAGTCTCTAGTAGTAGTAACTTTAAGGAGGTCGTAAGTATAACTATAATACCTTAAATCTAAGTAGCTACTATAATAGGAAGGCCGTTACTAATATAAACTATCGAATTAGTACGATAGTCGTATTCGATTCTATTAATACTTAAGAGGCCTAGTAATAGAAGGTTACTAGGGCTCTCTAGGAGATATCGGATATCCGAGATAACCTAATTAATAACTATAGAAGGATTAAGAGGATTACGGACCTAGAAGAATACCTTACCGATACTAAGAGGCTTTATAACCTAACCGTTCGCTACGTTAATAGGAGGTAGGTAGGCGTTCTCGACGTATTTAGAGAACTACGAGAGGTTATTAAAGATATTAACGTTACTACTAGAGTCGAGGATAATAGTATCTCGGCCCTAAGCTCTAGCTATAGCGTAGGCCTAACTAGATATTACCGAATAGGTAATAGTATTCTATTAAGTAATATCTAATAAGGCTACTATAACCTACTTATTATTATCGTTAGAGGCGTTAGGAATGGAGGTAGACTCTTAGTATATAGTATTATAATAGTAAGCTCGTACGGCTTTTATAGCTTTCTCGCGGATATCTATAGACTACTTCGAGGGTATATTCTTCTCGAGAAGAAAGTAGTCTATAGGCAGGTAGTTAAAGAGCTCCTTACCTTCCTTAAGGTAATATAGGTACGTAGGGTACTTCCTCTTAGCTATAGGAGCGGCGTTAGGCGTAGAATTACCCTTTTTCTTACTACGATTACTAGAACCCTATATTATAGTAAGGCCCTATATTATAGTAAGGGAGGTATATATAGATTCCTATATATTAGCCTTATAGCTAATATTACGTACTATATTATTCTACTATATATTAGTAATAGTAGTATACTTTTTAAATAATATAGGGTACTACTTCCTAATACTATTTAGAAGGTAGTAAGTATATAGGCGAGAGTCGCCTCTAGTAAGTTTATAGAGCCTTCTCTTAAGTATCTAGGCGCGTGCGAGGAAGGTATAATATATTAGAAAGTTACTACTTTTAAGGGTACTAATTTCTCGAATAAGGTCGCAGATAGTATCTTCTAAGACCTTCGGAATTATATAAATAACTACGTTCTAGAGGCTATAGGGGTCCCGGTTAATAATATCCTAACTAGTACCTTTAAGGCGGTCGAGAAGTACTAGATCGATCGAGTTAACTAGGAGGCGTATAGTAGTAGCGCGTCTCGCCTTCTATAGCTTCTACGGCGCTGCGTTAGCAGTTACGGTAGTAGGTACGGGAATAGGGTTTGCGAGGAACTCCTCGACGTCCTCCTATTTACAGGTAATAGTAACGTTAAGTTACTAAGCCCGGAAATTCGATTCTCCGACTAGTACTAGAACGTTATAAGCGTTTAAAGAAGCTATAATAATAAAGGGTTAGGTATTAGAGCCTATTAAGGAGTAGTAGCTAAAGGTAGCTTAAGGTAGCTATTAGAAGTCGAGCGTAGGTAGTAAGAAAACCGGAAATTAGCTACTAGGAGCCGAAAATTTATAGGTAGTTATTAGAGATACGATACCTCCTATAATACTATACTAAAATCGATAAAAATAATATCTAATAATAGAGCTAATAAAGCTCTTAATAAAGGTATAAAAATCGTCGTAGTAACGATAATACGCGGAGCGTTTTAGGGGCTTATAACCTATAGAGGTAAAAGAAGGGATAGAACTAGTAATATATATATATTCTACTAGAGGCAGGCAGGTAGGCCTGGAACTACGGACTTAGTAGGCGACGGGGCGCACGGACCCCAGGGCGTGGGGCACGGACTACTAATACTAGGTACCTGTCAGTGTGCGTCGTTCTCAGAACATCCAAGACGGCTTCGTCGGTGCCAAGCGAGACCGAAGCTGTGATCATTCCAATGAGAGGACCAAATATCCTGTCGGCCCGTTCAATGGGATGATCTCGACCCGAGAAAATCACGCCGAAGGAAGGTCGCTGGATCCCCGTGTATGATTTGAGGACTGTCGCCGATGCCACCTAAGGTATATGATGATTGCCGACGTGAGCTCCCACTTCACACAGAACTCTCCTATGCGCTGAGTACCAAGGTCCGGCACCGTAACCATCTCCCGCGATGGCGTGTCTACCGCATCGTTATTATTGAGTCCGGGGAAGTGGCATTGCTCAACGTCGGCGAGGGACTTGGCCCAGTAATTGAGCCCCTCTTCGGGCGACCTCTCGTCTATGAACGAAGTGTATTTATTCGTGGTAGCTTTGCGGTGAAGGAGGTGTCTCCGCACTATTGTGCTAATTTTGAAACTCCTGGATCATAACGCCAGTCGAATGGCCGTCGGCGATGACGTGGTTGAAGTCGAGCCATGAGATGAGACCCTCCGTCGCCCAAATGGTACAGTGACACATGATGCTGAAGCCCAAGCTCTTGATAGCCGATTGTCTCGCTCTCGAGGGCCTCATATAGCGCGGTCTTGCTAATGCCTCATCAAGTAGCCTGAAAATGAATATGAAGAGCTAACAAGGACCAGCGGACACTTCATCGACACCCTGTCTGGTCTTGTCACCCTGCAGGCTTGGGACACATCGACGCCTCCATGGCCACCAGTAACCGCCTTCTAGACACCAGTCAAAGACCCGCATACCTCCTCGCTATGATTCAGCGATGCCTTCAACTTGTGCCGAGGATGATCGTCCTGTTCATCGCGGCCATTGTCGTCGCACTCGCCACACAGCTGCGCACCGATCAGCTCGTCTACCGAAGTCGAGTCTCAACCAGATAATGATGTTATGCCAGGTGGCCACTGGCCAGAGAGAGGACAGGTCGACATCAAGGGTGTCACAGCATCTTACAGGCCAGCTCTCGATGTTCAAGCTCGACTTGGGGTGGTAACTGACATGTTCACAGTGGGCCTGACTCGTCAGACCAAAACGCCATAGGTAGTTATCCGAGATCTCAGCATCACCTTTAACGCCGGTGAACGTACAGCGATCGTAGGAAGAACTGGAAGGTGAGTCGCAAAGGATATTTTACCACGTACTTCCAAGCTAATCTCTTGCATAGCGGCAAGTCGTCTCTTGTTCTTCTTCTGCTCCGACTCCTCGACCCGATGCGGGCAAAGAAACCTTAAGCGGAGTCTGGATCGATGGCGTCCCCTTGGAAAAGATCAGTCGAGACCTTCTGCGTTGCCGCGTCATCGGCATCTCACAGGACCCCATCTTCCGACCACCATGCTCTGGTTCAACCTTGCGCAGCTTGGACCCCTTCGGTGAGGCTTCAGAGCATGAGCTTCTGAGTACTGCCAAATTACACAGGCTTGACTTCCTCGCGAAAGGGGAGACCCAGTCAGAGCAAAGTCAAACAAGCCTAGGTCTGCCGTTCTCATCGAGCTCACTGCGCCAAGGGCAGAAGCAGCTCTTCAATCTAGCGAGGGCGGTCATCCGACGCCGGGCTCGACTACAGACTGGTGTTCATGGTGGACTCTTGCTTCTCGATGAAGTGTCTTCCAGCGTTGACTCTCAGACCGACGAGAAGACGTGGGAGATTATTGAGGACGAGTTTGCGGGATACACGACCATCATGGTTGCGCACCCACTTGATCGGGCCATGAAATTCGATCGCGTGATCGTAACGAGTGAGGGTTGTGTGGCAGAGAGGGGGCGGCCAGATGAACTATGTCGTCAAGAAGGCGGATTGTTCAAGACACTTCTAGAGACGAAGGAGTTAATGTTATGAGCTTAGGTTAGCGGCAAATTCTACATCGCTTCAACACACGATGTCGGTTGCAAGAGGGGTCCAGGACTCAGTTTATCCACATGTGCATGAGGGCCTCAAGTCTGGCGCCAACAGCCGCTTCTCCCATGGCTGGCAATTGATTGATTATCTGTTTTTGCCCATATCATGATTAGCTCACGCCCTTCTAGGGACCACATGTATTCATATCGTCTCTCCTTGATCTCACTTGTTCAGCCGCCCAGCTCTTTCGGGATCCCTCCAGAACAAACACTGCTCTCTCCTAATATCGTCCTTCTCCACCTCTGGTCCGTCCCGTCCAACAACCAGCTGCTCCGGCGCCTCCGCCTCAAGGCCATAGCCCTTGGGTTCATAACCAGGCCATTCAGCACTTCCCTCCTCCCGAAGCTTGTTGGGATCACCAGTAAGCACAAAGCTAGCCAAGTACATGTGATACGTCCTGGCAATCTCAGGGTACTGCGTCGTGGGCTCCGCCCAGGCATAGGGCATATCCGTAGCATGAGGGATACCCTGCCAGGAGGGGAAGTTGTTGTTGGTGTTGAAGCGTAGCTTCCAGGCCGGGACACCAGCGTTCGACATGCGATAGGCTGTTTCCTGACTGGGACAGATGTAGGCGTAGTCGCTCCACGCGGCTGAGAGGCGATTGTACTGTGTACTGTTCGGGGAGTTTGCGTAGGGCGAATCAGGGTTCGTCGCTGGGTCTGGGTAAAGAGCTTCTAGCAGAGCAAGGTCGGTGCTGTTGAGGCTCGGCGAAATTTTTTGTAGGAAATCGATGAACTCTTCGTTCGTCTCAAGGGTGCCGGGGATGTAATTCTTTGCTTCATCCGTGGTGGTCGTTGTCAAAACTGGAACCTTGAAGAAGGTCTCGTCATACCCAGATTGCGAACCGGCTTTTTCAAAAAGAGGTCCATCTGTCACAGGTTGAAATGGCCAGGTAATAGCGGGGTTATACTTGTTGAAGACGGTGTTGCTGGCGTTCCGTATGGTATCGATACCAGCGCTCCTGAGACACGCCATGGCAGCATCGTTTCCCTCTTCGACAGCGTCCTCACACCCAATCAAGCCAACGTAATCGTCAAACTGTCTCTGGTACAGTGGATAGGAAGCATTGGGGAAAGCTCGCGCCGTGACGGATCCAGACTGCAGCCAGGCCCGTGCGAATAGGGGCTTGCCTTCGTCCTCGCCGTAGTTGTGGAAAGCGTGAATCGCGACAGAGTGGGCTCCGGCCGAAAGACCTCCGATGGTCACGGCATCAGGGTCGCCTCCAAACGAGCTGATATGCTTCTGTGCGAACTCCAGGAAGTGACGCTGGTCTCGGATGGCCAGGTTCAGAATGCCTTCATCCTCGAACAGAGGGGATGGCAGAAAACCCAGTGCACCAAGGCGGTAGTGGAAGGTGATAGCTACCATCGGCTCGGGCGAGTTGGCCACAAACGATGCGGCATCAAAGCTAGCATAGCTGCGTCGAACGAAGGCTCCGCCGTGGATCCAGAGGAGAACAGGTAGCTTTTTGTCTAGGGGCACGCCTTGAGTGCGATAGACGTTGAAGTTCAGGCAGGCTTCACTCTGGCGTGCGAGAGGGTCGGTTGCTGTCGGCACCTGAGGGCAAACCATTCCGTATTCTGCTGCAGACTTGATGCCGTTGAAGGGCTCGGGCCAGTCGACGGGGCGGAAGCGGCCATCTCCCGTGGGCTGCGTTGCGTAGTCTATGCCCAGCCAGGCGTCGACAGGCTCGGGGAGGTCTTCATCGGTGAAGGTCTCGGAAACGACTGTGCCAGAAAACTTGCCGTAACCTTCAAGCTCCACGGGTTGATAGACACAGCCGGCATGTACGATCTGTGCTACTGCGAGCAGAGCACTCAGGGACTGGAAAGGCTTCATCTTTGTTTGCCTTGTCGTCTTGTCAGAGGCTCTGAGAAGTAAGTACGCGATAGGCGGGACAGGGGCAACAGGCTTCTTCCTGTGTATCTTATACTTATACCCAGCGACACTCTTATCCGGTTGCGACTCAGGCCTCCATTCCGCCTGTATGACCCCGCACGCCCGCGATTGACGATCCCGAAGGAAGGGGGCCCTGCCAGGGTCTGCAGCTTGCGAAGCTATCCACAGATAACATGACTCCGCCATCGAGCTGGCGGGCACACCCCGACAGCCGACAGACCACCGGAAACCTGGCTAGACGGCTCCGGCAGTCTTGGGCGTGGAGTCTGAAGTCCGGACTGACCAGATGCCAGGCAGCTAACGTGTGGGGAAGGATTCAGACCTGCATGCCTTTCGTCACCTTATCAACTATTTCCATGTTCCCCGCACTCACTACATCGTTGTCGGCTTAGTTGATGGGGCGGGACCGTTATGCTATCATTCTGCTGCAGGTGAAGTGCAACGCTGACAGCGACATCGGGGGATATTCTGGGTCCGACGGTCGCGAGTCATGGCGTGATGACGTCCAACAGGGCCAAGGAAGGGCTTTAGATAGGCATTCCAGGTCGCAGGATCTCCGAAGATGGCGGCTAGCTCTCAGGACCACTGGTTGCTGGATGATTGAGAATCTTCTCCGTTGACACTCCTACGATCCTTGACCTCAGATCCGGGGCATTAGAGCGTTCCGAGTCGTGGCTGGGGCTTCAATATGTGGACACAAAATATCGGCTGGTTCGTCGGAGGCAGTTCCACCAGAGTTGCCCAAAGATCGATGTCTAGGAGGAAGATAGCAAAGTCATCTATCAATCCCTGGTTGCATCTACTCTTCAGCCTTGGCCATCCTTTGTTGTGCCCTCGCAAAACCAGCCTTCAAGTCTCTTCGTCCGTGAGGTAAGAATCATCCTGTCTCTCAGATTGAGCCCCTGTTGTTGCTTGATATGTCTCCTGGTTCGGAGATTCTGCCGCAGCGGACCAAGGCACTTCATCAAAGCGTCCATTTATCTCCTCGGAATTTAAGCATGGTCTCGTGTTTGGCAGATCCCACAACATTGGGCATGAAATCGAAGTGTCAATGTGTCGGCATCAACCTCAATCTCCTGCTGGCATCGCTTGTGACTTGCGCGGACTAGACCACTGCATAGAAACAACGAAAGAACATAGTTTCCTCTTACACTGCTGTTCATCGACACTGTAGATTGACAATTGGGCCTACAGTGGACCGTGGATCATAGTATTCCAATCTAACAGTCCAGTTGCCTCATGGTTGAGAACATAGAGAACCAAACACTGCGATCATCCTTCATCTAAGAGACTTCCGCAAGAATTCAGGATGACAATGCCGAGCAGGAAGTCTTTAAAGCTTCGCTAACGTGAGAAACCCCAGCCGATTCCTCTCCATCACAGGCGCTCGAATGGATACGGATTGGGTACCATAATCACGGAGCTGACAATCAATGCACTCTCGGTATTTCACATGCAAAAGCCCAGCATAAGCTCTCTGGAACGCTTTATGATTGACGTCGCAATGCACATTTTGCAGTAGACTTCCCACAGGAGTGTACAACATCTAGATCTGCGAAGTGGCAGCCCCTCGCTTGGTCCTTTCGACCCCTCAGCACTGCAAATAAACATCGTATCAATCAGCGCCAAAGCCAGACCTTTCGCGCAAGATCTCCTCAGACAAGTTTGATTCAGCACAATTCGCAACGCACGTCAAGGTTCTTCCAGGCCACGAGCTTTCTATCACGTCGTCCTAAGCCCCCGCTTAGAAGGTCCGCAAGCTTCGTCGTCCGACGGTCCAAGTCGTAGGGCTGAAGAAAGCAACGGACCGTTCCAGACAACCTCACATTGCTGGGGATAGGGAAATTGGCACAGCGAGCGTCGACCCGCTGAAAGTTTATGGACAAGGTACGGTAAGGTAGGCTGAACCCCGTGACAAGATGCTCTCATCTGATTCTAGCGGTCGAGGACCAGGCATGCGCTGCGACTTCACGCGGTTATAGGTTCATAGCATCAAATCTTCTGCTCAGCAACCAGCACAAGCCATGCAAGACACATTCAAACCGCATCACGAAGAAGCAAAGAAACAAAACGATCGAGACAACTGTATTCTCCAGTATCTGCAAGATCTAAAAGGGTATAGCGAAAACAATACAGGCTGTGCACTCCCACCCGAAACACGAAGTCCAGCGCCTAGGGCAGGGTACCATCGAGGTCCGAGTCAAAGGGGGGGAGGGGGAGCCTTGGGAGCCCACGAGTGCGCCGGCTCAAGTTTGTCATCTCTCAAGGATTCACACCTGACACGAACAAGGTTACAATTAAGCTTACAAAACCCCCCAACCTCAAGGCTCCCCGACATCGACGAAGCCCCTCGACGAATTAAACAACCTGTTTTCTGTATGCTTGTTGTTTTTTATCAATGCATCTCGCACTCCTGAACTCCACGACCGCGCGCTACCTATGCTCGCAAGAACCACACGTCACGCCCGGCAAGCCTAGTTGCAAACGCCAAAGGCAGCCTGGCAACCAGTCGTGCAGTGATCGGTCGTCGTGCCGCAGAAGCCGAACTGCGAGCAGCAGGTTCCCGCAGGGCAGACGAAGGCGTTGGCGCCGCCGCAGGAGGAGTCGGGCGAGATGCTGCCGGGGGTGGCGACGGGGGCGGGAGCGCCTGTCTCGGCGGGCGAGGCGCCCTCTCCGCAGGTGCCAAAGGCAGACTGGCAGCCGGTGGAGCAGTGGGCGGTCGTGGTTCCGCAGAAGCCGAACTCCGAGCAGCAGGTTCCCTCGGGGCAGGTGAAGGCGTTGGCGCCGCCGCAGGTGTCGTCGGGGGACACGCCGCCGGTGGCGACTGGCGCCGTGGAGGGAACGGGAGCGTTGGGGTCGACGGGGACGAAGACGCCGCAGACGCCAAAGGTGGGCTGGCAGTCTGTGCCGCAGTGCTGAGGGCTTGTGCCGCAGAAGCCAAACTGGGAGCAGCAGGTGCCGGCGGGGCAGACGAAGTTGCTGGGGCCGCCGCAGGACGAGTCAGTGGAGAGGACGCCGGTCGGGGTCGAGGTGCTGGTGATGGAGATGGTCGAGGCGAGGACCGTGCCGGTAGGGGTGAAGGTGCGGGTTGCGTTGTACCAGTTTGCGACGGGATCGCCGAGGCAGTCGCCGACGGTGACGCCACGGAGGCCGGAGGCGGCGATGGAGCGGATGAACTCGGGCGTCAGGACCTCGGCCGTGTTCTGGTGAATCTGTGGTGTGTTAGGAGGGGAGGGGGGGACTTGTTGAAGGCATCAGCCAGAGGATGAAGAAGACTTACATCGTGAGCCAGGGCAATGGTGCCGCCAGCGTTGATGCCGGCCTGGAAGTTGGTCGCGCCGGTAAGGTTGCCCATGTTCTTGTTGGCAAAGTCGAGAGTGTCAATATCCGCCTGGACGACGTGGTAGCCCAGCTGGCCGAGCGTCGCCAGTGTGGCCTCGTTGGTGCTGAAGAACGGAGGGCGCATGTACGTGGCGTACTTGCCCAAGATGTTGATGAGATCCGTCTCAAGGCGGATCATCTCAGAGATGACGTCGCTGTCACCGAGCGTGGCCAGGTCAGCGTGGCTGTAGGTGTGCGAGCAGATCTGGTGACCCTCTTGGTCCATACGCTGGATGACGGCGGCGTAGGTGTTGATGTTGCCAACGTTGTTGCCGTTGACGAAGAAGGTGGCCTGCAGGTGTAAGTCGAGGTTCAAATGCTTTTGGGTTCACATGCTTTTGGTGCGAGGGGCCAATATACCTTTATGTCGGTCTGGTCGAGCAGGTCAAGAATGTGGCTGGTGAAATCAAAAGGACCGTCATCGTAGGTCAGGGCAAAGGTGCCCGGAACAGTGCAGCTGGTGATGATGCTGCCGATGGGGACGCCGGGGCCCTGGATAGGAGCACCGCCGGTAGGGGTGGCACTGGGAACGGCGCTCGGGACGACGCTCGGCAGGGTGCCGTTGGTGCCGGGGGCGCTGGCGGTGGGCACGACGGGGAGGCCGCTGCTGACATCGCCGGGGACGCCGGGCAGGGCGCTGAGGGCACCGCCGGGTGCACCGGAGGGAGCGGTGGGGGCGCCGGGAAGGGCGCTCGAGACCTCGTCAGGGACGGCGTAAGGAGCGCTGGCACCACCGACAGGCAGACCGCTGGGGACGCGGCCGGGAGCATCACCACCTGGAGCCTTGCTGGGGATGGGGTAGGTCCCGTTGCCACCGACAGGCAGGCGGCTCGAGACGGCGGGGGCCGAAGGGTACGGGTTCGGGTTCGGGTTCACCGGGACGACGGGGTGACCGGTGGTGGCGCCGGCGGTAGGGGCGACCTCGGCGTTCGTGAAAGCGGCGGCGCTGCTGGCGCTGGAGAAGACGACACTGGGAGCAACGCCGCCGTTCTGCTGGTTGTTCTTGGGAGGCTTCGCCGGGCACACGTCACGGCGGCGGTGGGGCTTGGCGGCAGCGCCGGCCACGAGCAGGGCGGTGGCAATAGTAGAGAAACGCATTTTGAAAGAGGTGGGCGGGCCCTTGGAGACACAAAGGCAAATGAGCGACTGGTTAAAATGGTCTGTAAAAGAGTGGTCGACCGGACTTGGAGAGAATCAAGAGGACGACGAGACGAGAATCGGGCGAGCTGGGGGAACCACTGTCAAAAAGAACGACGACGAGACGAGACAAGAGCATAATCAGATCAAGAAACATCAAGAGGAGCCAGACCGGATGGAGAGGGGGGGGGAGAAGGAGGCTTTAGAAGCAAAGCAACGGCGGGAGAGACCAGGCCGCTGACTCGCTTCGAGACTCGCTTCGAGGGAGATGCCGAGCATGATTCCTGATTTTCGTAATGACTCTGCTACAGTTGTTTGTCTCCGGTTGTGTCGGAGTGTCGGGTTGCGCCGTTGGGTTGGGTTCGTGTCTGCCTACTTTTCTGGTGCGCATTGGGCAGTGCGGTTTCGCTCAGGGGCTCGTCTTCTTGGCACCTTTGCTACATCAAGCCTAATTCTACGTGTAAACGCTGGGACTAATAAGCGGCGAAATCTTAAGGCTCGAGCCTCGAGCCTCGAGCCCCAAGTCTCTAGCCTCTAGCCCCAAGTCTCAAGTCTTAGCCTCACAGGGCCAATGTTGGGATGGTATTGTGTGAGACTGACCATGTTGCACTCCAATCGAATAACTGCTGCCACATCAGACGGCCTCTTGCTGCTGAACAAGAGACCAACTGTCGTCGTGAGTTGATGTTCCACTCTCGCAACATCGAGACGAACACCAAAAGTCCCTCTCAAAGCGCGCCTCATGCAAGGTACACGACAACACTAACCAAGTGCCCCCCGTCACATCCCTCAAACAACGATGCATCCCCTCCCCTCTGGCGTCAGGGGCCGTGCTTCGAGAAGCCTGAAAGCTACGCTGGCGCACGACCTAACGACTCGAAAGGGGGTTAGTGAAAGGGGGTTTAGTACGACGTTACCCAAGCCCCATTCAGACGAGGATCACACCGCACTCTAATACAGTTCGCCGGCCCATCATGTGTTAATTTAACGTTGCTTATTACTCAGGTGGACGAGTCGACACCACACCATTGTGGATGCGCGGGTGGCCCAGATCCATGGAAATGGGCTCCTTTCGTGTCTCAAACGGCGCTGGCAGACATCCATCATTGGGCGGGCCTTCGAGAGCCTTCGCGTTCACGTTCCGATCGCGAAAAGCCACTTGCGGTTGGGCTTGTCGACTTTGCATTCTCGACATGCCAAGATTCATCAGACCTTGTGTTCAAGTGCCGATAAGGCTGAGTCGTCGTGAAGCATACAATGTTTTGTCCCGACTCTCCTGCCGTCCGCCAGCGCATCGGCATGATGAACCTTGTCATGCGCCCGCAAACCGCGACGACTTCGCCCACCACAAACCTGTACTAAATCGCATTCGGATACCCTCTCAGTGGGGGGCCCCTTTCTTTAATGCTTGTTATACTTTACCACGTCTTGGCGTGACCCGCTCTCTACTGAATGTCGCCTCTGCCATCGTCGACGTCGCAGCACAGCAGGTCCAATTTCTCTCGCTTGTATAACAAGATGAATGAATTATTGGTAATAACCGGCTTTTGGCGCGGGACCGCGTGGCCTGGCTTCGGAGAATAAATCAACGGCAAAGGGAATTCGTCAGTGGCGGGAACTCACGCAGTACCTCATTTAAATTAAGGAAGCGAATGCAAGGCCAAAATCATCTAGAAGCCGGCAGTCTGAGTGAGTGCTGTCACTGTCACATCGGCGCCGGCTGTCTGGTTTGTCCGCGGCTTCCGCTTGACAGGTGTGCGCCAAGGAACGAAGGAGCTCTCTGTCTGATGGCTCAGGTTGAATTATTATGCATGTCGATCCGTTCTTCAAACGGTGTTGCTATTCAGTCGGGGGCTGCGCAGCGGTAGAGCTGGGACCAACCATATTAATAAGTAAAGTACTCTCTCTTAATGAGTCTCTACTGTGGCGTCGCAGATACTTGACCCGAACGATGGCTCTTTTGGTCCCCCTTTCCCTCGCATACATGATTTCGTGCGGAATTATGACTTGTGGCTGGAAATCGTCGTCCGAGCCGCTTACCGTCGCCCATTCCCAAACTTCTCGACTGTGCGGCGAAGCCCTGTCAATCGGAAGTTGTTGCTTGAAGTTTTTGTCCTCCCTCGTGGCAGTTCTGTGAATCCTCAGAAGTACGACCATCCGCCTTTTGTAGGAAAGTGATCTATCAAAGCCCTTTACATCGACCATGGTATCGGCTCTAGCATCGAAATGTTCCGCGTTGTGGATGGCCCATGTCCAGATCTTCAGATGGGAAAGGGGCAAGGCTGCAGATCATTTTTCGATTTGGGGACAGAATCTGGAACATAGTGCGTCTTCATCCTTTATTGAAAAGCCCGTGACGAGGTTTCTTGGTGGCAGCACAGATGCAAAGCCACTTGACGAACTCAAAAACTTCATCTCTGCAGCATGAAGTCGAGCAGCCACAAGGAACGCGTGCTTTCGAAAGTGTCTATAATTCTAGTGTTGAAGCAAGTATATCCTTCCGGGAAGCTCGTGAACTGTACCCAAGCGATGGTTCAGAAAACGGAGGGGAAGAAACCCAAAGGGGCCCTACTACTCGGATGGGCATTGTGGCCTCGAGTTAATTGATATAATAACGATAAAATGAGGTCATCTAATAATCAGTGCTGACTAAGCCAATCTTCCAGGAAATTGTTTTCTTAAGGGGTTGGCTATTATAGACTTCAAGATCACATTCGTTACGACCAGACCCAATGTCGCGTGGATTTACTAGATCCCGAAGCTTCAAGTCTTAGAAATCCCCAGCTCAAGATTCACTATGACAACGCAGCATATCGTCAGCTACGACCCAAACGAATTCAAGTTCCCTTTCCTAGAAACGTGTCAGCTGCTGATTTAAGTTCCGTCTCGTTAATATATATCGGCGCCGGATCGCTGCCAGATCGGCAGCTTCGCAGACATTGTGGCGGCAGCGGCCGAATCGGTGGCTGTGCCGTCGGCACCGAGCCGGCGTGGCGCTCGGCTTCTCTCGTCTCGGGTCCACGGAAAGCCAAGAACGCCGAGGGAGGGACTGCGAAGCTCACACCACATATTGCGAGAAGTACGAGGCGGTATCTTGGAATCTTCAATCACACTGAGCGTGATCATAGGGACTTGGTGACTGACGTCAAAAGGGAAGTAGTTGGAAATCAACGTGCCACAGACTTCACCATGAGTCGGGATTCGATCAATCTCCGGCCGCATGTGCAGTCCGTCATGATTTCCACAGCGAATCATGACACGATGAATATCAAAGACGGCATCGGCTCTCCCTGTTGCCGATGCTCGAGAATCGCATAAGGATGCATCTACCAAGCAAAAGACCATGCCTTCTTCGACATCCATCATCCACTTGAAAACAAGCCATGTGGCTCATATTTCTGGACGCGTATCTTTCCCGAGCACTTGCGCCAGGGCTGTGCCGAATGATGTGAGCTGACCCTGGTAGGGGGGCTCGGCTGGGCGCGCACTCGGCGCGTACAAAGTTGTGTTGAAAAGCAAGAGACGTCCTCAAGAAAAGTCTTAGGAATATTATCGTCATGAATCTTCCTTAAAGGCCGTCAGTTGTTCTTTACCTGCTCTTACTTGTTTGGCTAATGCCACCCTCTACATTCATTCCAACATCGGCCTCTATCACCGAGCCATCCGTCATCCCGATGGCAACTCCTGCCAACCAAGCCCGCCACGCCGGCCCCCCAAACCTACTCTACTTCGGCTTCTTTCGCGCAAGAACAGCCTCCATAAGCGCCGCTCTCTCTCAGATCGCTCTACACCCACGTCTTCCACGGCCTCAACTCCGTCGACAAACCCTCTCACTGGTTCTTCATCGAACGGGCCGCCCTCGCGAAATGGCCACACATCCTGACGCCGAGTTCCGAAAAGCGCGTTCAACTATTCACTCGAGATGATTGGGATGTGCTCTTCGGTCCGTTTGACCCGCTAACTAACTTCTCATGCCTCTCTGCGCCGGAGCTCATCGCCGCGTATCCGGATGCAAAGGTCATTTTGACGGAGAGGGATCCGGATCGGTGGTACACGAGCTTCGAGGCGACGGTCCTAGCATGCATGTTCTCGCCGGGAGCAAGCTTGCTATAGAAGACGCTTAAGATAATATGCAACCACCGAGCGGGACACGCGATGCAGAAGGCCTTGATAGGGTATTTAGGTGGAGCGACGACAATAGCACAGTTCCGACGTGTGTCGGAGGAGGCATATCTTGATCACTATTATGAGATCAAGGCTTTGGTCCCAAAGAACCGGCTATTGGTGTATCGTGTCGGCAAGGACGGGTGGGAGCCTTTGTGCAGGTTCCTAGAGAGGCCGGTGCCTGAGGGGCCGTTCCCGTTTGTGAATGAAGGGCAGGTGTATGATCTGCTTCTCAGGGGAGTATACCGGCGGCATTGCTGGAATGCGGTGAGAATCATGATGCCTTGGGTTGCTTTGATCGCAGTGCTCATGATGTTCATCATGTGGGCGTGGGCGTGAAGGGCCAGAGGGATCGCGGGTTGCAGTTGCCAACTACCTTGCTGCAGAGCTTTGATCACTTCATCGAGGCAACGGACGGTTGCGGGCACTTGAGCCGGATGACTATATTCATCTTTTACTCTAACGCCTTTTACCTTTGAACTCACGTTGCCGCCTTGCCTCCCGTCATTGTTGTTCTCGCCTTGTAGTATCCGCTCCATCAGCACCTCGAGGCACCTTGCAGAAACCATTGGTGAGTCCGCCATTCTCGAACACGCTGAACTGGCCTGACACCATCTTGAGCAATCGCCCAGAGATTCTTTACCTGGGTGCCTACTTGATTCTTTCAAGGTCCTCCAGCCTCCACCTTTCTCGACTTGCTTATCACAAAGACCCTTCAACCCCAAGTGTCAACTTCTGAGCTCCACCCATCAAATGGATCTGGATACACACAGCGACTGGAAGGATGCTTCAGATACGCAAGACTTCTGGGCATACTTATTCTACTCCAAGGTTGATGGCGGCCTCATCCTTTCCGACGCCCTTCTCAATCAAGTCCACGAGAAGTTACACGCGCCCATCGCCCGCGGCCTAGTCGCCAGAGGTCTCGACAAATGCAGTTCGCTGCCGATCTGGCGCCGAATCGTCAGGAGTGGTCACTACGACGAGGCAGACATCATCGCCGTGACAGTCATGACGGCCCACAGAGGTGGTCCGCTGCCCAAGAACATTGCAAATGATCCTGTCGCCATCGGCTACCGCGCAGGGATCGCCGAGGCCCTCGAGCTGCCTCCCATCATGGCTGAGGGTGATGACGTACTTGAATCCATCGAATTAGCCGACCAGGCTGGGGTTGAAGATCAGACTGAGGCTGCAGGTGCCATCGAAGCTGCTGCCCCAGTACGACAGTCGAAGGCAGCCGGAAGCAAGAACGAGATGGATCGGCATGTGGCCCCTGTAGAGGTCAACTATCAAGACGACGATGATGTAAACGCACACCGAAACCAGGCGGGCGCCTCCAAGGATGATGAACCTCTCGAGGACGGCTCGCTGCGCCGTGGCGTGGCAGTCGTGAGAAAAGCTCGCCGTTCGCTCGCCATACCCATAAGCCAACGACGACTCGACATTCTAGATCAACGGCTTAACATTAACCCCCCGGCAGAGGTTCCAACTAACCCGATTGCAGTCCCGAGGAATATTGCCGCTGCTCAGACTGACGAGATCGAGCACGTCCCCCGTCCAGCAAACGACCAGTCTGCTCCATCCACGGCCGTCTCTGACCAGCGCACCGACAGCAGTATACTCTCTACAGCCATGGAGAAGATCACCGAGCTAGACAAGAAGTTCGCCAACCTCGTCAAGACGAACCAAGACAGCGAAAAGAAAGCATCCAGCCTCAAGAAGAAGAACAAACGGCTCGAGAAGATGCACTCCAGCCACAAGAAGCGCATCCGGCAACTCACAGAGAGCGTCAGGGGCCTCAAGCATAAAGTACGCGACCAGCAGGAAGAACTCATGGACTGTAAGGATGATATTCGCCGCTTCAAGAGACATGTGCGCAGGTCGATATCGAAGTGGAAGCCCAAGAAAACGGTCAGCATGGGCGACAGCAGTGCTTAGGTGCGACGTCAAGGTTCCCGGTATCGACAATTTGATGGCTGGTCCAGTTTATTCAGCGTTGGAATATCTGCCGCTGGACTCGATAAGTGTGCTGGACAGGAAGACGGGCATGTCGATGAATGTCGGGGCTGTGTCTAGTCCAGTGCAAGGGCCTCACATCTGGTAATGTTATTCATGTTGGTGAAGCCTGGTGGAGTTACGGACTTGGAGTCGTGTAAATACTCAACACTGCAGCAAGACGCAACCAAGCCATCAAAATTTGGTGTAAAATGGCACTCCATTTCGATCGGGTAACATCATTGGATCAAAGAATGAATTAGCATAGCAATTCTCTAACACCCAGCTACAGAGCTCTTATCCCAGCTCCGTTATGCAACTCCAATATTCCCCAAACGCCGAAAGACTCTCATTGCCCCTTCTTTGTTTCCAGGCAATCCAATCCACCCCAGGCTATTTCCACCCCAGGCAGTTGAGCAAGTTCGTCCTTGGGTCCGGTGCACCCTCGAAGCTGCGTTGCCGCGATGCCTCGCTCGCGGGGCTGTTGTACTTGGCGAAGGCGCGATCGAGGTTGCGCGAGGAGGTGGTAAGCTGGCTGGCAATGAAGCTGCCGACGATGGCGACTGTGGTGCCGACGATGAGCACTGGGCCGAACCTAGCCCTGTTAGCGGTGTAGTCGGAACAGTGATTAGAGAAGTCACAAACCTCATCATGGCGGGAGGAACAGTTGAGGCACGGAGGCGAATGGGTTGAGGAGCCATTGTGTGTATTTTGGTGTCTTGAGACGGACGTTGGCAGGTGGTGATGATGGTTTGTAGTGGTTTTGCAGGCGATTGAATGCTTGATGATGCTGTTGATGCTGATGATCCAAATTCGAACCAAACCATCTTTACACTTCATTCAGTATTTATAAAATAGCCCATCGCGCCCTCCCGTACTTGCACCTCCATGGTGGTGCGGCGTGCCGTCCGACAATTGCGCAGCGCAGCGCCCAAAGTGGTGTGGTTCTGGCCAGAGAGTGGTTCGGTCGCGGCCAGAGGGTGGTGCCACCACCAACTCGCCGTCGGGCAGAACAGGAATTCAGCCAGCCCAGCCAGCGATCGACCGGGCCCAATCTTCAGACGGCCAGAGAGGCTGACCCGATTGTGTGCACTGGATGAATCGATTTCGTTTTTCGTGTATTTTCCGTTGGAATGATCATTCTCGTGATGTCGGTCTGTAGGAGCCTGAATTGCGTCATACGATGGTTGGTAGAATGACTCTTCTGCGCATCCTGTATGTTGGGCGGAGGCGTCCGACAGTGGCAGATCGACCAGATGCTGCAGATCTTCTCCTCCGTTTCCATCTTCCTCCAACGCCATGATTGTCAATCATGATGTCTCCTCGGGCATTTCGCATAGCGTTATTGGTTTGCTGAGCATGGGTAGAGCATCTCAGCTCCGACACGCTTGCTCGTAGTAAGAACTTCCCATTAATTCGACGCCAGACATGAGCATATCAGCACATACAGTTCGACTCCATGAGGGATTCGTGAGAAGATCGACGCCAAAGTGGCGTCTGGGGAAGCGAGCGAGTACTGACACGCCAGGAAGTTCGTTGGAAGCCTGCACCCAGATCAGTGGCACCTCTAGACGAAACTAGCCAGATGTAACCTTTAGCAGGCCTTGCCCCAAACCCCCGGCGCCATGTCATGTGCTCTGTGTGCAAAGTAAGCATCAAAATCTGTAGCAAGACCGTGAGTGGCCTGACAGCTTGGTCCCGTCAACTTCAGCTCACTCCACCACATTTGCGACCCCCATCCTGGTCGCCGGACCAGAGCAATGAATCTGCACGCTGTCCCGATCAAGAAAGACCAATCTCGTATGCCACTATGCTTGTTGCTTATGCTGTAGTGAGGTGTAAATGCCGATGCGATAGCCTACTTCCCCTGTCCTTGGTTGAAGTTCATGCTGTATCCTCCCGTCTTCTCATCCTGCACCATCTGGAAGTTATCGGTGCTCAGCCCAAAGGGCTTCAAGATGCCATTCCCAAGCTAGAGGTTGCTTAGTATTTTTCTTGAGACACAGGCTCCAGGTCACTCACATCTTTCAGCTTGCTCCACATCTCCGCCGTCTCCTTTTCCTGCGCAGCCTTCGTCCTGGGCGGCAGCACCCTCAGCTGCGTCCTGACGAGCTTCATATCCGCCGGCGCCAGGTTCGTCATCTGCGCGAGGACCTTGTAGTCCTCCTCCGCGCCCGACAGGTTCGACCATCCACCCTCTTCGCTTCGCGCCCTCGCCCTGCGCATGAGCGCCTTGGCCCGAATACGCAGCACGTCCTCCCTGCGCTTCCGCGTCTTTGCTTCCTCTTCGTCCTCTTCCGGCGGGGCCGTAGCCGCCTTGCCGGCGCCAGACGAGACGATCTCCTCCTCTACGTCATCCTCCGCAGTCTTGGCCTTGGCTGCCTCGTCAGCACGCAGAGCCTCCTCCTTATCGATGCGGTCAAGACCATCGAGGGCTGCGGTCGC
Source organism: Verticillium nubilum (assembly GCA_002851675.1). NCBI lineage: Eukaryota > Fungi > Ascomycota > Sordariomycetes > Glomerellales > Plectosphaerellaceae > Verticillium > Verticillium nubilum. The sequence continues at coordinate 744,724 of NMXI01000007.1, forward strand.
CGTAGAAACAGCTTCTTTCCACTGCTCGAGCTTCAGATGGCAGGCGGCGATGTTGGAGCGCAGGACAGCGAGCTCATAATCGAGGTAGTTGGGGCACGTGGCGACCGCCTCGTCGTATTTCGTGATGGCAGCCTCGAATTTGGAGGACGCGAAGAGGGTATTGGCTTCCGTCTTGCTGGTGTTGGATTCGGCTAGGAGGGCCTGTGGCGTTTAGCAGGCATTCTACGATGGATGCTCTCATGATGAGAGGCAGACTGCGTGACGTACTGCTTCCTCTTCGGGGGAGAATTTTTGGACGACCTCATCTTCCTGGTCTTCCTTCTCGACCGGCTTCTCTTCGCGGTTCGCGGCCGCTTTGTCTTCGTCTTTCGTTGGCGCCATCTTGAAGTGACCTTCTGTTTGTGAGGCGAAAACGGGGAGAGAGCGAACAGCGATGAGTGGGCAAGACGCATCTCATGCATCCTATGCAGCAAACAGACAAGCAAGCGTCTAGTACCTAAGCAAACGAGGCGCGTTATCGAAGCTTTCGACCCCGCCAATCCGATAAGAAAATATACGCGGGGCAGCAATGTCGATCCTCTCGGCCCTGCGACCCCTCCTCCGCAATCTGCAGGAACACCCAACGACCCCTTGACTCACCCCAAGATATTTTGGTTTCTTCCCCCCAAGACCTCTTTAAACATTCGCCATAAACCTCCTGATATCCTCCCCGCTCGTCACGAGACATCATTCAAAATGGCACCCCGCACAGAGTCAGCGACCCAATATCTGCGACTGCTCTCCCCTCCGTAGCGCTAACACAAGAACCAGCTTCCCCCCCGTCCGCGCCTGCATCTTCGACATGGACGGCCTCCTCCTCAACACCGAAGACCTCTACACGCACTGCACAAACGTCATCCTCGCCTCCCACGGCCGCCCCCAGCTCCCCTGGTCCATCAAGGCCCGCCTCCAAGGCCGCCCGGGCCCCTCCTCCGCCGCCATCTTCCACGAGTGGGCCAAGCTGCCCATCACGCCAGCAGAATACCTCGCCGCCAACACGGCCCTCCAAGAGCAGCACTTCCCCTCCGCCGCGCCCCTCCCCGGCGTGCCCCTCCTCCTGAACACCCTCGAGGCCTCGCCCTCCGTGCACACGGCCCTCGCCACCTCCAGCCACACCGCAAACTTCAACCTCAAGACATCCCACCTGCAGCCCCTCTTCGCGGGCTTCTCCCAGGACAGGCGCGTCCTCGGCGACGACGCCCGCATCGCGCCCGGCCGCGGAAAGCCCCACCCTGACATCTTCCTCCTCGCGCTGACGACCATCAACGCGTCCCTGGCCGAGGGCGAGGCGCCCATCACGCCCCAGGAGTGCCTCGTCTTCGAGGACTCTGTGCCTGGTGTCGAGGCGGGACGCCGCGCGGGCATGAGGGTTATTTGGTGCCCGCATCCGATGCTGAAGAAGGAATATGCCGGGCGGGAGGCGGAGGTGCTGGCCGGGCGGACGGGGGAGGCTGGCGAGGTGGACATGCATCAGGTTGGCGAGCTGGGGGACGGGTGGGCCGAGTACCTTGAGACGCTGGAGGAGTTCCCTTACGCGAGATACGGGATCGAGGTCAAGGCGTAGTGGTGGAGCTTGCTACAAACGTGTCCGGGAGGCAGGTAGACGGGCAGACTGGCGAAGGGTGAGGAACGAAGTGGCTTGAATCGGCCGACACGGGGTGCTTCTACCGTCATACCTCCGTGGGAAGACGCAACGGATCGAAATCTCCCCAAGCATTCTTCTCGGGCTTACATAGATTGATTCTGTAACGCCGATAGATCACGATTGATAGAAAGACAAGACTGCACAGAGTAGCACGAAATTTCAGCATAGCACACATCCGAGTATCGGACTTCCATTCGGCAAACTCATAGACCAATATACCAAAACCATGCGATCCGAAGAACCCCCATCATATGGTATCATATACCCAATGAAGAACCACGCTCATGTCCCATTCAGCCAAATGCCCGTAAAGAACGCCCTCCGCCAAAACCGATCAATGACCCCGAAAATCTATCCTCTATGCCCCAGGACAGCCAGCGCCCTGCCGATTCCGTCATCGCCTTGCTTCTACAATAGCCCCTGCGATGCATAACCATTCGTCTTGTTGGGTGGCTCGTACCAGTTCTGGTACGGGTGATTCGGCAGGCTGAAGTCTGCAAACGAGAGCGGGTTGATTCTCGCTCCTGACGGACCTGCCACCGGACCTGCCACCGGTCCTGCTACCGGTCCTGCCACCGGTCCTGCCATTCGTTGTTGCGGTTGCTGATGATGTTGTTGTTGCTGCTGCTGCTGCTGGCCCTGGTCGTAGAACATGGCCATACCGGTTCTCTCTCCCCAGCCCCAGCCCCTCTTGAGCTCGCCGACGACAGAGCCAAGGCCCCAGCCGCTTTCTGCTTGAATCCTCTCGAGAATGCCGATGACCTCCTCTTGTTCCCGAGAGTCCGTCAGCACGGCGCTCGCAATGGCGAGGCTACGAATTGCCACGGAGGCGACGCCGCGGTCGCGAGTATGTGCCACGATACCGCAGACCTGGTGAGCATGGTGCAGCTGTAGGACACGCATCTCCTCAGAGGCACGAGCAGGTTCCATTGGGTTAGTCTGAGCCAGCACGCATTGGGCAGTGTGGTAGAAGAGGCGGCCGATGATGGCGGCGCGTTTGATAAGCCTGAGTCTCTGTTAGCAGTTGATTTCCCGGTCTTTTTGAGGCGATGCTGCTGGGGCGCGAAGAGCAGAAGAAAAGTAGTAACGGGTCAGACTCACCAAACGTTGGGAAACGCCGACTTGCTCCGCGAGTGTGTCGGGTACAGGTACCCAAAAGGGTGCATCGTTCTTGGGCACGCATTATTCCACCTGTCACAAAGCCTCTTGAGCTCCTGCCACAGCGCCAGCCGGTTCCCCAAGCGAACCTGCTCATCATGCGGGCTCGCTTCCTGGAACTTTGGAATCGACGCTCGGAAGTTCGCGATTCGTGCGACAATGTAGAAGATGCGGTGCACCCACTCCTCCTCATCCCCACCTCCGGAAGCTCCCGTGTCCGTCTTGTCCGCGAAATCGACATCAAGACCCCAATGGTCAGGGTCCCAAGACGTCTGCCAGTTGAAAGCCAGACAGGAAAGAACTTCCATACCAATATTCAGCCAGAAACACGCCGCTCCGATGCCGGTTGACCGAGCGTCCCATCCACACTCCCGAATCAGCGCCCGCGCGCCAGCAATGTGGTTCATGCGCATCCTCTGCCCCGGCTTCTCTGACATTATTTCGTAAACGTTCAATACCACAGCCGTAGTCGCACACTCGGCAGTATTTCGGTCCGGGTTTTGCAGGCTTCTCAAGAGCTGCGTCGTCGCAGTGTCATAATAATGCAAGGCCTTGTCGTCTTTGCAATCAGGGTGCGTTAGGGTCAGGTGCTTCACGCCACACGCAAGAAAAGCATTGAGCAACATCGGGCACTTGAGTGAGTGATAGGGGATAAGCCGACTGAAATGTTTCTCCTTGTCGAGGCTGTCCATCCATACGCCGACCTCTTCAACGAAAATCTGCATGTAGTGGATTTCTTCAGCCGAGTTGAGGTACTCTCGCTCACCCACAGCGGCCTTCTCTGAGGGCGGCGGCGTCATCATGCCGTCGAGGGCCAGGGTGTTGTGTGCAACACCGCGGAACGAGGGTGGCGGACCGGTGGCCAGCGGAGCGATGGATGCCGCGGACGATGAGGTGTCGCTTGTGCGGTGATTGTGGTGACGGGCGGCTGTCTCCTCGCGCATGGCGGCAAAGTGGTCTTGGAGAGAGAAAGTGTAGGGGTGCGGCGGCGCGTGGCCTGAATTCTCCGGAGTCGGGAACGGCGCATCCGGCGAGTGCTGCAAAGAAGGGTCGCGAGCATCTGGGAGGCCGCGCGCCGGCGGATAGCCGTACAGAGCCGAGGCAGGCGACATATGGAAATGAGCGTTGACTGGGGGAAGGGATGTGCCCGCCGCATTGGTGGCATGCACGCGATGCTGGTGGGCCTGACGGCGGAGGGTCGGGTCGAGGTGGCCACGATGGCCACGAGGAGGGGCTTCTGGGTGCTTGGGAAGGTGGGCGTAGCGCTTGAGTCCGCCGACGTACTCGGATGCGATTTGACGAGACTCGTCCTGGAACTGAACAGACCACTCCATGGTGGGCGGTAGCAACCGCGGGGGCTTCTTGACTTGAACATCGATGAAATTCAACCGTACGCCGCGTTTGCATTCTCTATTGCTCTTTCGACAATTTAGACAATCTGGCGTCCCCTCATCGCATTTTAGATGCCGCTCTCTGCAGGTCAAGCAGCCTGTCCGTACTCGCCTCGACTTGGTCGGCACGGCCGTGGCAGCGATGGCCTTTTGAGGTGGGGTGCAGAGGAGGTCGCGCGCTGGGGTCAGCGAGCCGATGCTGTTACTGCGGCGGTTGGGAATGTGAGAGCTTGGAAGATTCATGGTGGGAGATGAGTCGTCGGCAAAGGTGTAGGGTGATGAAGGGTCCCAGAAGGGCTGATTGTATGAGGGCTCAAAGGGTGAGGCGAGGTAAAGAGACGTGTTTTGGCGGCTTCCAGGGCCCAAATCGGGGATGAATACGCCCAAAGAAGCTTCGAAGGCCTCCAGAGCTTCCGATTCGGTGTCTCTTAGGGAGACTTGGTAAAGGGCGAGTGCGAGATGATGGTGATATCAAATCGCGGGCGACACGCTTGGCAAGAAGCAAAGTGACCTTGGCAGTGAGTGAATAGGCGACGATGGATGAGATTGCGCGGCGGCACAGATGAACAGGCGGTCTGAGTGGTGGCAGAGACGACCTTTCAGCTGAGAATCGAAGGTCGGCGATTGATGCAGATGGGTGTCAGACGCGAAGGGTGACGCGATGGGCTGCGATGAATGAGTGACACTGTCGAACAAGTTGCCTTGGTAGTCGGTGAGACTGGTCGTGCGCCTTGTCGTGGGACTGAGCACAGTTATGGCGCAATTGGCGCAGAGGCTGGGAAGAGTGCCGTTGATGAAGTGGCCTCAATTGAGGGGAGGTGCCAGGTCGAACGGGTCGTGGAAAACAGTGAACGATGGCGTCGCAATCGTCAGGTGGTCGTGAGAAGTCGTGTCGTACTTGCTTTCGGCGTTTTCGTTCTATGGGCCGATACGGAAGGGCAGCCAGATGGAGCTGCGAAGAGATGCAGAGCAGGAAATGAGACGTGGGGGGTGAGCGGAAGAAATGACGAGCGAGGGGCGCAATCTGGGGGCCCAGCAGTCAATCGTCGCAGCGTCTCGTGGGCGCAGTCGTCGTGCTGTCAAACGTTCACAACGGTCGCTCAAAATCGTGTCAAGATCGAATCGAGTCGAGTCGGGAATCGACCGAAGGTGAAGAGGCGAGAACGAAAAGGCCCTTCCGTTAGCGCATGCAGCGCACGTAGCGTTCCCAAGTAGCCTCGGAGGAAGGGCCACTCGAGATTCGGGGTCGGAACAGGTAGGGTCGACCAACAGCGAGGCAGTAGGGGGCACCCCCAGCAGTCAGAGGCAGCGGTAGGAGCCCCAGTTTAGCAGGCAGGCGTGAGAGTCCGTCCTTTCCTTCTCGTCGTCTTCTTCTTCGGTAGCGCCTCGCTTCTGACCTGAAGAGGAATAGTGCGATGACTCCTGCAAACCGGAAGATCTGGTTCCCCTGAGTTCCACTTTTTAAGATGCGATCCTTTTTCTCTTTTGCTGTACTTTCGTCAATGGATGGGATGGTAATCCGTTGTTGCTGTCGTCGGAAGGATGGTGATGTTCATGTTCAGGGTGGGACTTTCAAATTTGAAAATGGTATAATGTAGAACGGAAACGGTCTTGCCTCGGGACAGAGGGACAGTAGCACATTTGAGAGATCATCATCCCCGTCGGACACCTCACCATACCTCTCTACCTAGACATACCCTCAGCTGGGTCCTCCCGTCACACAACACAGTCTCATCCAGGTCCAACCCCTCACTAGGTACGGTACCCGTCTCCAATCTCCTCACAGCCCTGGCCTTGCCACATTCACCCACACTCCGTTCCCCCAGCTTCGTCGTTTGACAGCCAGGCACACAGCAAGATGGACTTCATGTTTCCACGCGACATCCCCACAGCAGCAGCAACAGCAGCGTAGCACGGCCGGCAACAAATTAACTCTATTCGTTTTCCCACTGGCTGCTTCATGGATGTCGGGATTGTCAGAGATGTGCTTCGGCTTGACCTGCCCGGCGTGCTGCGCCCCAGTCTGTGCGTCGTATGTGCCAGCGTTCGAAGAGACGACCGACCCTTTTGACTCGTCAGAACCAGACTGGATGGACTTTAGTTGCTGGTCGGGCAGCACGTTGCAGCTGGTCACCTTGTCCCTGATCCGCTTGATCAACAGCTTGTCACCTCAAATAGAAGCATCTCCAGAGCCCAGGTCCCAGAGGACTGCAGTCAAGAGGCACAAGCGACACAATATCAGAAACATAATACAGCAACTTAAGCTCAGAAGCAAAGACGGAAACATCAAGCAAAGCCCCCGCCAAGACTACCCCGTTTGATCACCCGGCACCTCGAGCTGGGACGGTCGATCCAACCACCCTCGACGTGATCCTCCCCGCGCGCAGCATCTCATCGCGCCGTCTTGCCATTGCCCTTACGTAGGGCATATCGGTCAACATTAGGCTGCCAAGGATATCCGCGACAACATTAACCGCGACCTGTTTCGTCCGAGGCCAGAGCCTCACCCGCTGTCAAGTCAGATATCACGCCCAAAACAGCCAGAGTAGCCGGCTCCTCCTCCACCCGACGCCAGACCTTCCATATCGACGGTGATTAAGGTGAAAGAGAAAATAATGCCAAGCCTGAGCATGCCTGCGAAACGCCAACCTTGAAACGGATGCTGCCAAATCACTCTGGACGGTCCACTGCACCGCCGCCATTTTCCTTCAACGGCGCAGGCCAGCATAGCACTCGCCCTCGTCATGCCACGAGACAACAAGAAGGTCGCTCATCTAGGCTGGTCGCCAAGCTTGCACGAGGTGACACAGAGTCTCACGACGATGCTGCCGCCACCCAGTCCGTAGTCTCGCCCCGTCCCCCCGGCCGCTGCCCGAAGCCTCGCCATGTCGGCCGATTTAGCAAGCTGCAAGCCACCATGCGGATAACCGGGGTCCTCGATCCCTCATCTCCGATAAGGAAAGGGGAGGGAAAGGCGGGTGCCGGCCTCAATGACGGTGGGACGGGAAGAGATGCTGCGCTGGCAGTCGCTGACTTGTCGCGTGCAATGTCTTTCTGCACCACGGCCATCTTGCATGCCTGGAGTGGTACGAGGCGTGCTGATGTTGCTCAAGGATGTATTGGGGAGGGTCTGCTTTCGGACATCGTGAGAATGCATATTAACCTTTGCAGGCTTGAGCTTAGTCATGTCACCGAAATACACCGACACCACGACCTCTCACCGGGCTACCGAAAACCTCGGCCGACTTCATTTCGCATCTCGCTCTGTCGTCCTCAAAACTCCGCGGCAGATACCATCACAGCATATCACTTATAATCGCCGATTTTCACTTCAACCGCTGCCGCATCTCATTCAAACCTGCCACACGATAGACAGCAGACCATAGACGGCAACAAAATGTTGACTCGCGCCCTCCGGTCCGCGCCGCGGCAGCGAGCCGTCCTCTCCCTCTCATCTCCAGCTTCATCAACAAGGTCGGCCCCATCACATCTCACTCTCACCCAGACCGCCCCATTATCAACAACAACCGCCCGGCCAGCCTGCGGCACTTCCACCAAATCCAGACCCTCCCGTTTCCCCGCGCCCCCGGCCCCCGAAAAGATCCCCAACACCTCCATCCGCGTCCTCCGCACCGTCGCCGCCCTCCGCGCCCACACCTCCCCCCTGACCCGCGACCACCGCACCCTCTCCCTAGTCCCCACAATGGGCGCCCTGCACGCCGGCCACATCGCCCTCATCCGCGCCGCCGCCCTCGCCTCCCACAACGTAATCGTCTCCCTCTACGTCAACCCCGCCCAGTTCGGCCCCAAGGAAGACCTAGCCTCCTACCCGCGCACCTGGGAAGCCGACACCGCCGCCCTAGCCCGCCTCTCGCGCGACCTCGCAGACGACCCCGACGTCCTCGGCAAGATCTCCGCCGTCTTTGCGCCCAGCACCGAGGAGCTGTACCCCGGCGGCTTCCCGGGCCAGGAGGTCGACTCGCCCGGTTCGTTCATCAACATCACGCCCCTCGCTGCGCGGCTCGAAGGGAGCTCGCGCCCGACGTTCTTCCGCGGCGTGGCGACCGTTTGCGCGAAGCTCTTCAACGCAGTGCAGCCGCAGCAGGTCTATTTCGGGCAGAAGGACGTGCAGCAGACTGTTGTCATCCGACGACTCGTGCGGGACTTTTTGTTCCCTACTGAGGTCGTTGTCGTGCCTACCGTCAGGGAGGCGGATGGTCTCGCTTTGAGTTCGAGAAACGTCTATCTTGGGGAGAGGAGACGGGGCGTAGCGACTGTTCTGCATGAGGCGCTGAAGGCCGCGGAGGGAGCGTATGAGAGCGGCAAGCTGGATGCCGGGGCTGTGCTGGGCGCTGCGAGGGGGGTCACGGAAAAGGTGGCTGCTGAGCAGGCTTCGCTGGCTGCGGAGGACAGGGTCCGATTCGAGGTGGACTACATCTCCCTGACGGACCCGGATACGATGGAAGATATTGAGGTGATTGACCCCGCGAAGGGGGCCATTCTCTGCGGTGCGGTCAAAATGCTGCCTGTGGAGGCGCCAAAAGATGACGAAGACCTTGGACTGAGCGGAGGGCCGGCGGTGAGGCTGATTGATAACATCATCTTGCCCCCTAAGGCGTCTTAGTCGGATGCCATGATGCGCTGTACATAAAGGTCTAGCTCAAGCTGGTCTTAACAGAATGGGTTGTCACCATGTCTGGAGTGTTTCTTATGGGTACCCTGTAAAACAACGAGACAACAGTGAGTCAAAATCGTGAAACAATTAAGAGAATGACAGTCGATGTCGATATTTGGGGTTCATATGGATGATGATGCTTATCTGAACTTGTCTCAATTACTCAATTAGTGAACCATATATCAATAATTGTGGCAGACGTACGGAGCAGCGTTGTGAGATGGACTCTGCGGCGCTTTCCTAGGCACAATCGAGTGAATTGTGGTTCAGTTCACTGGGTATTCCTCTACCAACGACACAAGAGTCATCTACGTGCATCGCCAACAAATGTCAGGAAGAATATCGAACACCTTCCCGCCTACAAATGTGCTCGCCCATCAAAACTCTTCCTCTTCCTCCTATCCTTCAACTCCTTCATGAAAATCTTCGAATCCTCCTTACTCAACCGACTCACCCCACCTTGCCCCCTGGCCGCCTCGAAAAGCTGGCCTCCCAACAGATCCGTCAGCCTCAGCACCCTCGTGCTAACCGTCGCGCCATCTCGCCTGTTTTTTCCCTCACGCCGGCTCCCGGCAATCTTCTCCGTAAACTCCCACAGCCGCCCATCGGCAATGAGCTCGCCCGTGGCAGGATCGCGCGACGGCTTCCACTCCGGATTGAGGCGCAGGCGGGGTGGGACCTTAGGGTCCTTGGACTTAACCATCTGGAGGATGCCCTCTTCCTCGAAGCGCTGATAGGAGTTCTTGAGGGTTTCCTTGTTGACAGCCTCAAAGTAGCTGAGGTCGCCTTGGTGGTAGAGAGTCTTGCCAAGCTATAAGGAGTCAATATGCATAAAATAAAGGTATGGGGATACGAAGAAGGCAGATGCTACTCACCAGCTGCGCGCTGCTCTGTGCCTTGGCGACATCAATCCAGATATCTTCCGGTTCTTCCAGTGGCGGCGTAAGACCCATCAGCGACACGGCTGCCAGCCAGCTCGCCTCAATGAAAGGCCAGATGAGGAAGCAGTAGAAGTCGTAATTTTCACGGCCCGCTGCTCTCTCCTTGGGTGAAAGTCCAATCTTAACTGCTTTACCCGCGTCGTCCCTCTCTGCGGTGATGATGCCATCCCTCTCGAGCTCATGGAGGCTCTTCTCAAGGTTCGCAGCGAGACCCTCGCTCGGGAAGATGAACTCGCCGCGGAAGAGGGACGAGAGGAACTGGATCTGGGCCAGCAGCTCCTCAATGGGAATATCCTGTGTCGACGGTCCGCCACCCTGCTTGACCTTCGTGTACATGGCAGCACTGACCAGCGCCTCGGAGATGAACAAGTGGATCGTCATGTTGCGGTAGAAGGACAGCTGGAAGCGATCCACGGCGAAGTATGTTGGCTCAGGCAGACCGCCAACGACACCAACGAGGTCTTTGCCCAGCACCTCCAGGCCGCGCTCAATAATCTCGGACAATGGCGCGTTGCCAAAATGAGCCACACGCCCGCCCTTGGCCCTGACGCGGTCCGTGAGCCATTGCACGCGCCCTTCCAGCTCTGTCTTGCCGACACCACGGCCTCGTAGTGTCAGAAGAATTGTGCCGATTAGGGCCGTCGGCATCACAACGGAGACGTCATTAATATCGGCAAGGACCTTGTATCCCAAGGTTCGCAGAAGCTTCAAGCGGATCCCCATGTTTTCGGGGTTTCTGACGTCCAGGTTAAGTCCTTGGGGCACCTTGGAAATCTTGGTGAGCTGCTCATCGATGAAGCCACGAAGACTCCACGGCTCGTGGAAGCGCACATCTACACGGCCAAGCTTCAATGACAGCACAGAAGAGCCGCCCGTGAGGAAGTCTGCCAGGTTCTCCTTCTTCTTGGGCACGCCCAACAGCTCCGTGACATAGCTCTCGGTCTCGATGACCTTGTCGTACTGGGTGCTGACAGGGCAGATAATGGCATCCTTGGTGCGCCCAGATAGAATACTGTCGAGAACGAAACTGAGAATGCCATACTTTGGCGGCAGCAGTTTTCCCGTTCGGGAGCGGCCACCCTCGATGAAGCACTCAAAGTTGAAGCCCTGCTGCAGTAGGGTATCGATGTACGTCTGCACCAGCGTGGTGTAAAGTATATCGTCGCCGAATGACCGTCGAATCCACATGGCGCCAGCATGCTGCAGGAAGCTGCCGACAGCAGGAAAATTGAGGTTATCGCCAGCCACAATGGTAGGCAGAGTCAATCCCAAGCGATAGCAAATTAACTGTAGTGAGACATAGTCGACATGCGACCTGTGACATGGCAAAAATATGATGCTCTGCTTGTTCCGCTGCGCCTCTTCAGCGACCTTCCTCAGGCGCAGTACCTCCTCGCTTGAGACGTGGATACCTTGGTGGTAGGCGCGCAGCGTGAGCTGGGTAGCAAAATAGTACGCGCCGCGGATGAACGTCTTGCTCTCCATCTTGCAGATCATGTCGTCTGTCATCTTCTCAGCAACCTCTTGTATGCCCGACTCAATGACGGCCCTCCTCTGTGCGCGCTTCAGCGAGTAGTCTCTGTCGTTCCTACTCAGCAATCCCTCCTTCTCCTCGACGGCGATGCGCTTGTCGGCCAGGTCGCGGATGCGCTCCTGCAGCAACGGGGCAGATAGGACGCCGTCCTTCATCCTGTCGCTAAAGCCATTGTAGAAGACGGGTTGGCCAATTGGGTTGTCGTAGGCGCGCCAGCCGGTGCCGGAGACATAGAGGGAGACTTCGCGAAGGAACTGGAGGGGCTCGGAGCGGAAACGAGCCATATGCTTCATGAGAGCCTCCTCCTTCTCGTTTTCGCGGGCATTGCTGGGCTTTAGGTAGCCGCTAGGTTGAAGGGTAACATTGTCGCCGAGGATTTGAAGGTCAGGAGCCGAGTTATTCGTGGGGTCGTCGTCTGTCATGGTGGGCTGAGGGTCTGGCTGCCAGAGGGTGGATAGGTCGTTATGGGGTTCGGGATAGTAGAGGTGGGCAAGTAGGTAGGTTCAAGTGTCGTCAAATCGTGGCAATTATGGTGTGAACAAACACAGACACACGACCTGGAGAACCCAAGTTGATGAAGCCACTGTTGGTCTCGCCACCATCATGGGGAGGGCGTGATGCAGGGGGCTCAATATTACAATGACATGCGGATGGAAGGTAGTGGTTCGGTCGTCAATGCTTGGCCCATGCTCGCGCCAGTGCCGAGGACGGAAAGTGGGGCGCACTCGAGCCGAGAGGCAGGCACGGGCCACCCCCGACATGTGAAGCTGCACGCAGGTGCGGTGCAATGGAGCTCCTGCCCCACTGTCGTCAGTGCCTGCCCAATATTTTATTTTGCCATACCTTGCCTTACCAGAGATACTCAACACCATCGCCAGAGACCTTGATTCACGAACATACAGCCCCCGCGGGACATTCGCCAACCTATCTATACACCAACGCAAAGCTGAAGTGACTCATCTGCGATTCATCATCATGCCGCCAGAGACCTCTGCAGATTTTACTCGATCCCTCCTCGCCCGCGCTCATTCTCCCGACACCGTTTCCCGCATCTACACCGAGAAGATCCAATACCGCAACCTCCACCTCCGCGCAACCTCTCCACCACCACCATCCAACGCGCGAAAAGCCCGCCGCCTGGCCCGCGAAGAATACAAAGCCCGCTCGAAAAAACGTCCTACGCCGCTTTCGTCCCGCCAGCGCCGCGCCCTCAACCTACACACCATCCCGCGCCAGGGCCAAAAGTACGCAACTTATGTGCCGCTGCACAGTCTCTGGCTCGGCTATATCCGCGAGGTCCTCGGCGGCGAGGTTTACGGCGGGCCCGGTGCCGCAGCGAAGCTGAGCGCCGCTGAGTTTCACGGTGCCGAGATTGAGGTTGTGCGAAGCAGGTGTCCCAGCCGCGTTGGCATAAAGGGGATTGTCGTCAAGGATGCGAGGTTCACCTTCGAGGTTGTGACGGCACAGAATAAGGTCAAACTTGTGCCGAAGGAGGGGACCATGTTCCGGGTCGAGGTGCCTGTTGATAGTGCACCGGAGGCTGCTGAGGGTGCGACTGCTGCCGCTGCTACGCTTAACAAGTTTGCCTTCGAGATTATGGGCGACCAGTTCCTCGTCCGCGGTGCCGATCGCGCGGGCAAGAAGTTCAAGTCCCACTTTTTGAAAGATGTTTGAACGATTTCGAAGGAGAGACAGATTATCGCTCTGCTTTGTCGCAACTGCCACAACCGTTGTCTCTCGTCTGGCCTGTCAATCACGACGACAGAGTCCATGGGTCGAATCTCTGAGCTGGACAATTCGGCACTCGCAGCAATACAGACGCCGACTATGGGGCTTCCTCTGGCCGTCCGCATTATGCTGCTCTGGAAACCAAGACTCACCTGCCAAGATATTGGCCCTGTTCGACTGTACTTATCGGACTCACTGACGATCTTGCGACAAAATTATATCAGCAATCCTCAGCTTGACACCTGAGAAGGTGCCTTACTGATTTTGCAGCTTGCGCCGGTAACCTGGATTACTAGACAGTCAGAGCTCGTCCGACTGATGCCAGCCATTTACCTTGCTACAAGGCAAATGTCCTTCGGATGACAGAGCAACTACTGCGATGCCAGCAGGGCCTGTATCCAGGCATGCACGTGACGATTGTGTAGCAACGGAGGGTAAATACTTCTACCCTTACTAACGCAATGGCATTCTGGGCTCTGGGTCAACTGTGATAGTGCGTTGTCGGTCACATCCCGAGCTGCCACGCATGCAAGACCGTCCAAAGTTGCCATTGGACAGGGCAGACCCGGAGTCGAGTTGAGGGAAAGGATGATCAAGGGTATCATATTTGTATGCGGAGGGCATTGCAACCTAGCGTGCACCGAGCTATCCTCGATAGCCTGTCCTCATGAAATGAACGACGGAATAATATCACCGTCAACCCGGCCCTTTCCCTTCGTGTCTTTTTTGACAGCAGGTCTTCTCTGCCTGTCGCTCGTCTGCCGACTCTTGAAACGCGTGAATATGTCGTCTTCCTCCGAATCCGTGTCTCGCTCATCATTTGCCGCGTTGGTCTTGGTTGTCGCTTTAATGGCTGCACCTTTTGCTGGAGTTCTGGTTGAAGACGAGCTCCCGTGCCCACCACGTCGGTTTGTTGCCTGCCTCGCCTCTTTCACAGTGGTGGTTCTCAGCCGTGACGAAGTGGCTTCCGCCCTCCCAGATGGACTTGACTTGCCCCGGCCCTGCACATCCAAGTCATCCTCATCCTCATCTTCAGTCTCATCAGGCCGTGGCCTCTTCGCAGGCCGCCCGCTCGTGAACTCCAGCTTCCGCTGCACCCCTTCCATTTTGTCCCGACTGCCCTCAGTCCGCCCAGCGACATCCCCTGCCCTGACAAACCAATCCCCCCTTCCGAGCGCCGAGATCTTGACCTCTCTCTTCCGCGGACTATCCATCAACCCCCTAAGTGACGACCCTCCCCAAAGCGCATCATCTTCCTCTTCCATGTCGCCAGCCTCGGCACCCTTGAGCGCCTGCCTTTGCTTCTTACTTCTAAGAAGATCTTCCTGGCGCTGCCTCGCCAGCTCCGTCAGCGACCCGACGACGGGGCGGGAGATGTTAGCGATGACATCCGCGTTCTGGGAGCGCGCCTCCGTCTTGAGGCGATGATACTCCGCTGCATGAAGGTGGGCTGTGAACTTTCCGGCGACGATGAGGAACTCGTCTTCTACCATGCGGTAGATGTCGTCATGGTCGTAGCCGGGGATGAGGAAGCTGGGGGTGTTAGTGCGTGCTGGGGAATGGGAGACGAGGGCCTCACGTTTCTGGAATTGGCTGTGGGGGCGGGGAGGTTGATGGGCTGCGATCTGTGTATGTGTCAGGAAAGTTCTATTGATTGAGACGGTAGACTTACCTGGGCGGTGTGATAGGTTTCTGGCGGATGCTGGAGGCTTCCTCTCGGAGGGACGCGAGGTGAGGGCGCGTGGAGGCTGAGGTGTCGACCGTGCGGGTGTTCTGGGTGGAGCAAGAGACCTTGGACTTCTAGCTTCGCTCTTGATTTCGTTTTTGATCGAGTTGACCGAGTCCCTCTCCCAGGGTAGACGTCGCGTCATGGCTGAGAGCGTAGTTGAGGCTGTCGTTGAGTGGGTCGGCGCGTGAAGACGGGAACGCGATCACGGTACAAGCAGTCGTCGTAGTGAAGTCAACTTTTTGCAGCCAGATGTCATGATCTTGAGGCTAAATTATGAGTCTGAGTGAGAGCTAAGTTTGGCGCCGGAGCTGAGATGTAATCTTGTGAATGACAGAGCAAGTCAAGTCACTGAAGGTTGTTGCTCAACACCGTCTTGACCGTGAAGGCAGCCATTCCTCTAAGCGAGTTGGCCCGCTTTAAGGATGCGCCCCTCGAGCTGCATGGTCCGTAGAACTACATCGCCGCAACCACATCTCAACCACGACAGCAACATTATCAAGCATGACCTTTGGGTTTCGGGGGATGATGCGAAGTCTTTCGAAATGCAGTCAGCTCGTTCCAAAATCCGGCATCCCTGCGTTGCCCGAGGTTTCATTTCGTCACATGAGGTGTCGATTTCCGCTACGCCGGACCCAACAGCGTACGTAGTGTACTTTTGTGATGCGTACGCAATCATCATTTTTGACTCGACAACTTTCACAAACGGTGAACAGAAATAATAAATGACAATTTGAAAGGTATCAGGGCCTGCAGTCACTAATTAGGGGGACATTCTATTGCTCCTGTTCTTGAGACACAAGACATAAAATATAAATACATTCTCAGTGTCCAAAGGAACTTGGACCTATTTGGTTGATAGAACGTACAGACTTGCTGTCATAACTTTACTTCATAAACAATTTACAAACAGTGGAAAGCAGTCTCTTGTTTTCAGAAACCCAGAAACTCGTGGAAACAACAAGCAAAAGCTCAGCGCCTGCGTCTGGCGCCTACGAAAATCCTTCTTTCAATGGCCCGGTCATGGTTCGAACTCATGCCTGGCCTGATTGAGCAGGATTTTGCAGACCACTAACCTCTACACCACGTCTGGCGCTTCGGTATTTGGTCTGACAATGGGCAACGCTGGCTGGACTATATTGGGAGAAACAGAAGGAAGGCGCGCGGTTGCCTTGCGGCGTGTTTGTTGGGACTACGCAGCCGGGCAAATACCCTGTAGATCTCCCATGAGGAAGGTGCTTTTTTGAGTATGCTGTGCTTTCCGCCTATATGATTGGTCTGCCTTTCATATGTTCAGAGTAGCAGGTTTCTCATCAACCTGGTTCCAGCTGCTCCACTTCACATACTCAGACATCATAGTTATGCACTCAGTCGGTGTATAGGTAAGCTACGGGAATGAGTCAAGGCAAGAGACAATTGTCAAAGGGGTCTTGGTGATGAGTGAAGGACGATCAACTGTTGGTCTACAGGTGGGTGCAGCTAGAGAGGTAGAATAATCGATGCCCTGTCTTCCTTGTTCTGGCCGTCGTGCCTCTAGATATATAGCTCCTCCCGTGCTCGGTCCTCTCCCCCAGGTGGTCAACAGGGGGTTTCCTATCATACTTGTGTGGCCCTGACAACAATAACAAATACCCACAGTCCAGGGTTACACTAGCAAAACGTCCTCTTACCCAAAATATACTGCCACTAGAGAGGAATTAGAATAAAAAAGCAGAAAGGCCTATAGTGGCAGGCAGATGAAGGTCACGACTAACTTCGTTGGCATGCAAACAACGATTTCAGATTCATGATACAAGCTACCTGGCTTCCTTCGTGTCGACTTAAGTCAAGGCCACGACGATCTGATACGAGGCGCATCTCAGGGGTATGAAGTCAATTACCATTTTCCAAACTCCAGTCCATCGTAGGCAAATCAAAGTATGATCATGAACAGTCCAAAGCCTTCATACAATGTCCAAACAGGCATCAGACATGATCCCAAACAATCCCAGAACCCCGCGCATAAAATCACTCATCACACAATCGACCCCTCTACTTCCTCCCAATGCTGCTCCCCACGCTACTCCCAATACTACTCATCTTCTCACTCATCACACTGCCAACCTTCTCCCCCCAGCCGCCCATCCACTTGGGCACCTTGAGACTCATCTTCATCCGCCCCTCAACCATAATGTTGATCACATTCAGCACCGCAAAAGTCGTACTTCCCAGCGCGCGGAACAGCGCCAGCGCGGCGACGGACCAAAGCAAGAAGCGCAGGTAGTAGTTCTCGCCGATGCCGGTACCGGAGTAGACTTCGCTGACAGCCATGGCGAGTATGGCGTTGGCGATCATCCAGCTGACGACCATGTACGTGCGCACGCTGCGGTAGTAGTCCTCCTGCAGCTGGGCGTCACTGGGCGGCGGGGAGTGGACCTCGACGCGATCACGGAGGTTTCGCAGCGCCTCGTCGTATCCTGAGTCAATGTCGAGCTGCTCGGAGGGAATTTCAAGCTCGACCGTCGTGCCGCCTCGTTTGCCGATTGCGCCGCCGAGGTCTGTTTTCATGACGTTGTCGCCCTTTGTGCCCCATGTTACGTCGTGGGTGTTGCAGAAGGCGTAGACTTGGAGGGTGCAGATGCTGAAAGGCAGGAGCAGGTAGTACTGGATGAAAGAGGTGATCAGGTGCCAAGGCTCCAGATACATGAGGGACATGAAGATGTAGAGGCCGATTGTCGAGAGGACAGAGACAATAATGTTGGTGAATACGTTGCTGCCGAGGGTGATCTCGTCGCGGGAGAACTGGTAGACGACGATCCAGATTGTGGCGAAGGAGGTGTACATCATGATGATCACAAAAATGATCATGCTAGCGAGGTAAAGCCTGCTCGCGCCCTGAGGACGGTTGCCGAGGGACAGGATGAATTGCGTCGCGATAAGGAGCGCGCACGTATATCGTAGGACGGTGAAGATCCAGAAGCCGGCATTGTTACCGAAAGGGTCGACTTGCGGGTCAGCCAGACCGCCGGCAACGAAGTAGAAGGTGAGGTAGAAGTTGGCGAGAGAGAAGTAGGTGAAGAGCAGTTGCAGAAGCTGGTAGAACGACTCGATGTTGAGGAGGATCTTGCGGGCGAGGGTATGGTCGGTCGTCCAAACTTGCTTGAAGTGCACCAGCGAGTATACGGCTGCGAAAAAGGCACCATTGAGCCAGCGACGACGCTGCGAGATAAACTCGGGCACGCTGTCCGGCACGTCCGTCTCTCCGTGGCAGCCCTTGACGTACTTGAGCACCCACCTTTCGTCTCTCTTGGCGACAAGTTCCCAGCAGAGGATACGATCCTCGGCAAGGTACATGTTGGCCGTGAACACGTCGGCATGCTGCCCGTGCAGTGTCTCTCCCTTGAAGTACTGGCTCAGCGGCCCATGTCCCGTCTCGTCGTTCTGCAGCGCGTGGTACCGGTACGCGCTGAGCGCGCCGGGCAATACGGTGATGTAGCCAAAGACTGACTCGAGAGGCTTGTCGAGAATGTTGGACATTTTGTACTCAAAGTTCTGCGACGCGACGAGCGGGTTCAGAAGGTTGCGTCCGAACTTACCCTTCATGGCCTTGATCTCACCACAGGCACCTGCAACGTTCGAGTCGTTGTCGAAAGCCTTCCACAGGTGATACAGCGAGTCACCGCCAGGCCGCGTGCCAACATCGAGCAGGATGCAAACATTGGGGTTGAGCGACTTGCCGAACGCGTTGAAGAACCATCGATGAGAGTTGAGCTTGCGCTGGTTCTTCTCCTTCAGACAGAAGATCATCTGGCACGGCACGATGCCCTTCTCGGCACCCTTGAACTTGAGATCGGCGTCGAGAGACACCTGCGTCGTGTACTCGTAAACGTGAGCCTGGACAGCCTTCTGGTTGACAAAGTTCTTCGCGATACCGTCCTGGTACACGCCCATGGCGGCCAGAGCGTCGAGCGTCCTCGGGTGGATCTTCTCACGACCGTCAGACACGATGCAGACCACAATCTTCTGCCAGCCAAGTTCGCCCCAGGTACGGGACTTCTTTCGGCTGCAAAAGTGGGACACGTTCTTCATGACGGCGTGCATTGTGCGCGTGAAGTCAATCTCCGTCTCGTTGTACATGGTGATACAGATGAACAGCTCCGTCTCGCGGGCGGTGCGGCCAATGGTCTGCCGCAGCTTGTACCCGCGGTCGACAAAATCGTCAGGATCACATGTGACGGCTGTGTAGCGCATGTGGGTGAATTCAATCTCATCTCGGCGCGGTAGGAAGCTGTAGAGAATGGTAGGGATCTTGCACTCGAGGACAAGCTCGCCGTTGATGAGCTGAACTTCCTTCCTCGACATCTGGGGTGCGCGAACGCCGCGACGTTCCTGCTTGCCATCTGGAGCGGGGCCGTAGTGCTCGTTCTCATTGTCGTCATCATCATGGACGTAGTCTCCGTCTGGATCGTCATGAAGCGTGTCTTGAGAGACGTATGAGTTCTTGCGGTAGCGGCTGTCGCTGATGTCTGTCTCGGGACCGAAAACATCGTCTGGGTCATGGTCAAGGGGAATGGAGACGGTGACGTCGTCGGCAAAAGAGGCTTGCGAGTCGCGCGCCGAGTTGGAGAAGAGCGGCGCAGGTGGAAGAGGCCTCCTCGGGCTGCCGCCGTATCGTGACGAGGGCGTTCCAGGACGGGGGCTGCCGTTGAGGTCGGACGGCTCGTACATTGTTGAAGGAGGAGGGCGGGCATAATCGTTTGACATTCTGCTCCAAGGCCTTGTCGGTGAGGATCTCGTTGGAGAAGGTGTGTTCCTGTCACGGCCCTGGAAGGGAACATATGTGGAATCCGGGGGCGGCATGGCCGGCGGGTCAAGAATGGTGTCGTGCCTTGAGTAGTCCGACATGATGGAGGGCTGGTATGATCGTCGCTGGGTGGGTTGGGCACTAGAAAGATCAGATTGTGAGCTCAAGTTCTCGTTGTTTGGGGCGGTCTGGGGAGTGACGGGGCAGCTGGCGAAGGGTTTCTGAAGGGCACTTTTCCTAACAGAAGGACCCTCAGGGATGATGGGAAGGATGGCTTGGATGTCCGAGTAGCGCTGGGAGTTTGGTTTGCCGCGCGACTTCTTCTGCAACTTGACAGTGGAAGCGCGAGCGGGATGGTGCTTGGGAGCAGGATCATGGAAGCTGTGGCGCGTGGACAGAGCCGGCGCATGTACAGGTTTGGGGCTTGAAGGTGCATGTCCAGACTCCTGTCGATTCAGGACGTCAAGATATTCCGGCGTCGTAACGCCCGGCTTTTCCTCCTTCTTGAGCGACAGAGGCTCAGGATAAAGACTGGTTTCAGGCGTGCTGTGTTTGATGCTATGCTTGGAGGGAGATGGCTCGTCAGAAGATCTGGGCACGTACGGGCGACTGTCGTAGGGATCCTCTTCCACCGACGTCAACAGTCGGATGGCGGAAGGGTTGATATTCTGATGGTGACCAGGCGGCGGCGATTCGTCGTGGTCGTCGTAGGAGGGCAGACTGTAGTCAGGAGGACGCGAGCCTGGGGTGCTGGGACCGTCCATGGCGGGCGGCTGTTTTGTATGATCGTGGGACGGGAAGCGATTGTGAGGAATGCTGATAGATGGATTGATGTTTCAGAAGAGGGTGAAAGCTCAAGTTCGCAACGACTTGGGCCGAAGAAGACAATGCTAATAGTGAGGTGTCTGAAGAATGAGGAGCAGACGAGGAATGCTGACCCCAGTTGGCTTGTGATGGAGCAAAGTGACAGAAAGAGGATGTGTCGACTTAATAGGCCTAGATAAGCTAGGAAGGAGCTCGAGGTGTCAGTGACGACGGGGCAGGGGTGAGCTTCGAGTCGAGGGGCAACGGCAACCGATGTTTGTGATGTTACCTGTCGCCCCAGCAACCGGGACACATGGGAACACGCAAAGTGGGGCCGGACGCCGCACGGGCGAGTGGGGCGATTGTAGCCCGTCCTGCCCGTCCACTTCCTCCCACTCCGTCTTTGTGCTCCCCTCCCATTTACTCGGACAGCTTGTACTATTTCGTCACTGCTCCTTTTCCAGAGTTCGACGATTTATTGCCGACTTGAATTTCCGACGTCTGTGATGGCGAGGAACGGGACGTCATTCATCCGGCCAGTATCTCAAGCCTAATCGGGCGCACTGAGCGAATCATCATCACTACTCGATACCTTATGCACCACATGAAGCACCACAGTAAGCTGTCACACCATGATCGCGGCGAGTTCGGCACGTTCGCAGCTTCTCGTTGCACAAAGATATCGGGTTCATTTCCATATCACTACTTCAAGGCCCTCAACTCCCATCCAAAGACCCGCTCTGCGACCTGAATTGCGACCTTTGCGGTCAATGTCTGCCCAGGCTAGGATCTTTCTAAGCGCTGGATTCAAGGCTATTTTGTCGAGTAAAAAAATTGAAGAAGAGACTCTTCCTGAATATAAAGCCGAAAGGTACTATCCCGTGCGACTTGGAGAGGTCTTTGGGTCAAGGTATCAGGCGGTCGCGAAGCTCGGGTATGGCGGGGGATTAACTGCCTGGCTCTGCCGGGATCTCAAGTACGTTCCCAGTGTCAAACATTTCCAAAGTCAAACAAATTTCACTAATAAATTCCGGCGACTAAACACCGCTAATCTGAGGCCTCTAGCTGACTAGGGAGAATGTTCTCCTGACACTTAAAGTCTGCGTTACCGGGGAAGATGCTAGTAACGAGTTAGCTATATTAAGGTATATCGAATTAATAGACGCCGAATACCCTAGTAAGGCAAGGCTACGTATAGTCCTAGATAGCTTTAAGGTTCAAGGACCTTCCGGGTATTATTAATGCCTCCTATTTAACCCTTTAGGTTTAATATATACCGACTTCCGGAGTCTCTTTCCAGATAATAGCCTTAGTACAGATCTCTTATAGTAAAGCTTACTCCTAATTCTACTAGGTCTGGACTTTCTTTATTAGGCCGGCGTCGTGCATACAGGTATAACCTACTCTAATATTTCTAGGGATAAAGGAACTAATAAGCGCTAGATATCTCGCCTAATAATATACTTCTCGGAGCTAAAGACTCGGCGGTATTCGCTTAAGTCGAGCAGGCGGAATTACAGAGCCCGTCACCTCGTAAGGTTCTAGTAGATCGCACGATCTACCTTTCCTATACGACTCCGATTACCTCTAGTATACCAGTTATTTCCGATTTCGGTGCTACTCGCCTAGGAGAGCCAGGCCAAAAGCATACTAGAGACTTTATACTAGGCGTTTATAGAGCGCCCGAGATTATTATAGGCGCGAAATAGGATTCTAAGATAGATTTATAGACTATCGGAGTCATAGTACGTAAAAGTCGCGCGCTAAAGCTAGTATCTCATATTTCTGACGTGGACCGCACAGGTTTGGGACTTATTCGAGGGCGGCCGCCTCTTTCGCGCTATAAAGGACGGTTATCTCAACGACGAACAGCATCTTACCGAGATAATCTCACTTTTAGGTCCTCCACCCAAGAGATTTCTGCAATTAAATAACAAGACCTATTAGTATTAGGACTCGGGGGGTGAGTTTTAACCTAGAAGATAAGATCGATTATTAGAAAGATTTTACTAATTATTACAGGCAAATAGATCGCCGCGACGCCTATTCCCGACCAGATATTCGAGAGTCGCGAAACGCGCCTAGAGGGCAAAGAAAAAGAGGTATTTATTGCCTTCATTCGTAAGATCTTGCGCTAGCTTCCGGAAGACCGCCTAATAGCTGAGGATCTTTTTGAAGACGAGTTCCTGAATTACACAGGTCTTGCGTAAGACTATGTTAATGATATGCATCTGAGTTGATTGGTCCCTATCTTCTCCCTTACCCTCCTGGGACCTAAATCCGCCTGGCTCTCGATAAGGCCAATCCCCCGTATGAAGTGTGTAAAGAATAGACCCAAGGCTGTGGAGGAAGGCGGACTGGTTCTACTGTGTGTAATCACGCTGACTAAGTGTAATATACAATGACGAAAATGAGCGACGCCGCTGGCCAAAGCTAGACAACTAGCAAGGGCTGAAGAACATGGGTCAGATATCTGCGGATGAAAAAAAGCACGGCGTCGCGTTTCCGAAAGCAGTCTAGATCCTTCATCCATTGCTGATTGCAGAACTGCGGTCGATCGTGATCCTAAGTTCTGGAACATAACCCTAACCCCAAGGGACGTCGCCTGGCGTACGCCAACCACGAAGAAACGGGCACCCAAGCGAGTGATTGTGTGTCACGTGGGCCACTGGGCGTCGTGAGAATATTCATCACGCTTCTAGTTCAGAAGGCTGGTTCATCACAAAGATGACGGGAGTGGTTGCTTCTCAAGCTCAGCTGTTTGCCGACCTACAACGTAGATGCTAGAACGGTTCAGCCCAGTAGCTTCCCATCCCCGCACCATTTCTCAGATATGCGAATGGATCTTCAGGAGCAGACAAGGTCGTCATCCGGAACCAGCGCCATGTCGTGCTCGTACGGGAGATGCAGCTGCAAGCCCCTGGTGGTCGTTGCAGGTTACCAGGCGACTAGGATGGCCATCAGAGCTCAAGCAGTTCGCCTCGGTAGGTAATCGGTGGCTGTGAAGGAGCCGGCGCGCACTGTGCCGAATTCACACCGACCATAGGTTGGATTCACCCCGCAAGTGTGAGGTCTTGGACCAGAATAGGGGCCTCAGTGTCTTCTTTAGGCGGCTTCCTGTCCAGAATATGTCGACGTCTCAGCTCATTCATCCGAACCAAGACTTGAGCACAGATCTCGAGGCACTGCCTTGTGCTCTGTCATTTCCTTCTCAAGCCACTGCAGATCCTGCGGCGTCAACGTGAGGATCGTAGTATCAAGTGGGGTGAGAGCCCGTAATTCCGTGATAATATCCTGGAAATGATCTTCAAGGTCCTGGGTTGTAGCCCTGAGCATTTCCTGGTGTTCGTCGAGGACTTTCAGAGTAACCGTGCTTGACCATCGGCTGTTTAGGCCGAGGGAGTGGACCACGGCGACGAACATGAAGCCAACGTGCTCTGGAACGACGAGCGCCGCCGAGTTATGGCAGTCGATATACATCGAATTTTCTAAAATACCTTAGTCATAGTACTTAGCATCTATACCCTACAGAGCCTAGCGCTACGCTACAATACTCCTATACGTTTAACGAATTTTCTTAAAAGATGCGGTAGTATTGAAACCGGGCAGGTCGAGAGCAGCATCACAGTAAGGCGATGCACGTAGCTGTGATCAGGGAAACGGGATGATAGAGTAGGCTTACGATATACCCAGGCAAACAATTCAAGTGTTTCAAGTATTCTTGACCTCTCAATTTCGGACCCAAGGTCATTCGTGCATATATTAGAATAGCAGACTCGCGACTCCTACGCGGTCGCGTGCCTCGTTGTTCCCCTGATTAGAGGCTAACTAATCACGGGAGACTATGAAGTCGTATCCGGTGCGAAGAGTCTGCCTCTGTAGAAGCAGCGACTCTGAGATATGACCTGAACCTCCTACTTCTGCCCTTACTAAACGACCATTGCCCGCCCTACTTAAATAGCACAACGCTGTCTACCTCTAGTAGCGATATCCTACGTTTGTCGAGCCATTCCATGCCATGGCGAGGCCCCTAAACACCCCAAACCTCCTTCCATCCTCTCTCCCCTTTCCTTACACTCCCTCTAAACCTCCCAAACCTCGCCGGCATCCTCTCATTCGCCTCAGGCAAGCACACCCACTCCTTGACACAATCCGGAACTTCCTCCCTAACGTGACTAATACAAACGAGCGCCTGCTCCTCCGACAGCCCCGGCACACCCTCTACCCCCTTCTCAAGAAAAGACATGCACTTCTCCCGCACAACCTCATCCATGCCGCCGAAAGCCTCGTCAAGCACCACGACATCCTGTCCGCGGATCGCGGCGCGCACGAGGAGAGCAACGCGCTGGGCGCTGAAAGAGAGCTTGCCGAACAGGTTTTCGTCCGCCCATGCCAAGCCCTCTTCCGAGCGAGAGTGGAAGCTAGGGTCCAGCTCGGGCGCGAACCATTTCAGAGCCGCCTCGACCCTGGCTCGCGCCTCGTCGTCAAGCCGCGGGACGGCGCTGAAGGTGCTCGCCCAGGCGCTCTGAAGGACACGCCGCACCGTGAGGTTGCGAGGCATGTGCTGGTGCACTTCGGGGCTCGAGTGGCCGATGCGCGCCTGGATATCCCAGAAGGTAAGCGCCTTTTGGCCGGATCCTGGCTCGGGAATTCGACTGCGGCCGAAGAGTTTGATGGGCAGGGCGTAGGTCTGCGGGTGATCGGAGCACAGCAGTGCGACGATGGTCGTCTTGCCGGAGCCGTTGGGGCCGAAGACGCCCCAGCGCTCGCCGCGGCGGACGGTCCAGACGAGGCCGTCCTTGGGGCCGGAGGGGGTTGGTTGCGACCAGTTGCCTAGGGCGATCTTGTCGCCGTAGCGGACCTGGCAGCCGTCCATCTCGACGAGGGGTTCGCCCGTGCTGGGCGCAGCTGCGCCGGACGCATCCGTGTGGACTTCCTCATCGGCCGCAAGCCCAGCGCCGAGACCCTCGCCCTGCGCACCCTCAGCCGTAAGAGTTCTTCCCATTTCCCACAGTGTCTTGATGGGCAACTTCTCGTCCTCGACAATGCCCCCCTTCCATACGCCCCTGACATAGCCCCTGAGACCAGCGAGCACGACGTCCTTCTCCCCCATTGAGCCAACCTGGCAATCACTCCTCAGATAGACCAAATGCGTGACCCATTCCGGGATAGCATCCTGCGGCCTCCCACTCAGCAAAATCCTCGGCGCCCCCCGTTCCGCCATCCCCTTGAGCAGCGGACTCAGCCCAGCAACAGTAGTAGGATCAAGCCCCATGAACGGCTCATCAAGCAACAACACCTCCGGCCCCGTAAGCAGCGCCCTTGCGATCCTCGCCCGCCGTCCCTGCCCATTGCTCAAAAACGCAACGGGCAGGTCAAGCAGGGGGCCAAGGCGGAGCTCGTCAACGACGCGTTCGAGCGTCTCGGGGGCCGGGGCATCGTCGCGCTTCGCCTCGTTGAAGGAGGTCTCGCCGAGGAGGAACTGGCGTAGGGACCAGTCTGTGTTTTCGCGGCGGGATTCGTAACGGGCGGCGATGTAGGCGCTTGTTGCGGTGCCGGAGGGGGTGTCGTCGAAGCCTACGTAGCGGATTGCGCGGTGCGAGTCGCGCAGGCGCGGCGGCAGAGGGGCGGTTGCTAGGTAGGGATAGGAGCGGGAGGTTGGGGGGATGGCGAGGTTGGAGCCGCGGAGGAGATGGAGGAAGGTTGTTTTTCCTGAGAGAGAGGGTCCGACGATGCACCAGTGCTTTTGGTTCTGGGTATCGGATTGGATGTCAAAGCTGAGATCGGAGAAGAGTGGAGGGTTCAGGTGGGTTGTTGCGTTTGGGTGGTGGCGGTAGAAGGTACCATTGGCAATACGGAGGATAGGAGGCGGGCGCATCTTGAGCGTTTGTGTCGCATTGTGCTGTTGTATGGTGAGAGAAAATCATCTTGAAAGGGCGTGGAGTTGCTGGGCCTGGTCTTGAGATGGATCCCGTTTGTCGAGGAATCGAGAAAGTCTGGGGAAAGCTCCTGAGCTCCGGTCGCGGCCCACTGTGACGCACTGCCTTATGTAATCAGTCAGCAAGAGTTGACATCCTCGTCTCCCAGGTGCCGCCTTACGCCTGACTTGAGAAGACTAGGTAAGCAGTGTTAATACTTCCTCTAAGAGCTACGTAAGTAATATTCTTCTTGTAGTAGACAGAATTTATGATATGGTATCATATTTACCTTCTTCTATAGTACTTGTTCAATATGAGTCCCACGAAGTATCCCTCAGAAAGCTGTCTTACTGGATGCCTACCCTACGGTCCCTACCCTATCGACATGGTAAGGTACCACTACTACCCTTATGTGATAGAACAAAGTCTTGAGCCCCCAACTTGAAGAGACTGTAGACCAGAAATTCCAGTCGTGGCCTCCGCCCAGTTTCTATTGACTCAAATGTCATGAGCCGCGCTGTTGTAGGCAGGTAAATACCTGATTCCTTCTCATTCGCCTCCCTATGTGCCGTTTGCACAGCAACCGTAGCTACCTGATCTTAGGTGGGAACGGGTGACGTTTCCCCGTTTCCTTCGCCCAGGACCTCCTCTAATATCGAAATAACTTCCCCCTTTCTCCTTGCCCTGGCAACGTCGAGCGCGGTCTTGCCACCATGATTCTTCCTCGACGGGTTCGCCCCGGCATCCAAAAGCATCTTTACCATGCGTGTATTGCCATAATATGCCGCAATGCTCAAGGGCGTTGATCCGTCGTGCTTAAGCTGCAAGTTAAAGTCACCGCCGTGAGCAAGCAAGCATGCCATGAGCTCGTTGTTCTGACAGCGTGCGGCCCAGTACATAGGTCCTTGGCCGCTTTTCGGGACCAGATTCGGGTCTGCGCCGCCCTGGAGCAGGGTCTTCGCTTGGCTGATGTATTCGCCCGCGCATAGGCCGTTGAGTACGGAGACTGCCAGAGAATGAGTCAGTGTCCCGCCACGTAGAAAACTGGGCGCGGAATGGGCATACCGTTGGTGTTACCGAGGGGCCGGTTCGGATCGGCCCCATTCTTCAGGAGGAAGCGAATCATTTTGTCATCACGCATGTAACGGGATGCGATGACTAAGGGAACGTGATCATTTCTTCCGGGGTCTAGCGTAGACGTGTGCCATGAAGAGGGGACGCCGACAGTTTCAAGGACGGATCGCGGGAGTCTCTCGTAGATGTCCGCTCCGTGCTCAAGGAGCAGCTTCATCACGGGCTGATCACAAGATCGCAGAGCGAGGTGGAAAGGCGAGACGCCTGAACGGTTAGTCAGATATTCATCAGATGCGGTGCAGTAAGGCGTACCATTCTGGTCTTTCTTCGTCACCTTGAACCCAGCACCCAATAACAATCTCAAGGCGCCTCTGTTTTTCTTGATGATGGCTTCATGGATCAGGTACGGGCCTTGGGGGGTCTCGTTCAGACGCAGGGCCAGAGCGGCAAGGAGGCCCTGGATGCCTGGCGGCTCTTCTTTTCGCACCAAGAGCCGGAACAGGGCTTCGGAGAGATCGTCGATGATGCACTCGCGCTCTGTGAGGACCTGCGCCACCTTGAGGGACTCAGAGTCCAGAGCTAGGCGAAAAGGGGTGCTGAGGTTGTAGTCCTTAGCGTTCACTATGGCACCATGCTCGAGTAGGAGGGTCGCCGTTTCGGCGTCGTCGATGATAGCGCAGTAATGTAGTACCGAATAGCCTTGTTCGGAGCGGGGGGAGAGTGAAACACCATGGCTGAGGAGGGTGTCGATGAGATGTCTATTCTGGCTACGAACAGCTTCCAGAATAGCATGGGGATCCTGGGACCAGGGACTAAGCATCGTGGCATCGGGATTGCTGCTAGAATCGAGGGCTGGCGTGACTGCGTTGTGCGACACGCCCTCTGGCTCGAGGAATCGGCGCATGGCAAAGGACACATCTGTGATGTCAGATGCTGACGGGCGCCGTCCTCGGCTGGCAGAATTACTGATGAGATCGTCTTCAACTCTCATCTTGACCTTTCTGCCAGCCTCGAGATTGCGGAACTCGCTCATCATCTGGCCGTAGACCTTGCTGATGTCCGCCCGGATGTCTTCCTGTCCCTTGCCCTCCAGCACGCTTCTTCCCGTTAGCACACAATGGTCTGGGCCTCATAGACAACGGAAGGATAGCTCACCCATTGAGTGCCGACAAGGTCAGAGTCAAGCTGGCCTTGCCCTCATTCAACCGCCCCCGCAGCGTCTTCACCTCGCCCTTACGCATCGTCCAGCCCAGAGCCTGGACAAAGCGGATCGGGCTCCTCCTCCCGCTGCTACCGCCGCCGCCACCACCATTTACCATCGGCTCAAGGAGAGCGCGCAGAGCCTGCATGGCCTCCTGGCACATGCCGACATACTCGCCGAGAGCGTTGGCGAGGTCCTTATCTTCTGTTCCGATGTCGTGGCGCGCGCAGGTATCGTGCGCGGTGGCCAGGACGGCAGCGAGACTCTGCACGTCGCGGCCGATGTTGAGGACCTCCTCTGGGGCGTCGCTGATGTCCTGAACGATGGTCACGAGGGCGCGGGCCGTAGTGGCAGCGAAAGCAAGCACGCCGGTGACGCTGGCAACGACACTGAAAACCTCGGCCATGAGGGCTGTGGCTGACGATTCTTCGTCTGGTTCAGTCGAGGATCTTGTTGCCCAGCCTTTCAATCGAGCGCTTGCCACACGGCCTCCAGGTTTTCTTCCTGTTGTCGCGAGCGAGGCAGCCAGCCGGCGAGGCAGCCTGTGGTTGTTGCGACTGGGGATCGTCACCAGGGCGGCAGTGCATGCATGCATGGTGTGGTGCCTTGTTCGTTACGCCCCCCCGAGACAGGCTCATCCTTCTTGCCATGCGGCTGAGTGAGCAACCCTTGATTGACCAGGGAATCTTTTTTTAGTGATAGGCATGACTTGGAGGTGCCTCGATTCTGTTTGCCAGCGGATGCGATCAAAGTCATGCCCCACAGATGAGGTGAAGAACGATGGAAAGACGGAAGGACTGTCGAGACCTACCAAAAATTGGCAAGTGAAGATCTAGGCACCCGGGCGCTCTCCGTGGGAATTACCAATCATCCACTCGCAAAAGGAGATGGAGGGAGCAACAATGAGGGAAAGGAAGAATTGAGCGAAGACACCTGTAGCATGGCAATCGACATGATGCAGATAGCAGCTCGAGACGAGGCCCCTCCGACTGCCTCTCGCTAGAAATATAAACTCTAGACTTGAAAGGCGCCAGAAATGACCAATACATCCGTCGAAATGCGCCTCAAGACTGGATTTAGATTGCACGACTGACACTGCCATCCTTTCTGTAGCGCTCTATTTCGAGAGCTCGCTAAGGAGGTCCAGCATCTGTAAGCCGAGGAAGGTCAGCGCTTCACACTCAAGCGTACCGGTGATTTCTGGAAGCTGTGGGACACATGGAGGCCTTGAGCCCGGCTCTGTCTAGGGAAGCAATATATGGTAGACTGCTTGTCTCGGTTATTCAAGGTAGTTGACAATACAGTGAGATAGAGCGCGATGTTCTGATGGATATGCTGCACCGTGAAGTCCGTCGGAAGGCCTGTGGATTGTAATTTACAGGGGGAGCCCCGCTAAGCAACCCCACAAGTGGCAGATACAAGGTCACGTGCATCAGCTCAACGGCGTAGTCAGCACTGCCAGCTGAGGCAAGCACCTCAGACAGGCACCTATCGCGACGCAAGCTCCCGAACCTCAAGCTATCAGCCTCGCACCTTCGACCTCATCACCACCTTCGTCCACAACACCATCACCAGCAAAGCCTCGCGTTCAGTCACGACCCTTTCGATCTAATCCCCGGCCAAAGAACAATCTCAGCTTCACAAACACTCCCTACCGCCACAATGAGCGTACGTCCTCCCTCACATTGAACCACCCTCCAAACCGTCCATCATCTAACAACCCCCCCCAGCTCCGCATCGTCCCCGCCTCCACGGCATCCCAAACCTTCACCGCAACCTCGGCCTCCGCCCCCTCCATCCCAGGCCTCCACGACACCCTCCGCACCGGCCTCGGCCCCTCCCCCCTCTCATCCTCCACCGCCACCGCCGACCCCACAACCCTGACCTCCGCCCACCCCCTCGAGTCCCGCCTCAAGAACTGGGAAGCCACCCAGGAGGCCCTGCGCATGGAGACGCTGCGCCGCGCCTACGGCGTCGCCGAGCCCATCCGTCGCCAGATGGAGCTGGGCATCACGCGCCGCGGCGAGTGGAGGCCTGCCGCGCTGGGCGGCGGACAGATGGGGCATCACGAGGAGATTCTCAGGGGGAAGGATGCGAGCTGTTCGTGGGAGGACGTTTACCCTGGTGATGAGGGCATGGGTGGCGGCGCGAGCGGGATGGGGATGCATGAGGAGATGGAGAGGAAGCTGAAGATGTGAAGAATGGATAAACGTGTACGATAGGCAGCACGAGGGATAGTTCTAGGCGGTTGATGACATCAAGACGTGGCAGCAGAGGAGAAGGCCGATCATGAACGAAACGGCAGCATAGACATCACAGCAAAGAGATGCTCCGAAACCACATTAAAACAAATGACTTATCGCTGGTGAACACCCCACCCCCGCAACTATGAACATGACCAAGCGTGTCGTAAGGAGAGAATGAACACGGCCGAGGCCAATTTAAAAAGGACACAGAGAGATAGAAAACAAACCAAGAACAGAATCCGTAACGCCGTCCTTCCCAGCTGCCTCTCCCGTCTTTCCAATCCCAACCAAGCCAGGCCGCGGGACACGACTCGTGAATGCAAGCAAAAAGCCGGCTTCTAAAGGAAGCCCGTCATGGGCTGCCAAACGTGCCCTTCTCTCCATCCCCTCTTTCTCTACACCTCGTCTACCCCACGATTTCTGCTCGAAGCGGAGGAGAACCACCATGCGTTCTACCCGGGCAAATAACCCACAAGCAGAACATGAGACGCGAAATGAGTGGCGGCAGGATATCTCATCCGCCGGGCCGAGCATCAAGGACAGCCACTACAAGATGACGCAGCAGCCGCCGCCCTGGCCGCTCAATCGGCCGCCAGACGTCGACTTGCTGCCGCTCTTGGGCTCCTCCTCTTCGATAAGGTCCGCGGGACGCACCGTCATGTGCACAACGTTGGCCGTCTCTGCGCTAAAGGAGTATTCTGGGGAGGTCAGCGGGGTTCAGAGACTTGAAGGAGGTTATCGAGCAAGAAAGGAAACACATGTCAATCAGCCGCAGTCGTCAAACACCGGTCAATTGACACGGCGTTCAGTTCGACACCAGCAAACAGGCCATCAACTCCGTTGAGAAACCACGATTAAGAACTTGGGCAGACTTACGCTTCAGTTGATCCTTGTCATCCAACAACTTGCCGAAATGAATCAGCCGGATGCTGCTCGGGCTCGCCGGCTTCGCGTCCCACTCCTCGCGCCACTCCCTAAGGATGAGCTCCTTGAGGGTGTAAACACTGATGCTGAAAGGGTCGTCCCTGCCGTCGTCCGTCTTGGCGGGGACAGCAACGTTGCGCTTTGTGAGGTACTTCTCATCGAGGCGGTATGGGTGACGGGCGCCCGTGGTCAGCAGGAGGGTGATGTTGCAGACGGGACCGTCGGAGGGCTGGGCGGGGGTGACGGGCTGGACGTGATCGACTGAGGGGCCGATGGCGAGGGAATCGGAGCGGGCGGCACGCGGGGATTGAGGCGTGGTAGATGTAGTTGGGGCGACGGCAGCGGTAGTGATTGTGTCTTCGGCAGGGGCGGCGGCAGCAGGAGCGGAGGTGGTGGTCGTCGTCGTCGGTACGGCGGCAGAGGCATCTGTGGTCGTGGGAGGTATCGCGGTGGTGGTAGCGGTCGTGTTTGTCGTCTCGGTAGCGGCGGCTGACGAGGCAGGCTCAGCACCAGCGGGGAGATCGGCCATGGGCACGGCGTCCCGGGGCTGATGAAAGGAGGGGGCGGTGTCGTTCTTCATCTCGACGGCCGTCGTGGCAGCGGGTTGATTGGAATCAGCCATTGCGACCTCTGATCTGTGGTGTGATGGAACAGACAATGCTGGTGATGCAATGCCCGTGTGGTTGGGGAAGTTTTCGGAAAGATGTTCAGGTTCAGGTCAACCCAGGCGGCCCAGGACGGAACGAACAGTCAGTCAGTCAGTCAGGATCGAGTTGGCCACCGCGGCGGACGGCTGGGCGGGACGGACGGTCTGGGTGCTGGGTGCTGGGTGCTGGGTGCTGGGTGCTGGGTGCTGGGTGCTGGGTGCTTGGTGCTTGGTGCTTGGTGCTTGGTCTGGGTGCGTGCTGGGTCTGGGGTTGAGGCACAGTGGTGGAGGCGACCAATGGGACCGGGGGGGTTGTTAGACTGTTAGTTCATGCGGGAAATGACTCGGGTTTGTCGGGTTGTTGCCGGGAAAAGGGAAAATGGAAATGCTTCTGGATGCGACCGCGCCGCAGAATGATAAACCGAGCAAACCAAGGAAGAAAGAGGCACGATGGATCTCAATGATGGGGGGGAGATGAATGGCTTGAGGGGACGCTCAACTGGATCATGATGCGATGGTTCATGGCACGTCAAACATGTGGGGAGTGGAATGCTGGTTGTTTGACTGACTTCAAGGTGACGGCAGGCAAGACCTTGGGTGCAAGACACCTCAGGTTACCTACCGACCTACGTACCTGATACCTAAGGTACCTACCTCAGGTAAGGTAGGTACTTTAGGCATTGAAAGAGGCCCCCAAGCCTAGGTAGGTACCTAGGTAAGGTAGGTAGCGAAAGAGGCCCCCAGACAGAGACAACAGGCAGGCAGAGGTGACGGGGCCCTGACATGGCCTGTCAGGCTGAAGAGTGGCCGCTAGGGGCATTTAGAACCCTTCTAAAAAGGCCAAGGGGACTCTGCAACACCTACTAGTAGGTACTACACTCAGCGCCCAGCCGCTCGGTTACAAGATCGGCCTCCCCCATTAAGTTACTCCGTCTGGGCGAGATGGAAGTCAAAGCTGAACACGTAATTGGCCACCCACCTGCCTATTTCTCTGCTCTGCAGGTTTTCATGGGAAAGGTAATGAATTGCACAGCGAGGTCTTCCAATGGCGACCATTTCGTCCGTTCCCATTGGGCTCTTGGCGTTCTCTCAGAAGGCGCAAGGTTGTCACGAGACAGACCACCCTCCCAGAACACCCCGCGAAGATGTTCTGCCCCACGCTTTGCAGTCTGCCGTAGGAAAGTCACAGGCAATTTGGGGTGCTCCACCGCGGATTCATACAGCACACCACAACAACCATGACATCCCCACGCGACAAACGTCCATCAGCACATGGCTCAGAGACCTCATCCCACACCCATTCCTCAGAGCCAGCCATAGAAATCAAGCATAAAACAACACAAGGCAGAAAAATGAAAACAGATCCAAGTGCAGGTCAAGGATATATTTCCCACATCTTCACTACAGCATCAGCAAGTCACCATTACTCCCCGCCCCCTGCGCCGGCTGCACCACCTGTTGCGGCGCATGCTGGTTCACCACGTAACCCGTCTCATACCCTCCGTTTCCTCCAAAGACATCCCCGTCGTCGACCCGCATCGCCGCCATCTGCTGCGGTCCGATCCCCGCAAAGTACGCATCCGCATCGTTGACCGCCTGCGCGAGGTTGCCGTTGCCATCTCCGTTCGATGTTCCCATGCCCACACCGGCCCCGACTCCCGCCGCTGTCGCCGCGTTCGCCGCCCGGTTGCGCACGTCCACATCCGCCGGCTGACCACCCATGCCAAGCTGGCTGAGGCTCTTCTGCTTCTCCGCCGTCGCAAGGTACTGCTTCTGCAGCGCCGGCGAGTCGTGCAGCTTGCGTGCTCTGGCCGAGCGGAACACGGTCTGCACGGGCTTGAGGTACACCGTCGCCAGCGTGCCCACGTTGAGACACATCTCCTCGAGCGTCGCCGGGTCGAGCCGCTCCGATTCGGCCGTGATGGGCGGCTTCTCGCTCATGACGATCGACTTGGCCGCTGCCATGTCCGTCGACAGCAGCCGCCAGTACATGTACGCCCGATCCCGCAGGTCCGGGTTATCCGTCTCCTCCGTAGCCCACTTGAGCACCCTCGGCACGAGCTCCTGGCCCTTGGTCGGCCGCTGGATGAAGAGCTTGACCGTCGCCGTCAGGAGCGCGAGCTGCACCTCAACTGGCTCCTCAGCAAACGAGTCGAGGAAGTCCTCGAGCAGCGCGTCGCTGTTCTCGATACGGTCCGCGTACTGCCCAATGACCCACACCATGGCCGCCTTGGCCTCGGGCTCGTCCAGCGAGTCGAGGTGCTCGCACAGCGTGCCGATGATCGACTCGTACTGGTTCGGATACTTGCGGAAGATGTTGCGGATCACCACCGTCGCCTCCTGCACAATGTACGTGACCTTTGTCGCCACGAGCTCCAGCAGCAGGTTGATGCACTGCCGCGCCGCCGGCTCGATCTTGATGGCCAGCTTGCCAATCGCCCGCACAGCCTTGCGCACAAAGTGCACGTCGATCTCCGTCGCGTACTCGCGCAACTCCGTGAGCACCTCGTCAATATTCTTCTCGTTGGCCAGCATGAAGATGAGCTCCAGCTTCGTAACCTTTACGTAGATCGGATCGTTGTATTTGCAGAAGAAGACGCGAATGTCGTTGCGAAGCACCTCGGGCCTTTTCTGCAGGATGAGCAACGCGTTGCGCAGCGCCAGGTACTGCACTTCTGGGCCCTTGGCTAGCAGCGTCACTAGCGGCGGCGACAGCTTGCGGCAGAGCGCCGAGATCTGCTTCTGGTCGGCAACGTAGTTCATGAGGTAGAGGATGACACGAATGCAGGTAAGCACGACGGCCGAGTTGGAGTGCGACAGTCGCGGTGATATACGCTCCGCTAGGAGCAGCGCCTCTCCTGACTCCTGGGGCACGTAAGACATGAGCGCCTCGAGGATATACGTCTGGCCCCACTCCGAGCAGTCGGCCAGGATGGCGACCATCTTCGAGGCATTGCTGTAGTCGATGGTGAGCTTGATGGAATCACTCCTCTCCCAGATGTCCATCAAGCCAGCCAGCGCGCTAGCCACAACGGTCGGGTTGTCGTCCCTGAGCAGCGTGTTAAGCCGGTCGATGAGATCCGACGCCTCAACAACGCGGCGATCGTGGTCGTAGAGTTTCGCGACGCAGTATGCGGCCGTTTTGCGCACGTAAGGATCGGGGTCGCGCAGCATGTGCTTGACGATAGGCACCGTGGCCTCGACGTATTCGCGGACGTGGATATATGACATGGTTCGTAGAGCGAGGGCGCGCACGAGGGGGTTCGGATCGTCCATGTCCTGTGCAAGTCAGCTGCTGTCACCGCGGGGAGGATGCATGACCATAACACACCCTCTCGAGCACTGGTATCGCCTGCAGCGCAATCTCTGGCCTCATCCTCGCGTAGTTGACGAGGAACAAGAAGCACATCTTCTTGATCTCGAGGCTCTGGATGTGCATGCAGCCGATGATATCAGGGAACAACGCGACCATATCGTTGTTGCTCATGGTCATGTTGGCCACGATCTTCTTGAGGGCGATCTTCTTGCCCGCATTGTTCTTGTCCTTCTTTCCTCCGCTATTCAGCTCGAGGCGCAATTCCGCGACTTTGCCCTTTGCAGTTGTTAGCCTGGGCAATGCCGGCGGCGGCATGTAAGCCATGAACATGATGGAGCCTGGATGCGACGACAGCATGGGGTATCTCGAGGGGAGATGGAAGGAGATGTTTCGACGCAAGGGCAGGTCGGCCGGCGTCGTTTGGAGAAGGAGACAGCAAGATGAGCGACAGCCATATGTCCGCCAAGACCTGTTATCTCTACGACATGACGACCGGGGACGGGGACCAAGGGGGGCACAGCAACAGAGGAGAAGGTGAAGAGGCGCTATGTGCAAGGTGGGAAAGGAGGAGAGCTTACCCTCGCGAACAGCTTGGAGTCCCCTCCAGCCTGAGAGCTCGACATGGTGGGTGGCCGTCACACCTAGGGACACACACACACACAGCCAAGTCTTTCAGCTAGACCCAGAAGCTTGTCTGGGTATCTGGGTACTTCGACCTCGATTACGGAGGCAGGAGGTCGCGCGCGCAATCAGGTGGCGGGTGGGCGAAAGAGCGGCACACCAACCCAAGACGAAGCAACCCCTCACGCCGAGCTGGGACGGGGGACAGAGTCGAGCTTTCAGGCTATCTCCCTAATTGGAGGGTTCGTAGGTGCTGCGGCGGGCGGGAGGCGGGCAGCCAGGCCAAGGTAGGCAGTCTTGCGTTTGGGTTTCTTGATTTCCTGCTTCGGCGGGGTGTGGTTGGAAAGATGTCACATGGGTCGCCCAAAGAGTCGAAAGTGCAGCGCTGCGCAGGCCGGGGGGGTCACTGTACTGATTCTAGAAGGAGGGTCGGCCAATGGGTTGATGGCGCGTTCGGGGATGGGGTGCCCTGGGAGATATCGCCGAGCTTGTTTCGACGTCTGTGTACCGTCAGGGTCGTTTGACTTTTGGGGGCTCGTCGGATGTTGTCGAAGGTGTCGAGGGCGAATGCAAAAGTGTCGGACAGAATAGGGGAGAATTCCAATCCATGCCCCCCCCCCCTGTCCAATGTTGAGTCCCCTGAGCCTGAGCCTGGACCTCGTGTCAAGCTCCAGCGTTCCCGGTCAAGCCGGTGGGGTGAGGCTTCTTATCGGGCTGTCCGATAAGCTTAGCGAAAGCACTGGCAGCTCAGTGGAGGTGGGGCGCTGACTTATGTGCAAGGCCAGCTTAACGTCGCAACTGTTGCATCGCGACCTTGCCTCCATCACATCACCACGTTCAGCCTTGTCAACGTCTCGTCTCACTCGACCGACGTGCACCCCATACAATTAACGCCATGTCTCTAGTCAAAGGAGACACCCCGCGATGGGTCTCCCAGCTCCGTTCGCCTCCCGCCTCCAAGCAAAAGGTCAACGGTGTCTCTGACCCAAACGGCTATCCATCCTCCCAGTCTTCCGGCTCAAAGGTCCGTTCCCTTAACCCGCTCATGCTCCTATCCCCCACCATCTAACAGTCATCCAGAAGCAGAAGGACATCAAGCACACCCCGCGCAAGCAGCCTTCCCCCGCCGAGATGGACACCCTCAAGGTCAAGAAGGCCTGGGAAGTCGCCCTCGCCCCCGCCAAGAACCTCCCCATGACCGCCATCATGATGTACATGTCCGGCAACTCCCTCCAGATCTTCAGCATCATGATGGTCCTCATGGCCTTCAAGACGCCCATCACCGGCCTCTTCGCCGTCAACTCGGCCTTTGAGCGCTTCGAGTCCGACACCAACAAGGGCCAGATGTTGCAGGTCAAGATGGCCTACCTCGCCATGCAGGTGCTGGCGCTTGCCGTTGGTGTGTGGAAGGTCAACGCCATGGGGCTGCTGCCGACGACGAGGTCCGACTGGCTGGGCTGGGAGACTGTGCGGGAGCCGCTCGAGAGCGCTATTGCTGGGCTGTAGGGTGGAACCATGAATACAGCACTGCGTTGTTCCACCGTTGTCTGAATGCATGCATGCTTTGTGTTCAGGTTTGTGTCTTCGATGTCATTTTGCATGATTCTGCGGAGGAATTAGCCTGGAACCTCCTCTGGGTGGTCTTGCTTGATCAACCTCCAACATCCCACCCACTCCAGCTCGATACCCTTGACGGAGCTGTTCGTCAATGTCATGCCAGCTCATGTATGTAGCTGTGCCCCCAATGTGACACGATTTACCATCTTTTTATCGCTCTGACCATCGCAGGACTCTTGTCGATAAATGACGCCCGATCTCATCCAAGAGTTCAAATCAGCTGGCACTTTATGTTGCGTCTGTGGCATCGCAGTCCTGGTTATCATTTGACGGCCGCGTCAAGATGGCGATGTTCCTCGGACTTGTAGAGATGATGCAGGCCTTTCGTGGTCTAAGTATCACATTCTTGTTCAACCAATTGAGCTGTTCAATCGATTGAGCTCCAAGGACTTTCGTGGATGATAGTCTCTAGGTGAAGGGAGGGAACAATACCGCAGATTTTCGGCTGAAACGACGTGCTGACAAGGTGCCAGTGTAAGGAAAGCAATCTGGCCATCAGGAGCACACAACAGACAACAGTCCATGCTAAGCACTCAGTTACGAAATTCTTTGAGAAGAGCGTGACTCAGAAAACGAATGCAACACACGCACTGTTTCGAGGCTCTCTTGATCACGCGCCTAGGTGCACAAGACGGTTGACTCAATGTCAGTAACACCGCCCCCGGATGACAGCACAGGGCTAGATTTGTCAAATGTCGTCTCAATCAAATATCTCGTTAATGTGCTGCCGTCCAATACCCAAATTCTTCAATGTTCACCAAGATAAGGTACGCAAAAATTTCGTTCCATCACTCCTCAAACCCTCCTCCCAGCATTCTCCACCTCTCCCGCGCCCATGTCCTTCTCATCACCCAGCGGCACCTGCGCAGCCCCAGGCATATCCTCGTGCACAACCTTCTCAACAGCCATATTGGCATTCTCCGCAAGATGCTTATCCTCAAACACTGCGCACCATTAGCATCACCCCCAATCAACACGCGCCAAAAAGCAGGAAACTCACAGAAAGCCAGCTCCTCGAGCGTCCTGCCCGCCGTCTCAGGGAACAGGAACCACACGAATACGACCTCAAAGGCGAGCCAGCAGCAGTAGAAGATGAGATACTTCCAGCTGGCGTTGTCCATGCCGATGGGGTTGACAAAGGTCGTGAAGAAGCTCGCCAAGCGGCCGAAGAGCTGGAAGAAGGCGATGCCGCGGGAGCGCAGGGCGTAGGGCCAGAGCTCGACGAGGTAGGTGTAGGTGAGGGCGTTGTAGCCGATGTTGTAGGCGGGGGAGTAGGCGAAGATCCAGAAGAGGGTTGCCGTCGAGGCGGCGTTGTTGGAGTAGTTGTTTTCGTTGGCGTGGATTGCGCGCTCCATGGAGACGGTCCATGCGATGTAGACTAGGGTCATGTCAGTCAGCTGGGTGAGGTTTTGGGGGGTGGTCTGGTTGAGGGCACGCACCGCACAGGAGTGAGATCACGCAGGTCATGTACATGACGCGACGGCGGAAGCGGCGGACGAGCAGGGCGACGGTGGTGCCGCAGATGAGACTCCAGCCTGCGATGCCGAGGTTGACCCTTTGCATGTCCTGGGTGTCCGTCCAGCCGATCTTCTCGAGGATGGTGCCGAGGTAGTAAGAGATGAGCGTGTTGCCGGACCACTGGGTGAAGCTGGCAGCGGTGTTAGTCAAAAGGCCTCGACAGTCGTGGAGCATGGCAACGTACAGTCCGAGGAACATGGTCACGAGGGCTCGGCGCCTGTTACCAGCAGTGGCCAGAATATCCATCCAGCTCATCTTGGCGGCGTCCATCTCGATCCTGATGGTCGTCTGGATCTGTGCCATTTCGGCCCTCACGAACTCGGAGTCACTGTCGCCTTCGGCGTGGTACTTGATCAAGATATCTCTCGCTTCATCAACTCGGTCATTCACAATCAGCCATCGAGGGCTCTCGGGGAGGAAACTGCCGCGTCCATGTCAGTGGCCCGGTTTCAATTGTTGTGTGGAGGTTTCTCACAAGACAAAAGTAATCTGCAGCAGAGACGGACAGATCTGTAGCCAGGAAGGGATCCTCCAGGCATAGTCGCTTCCGATGGTGTTGGTGCCGAAGGTGATACCAGCGGCCATGATCTGGATTTGGTTAGAACAAAAAACGCTCTTGGGAATGAGTGAGCCTCACCTGCCCAACAAAGAAGGCAACGTTGAAGAGCGAAGTCAGAACTGGTCGTTCCTTGGGATAACTGAGCTCGCCAATGAGAGAAGAGCCAGAGACAATACAGGTCGGGATGCCGAAGCCGAGGATGAGACGGGCGACGATATACATGCCGACTACGGAAAGTCAGTGGGAGCTTCGTTTGTCGTAGAATGGAAGTGAAGAACCCACCGTGTCTCGAGAAACCCTGGAGAATGGCGCCGATGATCATGACAGTGCTGCCACCGAAGATGGACCATCGGCGTCCCCACCTATCGTTCACGTAGGGAATGAAAGGCAGGGAGAGGATGGCACCAAGCGAGTAAGCGGCGGCAATGATGCCCTGGAGAGCCCCGGCAGGGTATCCGAAGTCTATAACCGCTGGTTAGACGGGCATCAACGTCCCGGGCTCAATCCCTACATACATTCCTTCCACGCGTCGACCATTTGCAAAGCGTTAATCATTTGAGAGTCGAAGCCGGATGTCAGCTCGATGCCCATGCA
Source organism: Verticillium nubilum (assembly GCA_002851675.1). Taxonomy (NCBI): domain Eukaryota; kingdom Fungi; phylum Ascomycota; class Sordariomycetes; order Glomerellales; family Plectosphaerellaceae; genus Verticillium; species Verticillium nubilum. The sequence continues at coordinate 785,382 of NMXI01000007.1, forward strand.
CGTCGGGAAGAGCATGAGGTAGAGGTATCGTAGGTTCGGCTTCCTGTACCAGGAGACCTTGTCTTCCTCAGAGATGCGAGTGATGATGGGGTCGGCGGCGCCCGTCTCGGCCTTTCGGCCGCTACTATGGATGACCATGGCTGCGGTTGATAGGCGGGTTTGCAGAGAGGGTGAAAGTGATGATGAAAAACCAGTCGAGAAAAGTGCCTGATGAACGAAGTGTTGGTGATAACAGTCAACCGTCACCTGAAAATTGTAGCAGCTCCTGGAGAAAGCCGATCAGCAGGAGAGAGGTCGAGGGAGCGGGCCCTTATATGCAGCCCCGACTGCCCCAAACCCGATGCCTATCAGTTCCTTTTCCCCATGCAATATCGCGAGCCGGACATGGAGCAGCGAATGCGACGCTCCATGCTTGGCAGCATCTTGGGTGTAGGCCCGATCTCGAGGCTTGGTTGGACAACTGTGCGAGCGGTGGGGAGGGGCCACGAGGGTTGCGCCAAGAGCTAGAGTCATATTATCCACGGTTTGGGCAGCCAAAGATGACGATCTTTGGAGGTTAGGACGATCAGGGCGAAGCATCCCGAGGCAGCCCAGGATAGCAGCCGTCGGTACGGGGAAACGGGGGGTAATGGAGATGCGGGGGGTGTGGAGGTCCATGTAAGCAAGGGGGACGTTTCGCCGCATATGGTTCTTTCTTATGTCCTTTTATGGCACTTTGTTCCCCCATTTTGTATTTACCGGCCGGTTTTAGCTGTAGCTGTGGTGGCATTGCCGGCCAGCGGTGGGTCTCCCCCAGGTTTGGCTACCAGAGGTGACTTTAGCAGCCTCCAAGCAGATACGGGACAAGCCAATCCAGCCGGCGCCGGTGATCGGTAGCTCGGTAGCCGGGGGAAGCAGTAGCGAGGACGAGATGGCCAATTCCAGCCGAGTCAAGCACTTGACGTCGAAATACGCGTAAGTAGGTAAGGTAGGTAAGGTAGGTAAGGACCTGGGCAATAGCCAGCGCCAGCAGCCATGCAATGACCCACGATGTCATTGACTTGAGAAGGGTTATTAGTGCCGAGATCTTTGTCCTTGTATGATGCCGTGATGTGATGCAGCCAGGGGGCACAGATTCCTTCGATGGGGGTTCAAAGGGACGACACGAGGACAATAACCAGCGTCGACGCGGCAGATGGCTGCCATCTGGGGTCGAGAGAGGGAAATCCGCAGCGTGGATCATTTCGTTTTCGAACGGAGTTCTGGATATGGTCGCGGGCGCCAATGTAATAGACTAAAAATTATTTGGTCTTTGGCAGGCGGTGTTGTGTCTCCTCCTGATTCCAAGCCGTGAGTTACAGCAACCTTGGCGATGCCGACATTTTCATCTTTTACCGGTTCCTCGTGTTACGCGTCACCGAACAAGAGTTTGTTCGAACCATCTTGTCTTCCGTACCTTACCCAAAGTACCCTCCTAGGCAAGGTAAAGTAGGTAAGACAATCGAAGTCATATCCAAGTATCGTCAGTTCTCCCCCGCTTCCTCTTGGTCAGCAGAACCAAACGAGCCCCCGCCGCCGAGCCGAGCTTTGCTGTTTGCAGCTGACATTCCATGCGGTGTATGGATATTGGATATCAGCCAAGACCGTGAAAGACGTGTTGTTCATCTTGCCGTCATGACATTGTTGGAGATGATGGTTGACAAGTCGTCGAGAAAAGCAAAGCCCAGGGAAGGAGGCAGGTGAGAGGCTGGGGCACGGCATTGGGGAAGGTGGAAGGCAGGTGAGAGGCTGGGGCACGGCATTGGGGAAGGTGGAAGGCAGGTGAGGCTGGGGCACGGCATTGGGGACGGTGGAAGGAAGGTGGAGGAGGGGGGTGCGCCATGCCCCCGCAACTCTAATGGTAGATGAGCCAATCATAGCACCATTCGTAGATTTTAACCGACACTGGCGTACAGTGTTCCCGATGAGCTCGCACACACCCGGCCCGTGGGCTCCTGGTGCTACAGTGCGATGTATGCTTGCTTGTACCGTATCTCCCAAGATCAGTTTCCAAGACGATTCGTGACGAGTCGAATGCCATGGCACTTACAACATCAGACCACCAAAGGCAAAGGCTGAGAAATGGTTCAAGGCCAAAATACTTCCTCGTTTTATCTTGGCATCTCAAACCATAAATCGAGGCAAGATCGTAGAGCTCACAAGCAGTGTGTCTCATCACGCCCAATCACAATATCATCTTGCGTAGGTACCTTACCTAGGTAGGTACCTAGGTATGCGATGTGATCTTCAAAGCCCTGATTTATTATGATTATTATTCTTTCCTTTATCATCGTTTGTGACATGACAGATGTTGTGACATGAAGATGAGGCGACGAGCCGACGACTCAATGAGGCGGTAACCATACTTCCTCTCACCAAAACATCACCCCCAGAGCAGCAGCCAAGACACCAAACCCAGGCTGCACAGGACCGGCGCCAGCCCCCGGCGTAGCAACGCTCGCCGCAGCGTCGCTCGCAGCCGGGGCCTCAGTCCCAGATGACGCCGGGCTGGTTGATGCGGGCGCTGCCGTGGTGGGGACATCACTCTCTTCGGAGCCGGCGTCGGTCGTAACCTTGGCCGATGCCGAAGATTCATCCTCAGTAGCAGCACCCGCAGACGCCTCCCCCGTCTCAGCCGAGCTCGGCTCCGGAGTGGGCGTGGCGACGGCTCTCGTCGAAGTCGTCAACGTCCACGGGATCCCGCACACGCCCGGGACGTCAAATTCCTCCGGGATGGGGATACCGAACGCATCGCAGTTACCGAGGTGTCGCCAGATGGCCTCTGTGAATTCTCAATCAGACCAAGCATTTTGCATGATGCAGGCTTTCATAACTCACCAGGCAACACGTTGGAGTCGCAGTTCTTGGCCATGCAGCAATAGAAGGTGTCGCGCTTGGCGTCCTGGTTGCACACGCACGCCGGGTCATCGGCGCAGGAGCCGGACATGCTCCTGAAGAAACAGTTATTCTGTAGGACATCAGTAATCATGACTGGCAGACGGCGGGCTGGAAACTAACACCGCATGTGGCGTCCCTGTTCTGCTTCTCCTGATCGTAGCGTGTGAAGTATTGCGCTGAGACGGAGGCTGAAGTCAGGGCGACAACGCCGAGGATGAGGCTCGAGGCGCGAACCATGATGAAAATGAACGAGAGAAACGAGCGTCAAGCGAACGACTGAATGAAAGTGAAAGAATGGCGATGCGGTGCGCTGGAAAAGAGAGAGTCGCGAGGGGCCTTCACTGCACCTCCCTGGGCTGTAGTTTTCTTTCCCAGAATCGCCCCTGTCAGTCTAATGCAAAGGGATCCATCACGATTACTAGAATCGGGTCCCGGAAAGGTCCAGATTGGGTGGTGAGATCTCCGAGGTGCCGCATAACCGTTAAAGGATTCGAATAAGATTACCGGTATGAGGCCAACAACCGGTTCCACCTCGCTAGGACCTTTTGGAAATGACAATGTGAGTTCAGCCTTATATCCTGCTCTTGTTCAACAACCCCACGGGCACCTGGACAACCTTGTCCCGGAAATAATCGATGAACCCCTTTCCAAAGCCGTCCAGCCGGTGTGAGCTGCTCACACCCCTGCCAAGAATGCCGTACACTACGAAGTGGACGGCAAATATGCCCGGAAACTCGACCCTCTCTACGGCAAAGTCGCTCCTGAGCTCGTCGCCCAGAAGTGCTCTCACCCTATCGACAGACATGTAAGACCGCAGCCATTCCCATTCGTCCGGACGATGGACGAAAAGGCCAAAGTTCAGATTGGATCCCTTGTCGCCTGATCGACCGAGAGCCACGTCGCCGAGGCGGACCCCGCGCATATCGCCCTGCAGCACGGAAGGTGATGGTGAGGCCGTATCATACGATGCGCGTGCCTGTAGAGGCTCATACTTGGGAGGCTTCGTTACTTTATGGTCACCTTTGATGTCACCATTAGCATCGATGAAATAGACCCGCTCATCGAGGTCGGATTGTCGCCATAGCGAGGGCCAGTATGCCAGGTACGGACGCGGCACGGCGGTGCGAAAGTCAAGCGAGCTGTGGAAGCCTGTGATTTATTCTTGTTAGAGGATTTTGAAACTTTCAGATTGAGAAGCTTCGTATTTAGGGGTCAAGAGCCTACCAGAGAAGTGCCTCAGAGATATGTCTTTGAAAGCTTGTCCGACCAAAGCCAGAGTTTGAGGATTAGTCGCCTGCGCGAAGATTCGAAAGTACACCGTGCTGCTGTTTTGATCTTGAGGGTCGGATGCTGGCGCCCCGATGCTGCGCATTTCTTAGCATTGACGAACTGAGCCATGAGACGGCCTATACGTACCGCTGGAAGTGGAGGGCGTCGAATTCCGCTTGCGCTTCTTCCCCTATCCTGCGCCTGATCTGCTTCTCGAACAGCTTGAATTTCTGGTCAATGGCATAGCCAGTGGCGTTCACGAGGAACTGCATCTCATATCCACCTTTGTAGAAGATGGCAAGCTTCGTGGTGTCCGGCGGAGGAGCACCGCAGATGCCAGAGACCTGAACCCTAGAACAAGTCAGCAAAACATCGTGTGTGAGGTTGTCGTGACCTTTACCTGTCTGGGCCAACCTGCTCCATGACTACATCATCCAGGTATGCCTTCACGTCGCTGTTCAGGTAGATGTTCCCCTGAAGCTCATAAAGAAGCTGGCTCCTGCAGGTGTCCACGTTGACCATGCCCCCAGTACCAGCGTGCTTCGTGATCACACAACTGCCGTCACGGGCAACTTCAGCAATGGGGAATCCAGGCTCGACGAATGCATCAAGCTCGTAGGCTTCAAATCCGGCAAAGTTGCCTCCAGTCACATATGCCGAGCACTCGATCATGTGTCCAGCGATCAGGGCCCCAGCAAGTCTGTCATAGTCAGTGCTGGTCCACGACCACCAGTACCACGCACACGCGATGACAGGGCTCGCGTCCGAGACTCGACCACAAATGATGATATCGGCTCCGTTCTTGAAGCCTTCGTATATGGCGTGCGCACCCAGGTAGGCGTTGGCGGACACGATTTTACGCGGCTCTCGGTCATTCTTCGAGAACTGCGTTGCTTCGGGGAGGACAGTGACATGTGGGTTGGCGGCATCGAGGTGAGGGAGGGACTCGTCGGGCCCCTGTGGCATTGTGTCACGCCCAAGATGAGGGAGAATATTGTCTCCCGATACGCAGGCCACTTGCAGATTATAGCCCTTGCTGGCAACCTGTGGTGCAGTGTCAGTGAGGCATTATTCTGACATGCTACATATGAATACACCTACCAGCTCAGCAACTTTCCTGGCAAGACCCTGAGGATTCAAGGCGCCTCCGTTGATAGCGATCTTGATGTTCTTCTCTGCTATGACATCGATCGCTTGCTGAATGCCCTGCCAAGCAGTTTCTTCGTATCCTGGGTGTTTGCCTTGAGCAAAAGCCTCGGCGTTGTTGGCGATGTTGACCTCTTGAAATATCATCAATCACCGTAGTTGAACGACAGCTCACTTCGCTTGGGCGTGCTTACCCGCAAGGTAATCGCCGGTGATGAAATCGACATCGCCGAGTACAGCCTGTTTGTACATCTCTGATGGAGGATCCCCTGCTCATTTCATCAGCGACTACCGCAATTGAAGCATGAGATAAATGGTACTACGTACCGTGGTATCCGGAGCAGTTCGCGATGCGAACGGGCCTGACACCAAAATCGCCCTTTCGCCAACCTTGATTTGACGCCATGGTCATCAACAATGACTGAAGTTCAGGGGAAGTAATTGAATGTTCAAGAAACGACAAGGGCAGCTGGAGTAAACACCATGTGCAAGCACCTTATATCAAACCGTGTAGACCCCTCATCGAACCTGGCCAGCCACTCCGGCAGTTCAGACCGAGGCTATCCACACCACAGACCTCAACCGGAGTTTTGCGCAACAATTCCAAGAAATGCCCCCTCTCGTGGTGGCAAAGTCAAGGTGCACCACCGGAGTTTTGGGCCATCAGGTGTCGATCTTCGGAGTGTTGCACCGGCTGCTCAAAACTCCGATCGGGAAGCCGTTGCGCAAGACTCCGATACCCCAAGATCATCATCGCTTATATTGACTTCGGGGGCACTCACTTTCTTGGTTTCATCTCATGTGGATTAACCACAGCAGTTTCGCCCTCTCCAAATTCCATTTCCATAACCTCGAAAATGGCCGAATACTCCGTCACCGAAGAGGCTTCTCGGGTCCTCAACGAGGTTCTCCTCGACGATACTCGTCTGAACCTACCCTCGCCTTTCAGAGATGCAGCGAGAAAGATCAAGTTCACGAACGCCGACCCCAGACCTTTCGTCTTGACGCCCGCGAAAATCACCGAGTCCTCGTCCGCACTCACAGCCCTGGCCGCCACGGCCGCCAATGTCATCGCAGCAGAGCGCTACAACATCAACTATCAGGATGTCGAGGTCAACACCGACCTCGCCACGCTCTTTCTGGGCTCCGTTCTGCTCCCGACGGTGGGTGGCAAGTCTTTCATGCAGCACGAACAGCTTGGGAAGGAATTGGCGGTCATGGATATTCACGACAACTCCAAGCCCATCCATCGATATGCAACGAATGTCTACAAGACTAAAGATGGTAGATGGTATCACCTCCACGGCTCCATGGACGCCAAACCAACGATGGCAATGTTGGGAGTCAAAGAGTCCGACGTCTCGGCGGAAGAGGCATTCAAAATCTACTCCGACAAGGTCGCTCAGTGGAACTCTCAGGACATCGAGAGGGTAGCGAATGACCAGCATCGACAAGCCGGTGTTGTGTGTTACACTCCCGAAGAGTTCCTCGCCAGTCATCAGGGCAAAATCATGACGGAAAAGCCTCTGTGGTCGCTCACACCCGTGTCCGCACCTCGGAAGCCTTGGCCTCGTCTGAACAACAGCAAAGACCTTAAGCCTCTTGCAGGGATCAAAGTCCTCGATTTGTCCCGCGTCATCGCCGCGCCAGCAGTTTCCAAGATCCTCGCCGTTCTCGGCGCCGAAGTTCTCCGTGTCTCCTGCGACGCGCTGCCCGAGTACGCAGCAACCATGGTGGACTTGCAGACCGGCAAGAGGGACACAAACCTAAACCTGAAGACGGACGAAGGCAAAGCCAAACTCAAAGAGCTGGTCAGGGATGCCGATGTGCTTGTTGACGGATTCCGGCCGGGGGCTTTCGCGAAACTTGGCTTCGGCACCGACTCGTTAAGGGCGTTGAACCCAAGTTTGATTTACATGCGTGAAAACTGTTACGGTTTCGACGGTCCGTTGGCTCAGCGGTCTGGCTGGCAGCAGATCAGTGACTGTCTTGTGGGTCTCTCGCATTTGCAAGGGAAGTTTCTCGGCTTGGACGAACCAGTTGTGCCTCTCCTTCGTAAGTTTCCAACCCCCTGTGACCAGCCGGAGGATACCACGTCTCTAACTAATCCGGCCGCAGCAAACTCGGATTACCAGACAGGGCTCGTTGGCGCCGTCGCTGCAATGCAGGCTCTATACATGAGAACCAAAGGAGACAAGACTTTCGACATCGACATCAGCCTGACCCAGTACAACGTCTGGCTCACGCGCCTCGGCTTCTACCCCGAGCGTAAGCAGCAAGAACTGCGGGCCCGAGACCTAACGTTCAGTCCACGCCACTTCGATGATATGCCAGTTCTGGTACAAAAAACCTTTGCGTCGTTCAAGAAAGTGCGTCCGGATATCTTTACTCGACCTGACTTCTTCTGGCCGATGAGCGGCGCTGAGTATGGTTTGGAGGAAGATATCTACGTCTTGGCCCCGGCGTTCAAGTTTGCTTCCTCAAAGTTGGAATGGTCTGTCCCGTCAGGGAGAAGAGGGCGTTCGACACCCACTTGGTTGGACAACGATTCAATTTCCCGCCTCTAGGCTTGTTCCATGTGCCTTGCAAGCTCTAGAAAGTATTCGTATGACTGTATATTTGGAGATGAAGTTTAGCTGAATGAAGTTGTCGTGTGTTAAATACCGAACCCTGTAAAACTAGAATCATCATTAAAGCCCAGATCGCTATCCAGAAAGGACCACGGGAACTCCAGGATTTGCTGATGCACGAGATCAAGTCCTTCGAGTGGCTGGAGGACTTCAAACGGCGCAGAAGCGTCAGTGCCTGTGCTCATGTCTTGATATTCATTCATAAAAGCCCGCTGATTGGAGTGGTCGTTCAAAGGTGGACAATCCCTCGGCAAAGCATCTCCGGGCGAAGGCACGTTTGCCTTGGTGACAGCCGCCTCGGATGATTCGCAGGCAGCTTCGGCTGCAACCTGCAGGTCATGGATAAAAGAGTCGGCGCCGTGGTCGATCTGAGTTCGCATGAACCTAACAGTGCTTCGCATATCCTCGAGGTCCTGCCACGGCCGCTCTCCACATGGAACTCGCTTCGTGTAGATGTAGATGATGAATAAAGCCGAGGTCGCAAAGGCGAGAAGATCCCTAAAACGTTTTCATTAGTTCATTGACTAGGAGGCAAGATTCTCGAGGACACCTACCAGTAAAAGCTACATCTATTTCGGGGCACCTTCCACAACAGCGACACCATGGCCCTGGCAGCACCCACGCATTTCTGGATCGAAGGGCCAAGGTGTCTGGATAGCTTTCGAGTATCTGACTGCTTCCTCAGGGTCCAGAATCCCTGCAGATCCTGAGCGCGATGGATCGAGACCAGACAGGCATAGTAACGCAGGTGTAGGCGATACAGGTAGGGTCTTGTCGACTCTCCCCAGTTGGTTTCGTCGATATTTCCATGTCGTGCAGCTGTTGGGATACTCTGAACCCATAATTCGAGCTGCTGGTCTAGGTCCTCAACGGTCGCCTGAGTCTCAGAAGAATTACTCGCTGGCGTGGCAGCAGAGTACAGTCTCTGAAAGGTGTCCGCCTCAATGACGGAGAGGTGGGCGTCTAGTCGGAAGTTCTCCAGAATGACCGCTCCATCAAGCGACACACAAGTGCCAAGCCCGTCCCCTTCTCCCACTCCTGGGAGGTTGACGGCGAAGTCGTCCGTTTTTTGCGCAGGCGGTCTTCCTGTTTTGAAGCACGCCTGCTGGTCCAGGATCTTTGCACACCAAAAGACACGGGCTCTCTGCTTCTTATCAGCTCGCACGTGCGTAGATTGGCAGTCCTGCTTGTGTAGTCCGATAGCTTGACCGAGACGCACTGCCGAGGATGAGAGGATGAACGTTGGCTGTGGATTGGGAGTGTCGAGAAAGAAGCGGCCGATTCCCACCAGTGCTTGCACTGAGAGGAGGCTGATATTGTGGAATAGGATGTCTAGAACAGCTTCCATGGCATTGCTCACGTACTTCCAGGCTTGACTCAGGGTTTCTTGCCAATTGCTTGGGTCTCGACCGGCTCTCCTACGCTGCGCAGTGGCGAGGACAATGTTCAGCGCCGCCCACCAAGCTGACTCGATCGGGGGATCTTCCGCATACTGTCGACCCAGATATGCCATGAAAGTTGGGTGATCGAACAAAGGCCAGTGTCGATTCTCATGGCTGAAGTAGTCATCAACAAGCGACAAGGCTTGCTCCCACGATGGCAAAGGCTCTCGGATCGTTCTGCGGAATAATGGTTGCACCGCAGGATGAACCCATCTGGAGAATGTACCACTTCTGAGCGGTGCCGTTATCTTTCCAAAGGTTGCTGCGTCTGGATTCCTGTCGACTTTATGCCTGGTGCGTGGAAATATGGAAGAGAACGGAGTCGATGGCCCTAGGGACCGTGTAAGTGACGCAACTCTACGGCCGACATTCCAAGTTTATGGTCACTCGATGCTTACCAAAATATCGAAGATCCCCCGGACGACCGAGTATTAGTCCTTGGTAGACAGATACTTCTTGCTGATCGTCGAGTGTAGAGCCTTCACGACTTGCTTGGAACTGCCTGGGAGGTTCGTTGGTCGAGCGCGCTGGCGTTTTGGGCGCTACGCTCACGGGCGATGAGGTGCCTGTAGGCGATTCTGGAAGCCCTTCACTTCTGAGGCTGTCAGATCTTGTCAGCAAAGGCTCCGGGGTGGATAGCCTTCCATGGCATGGCGCAAGCGTTCCTCACCCTGATCTTCGATATGGGGGTTTTGCGACATCAGCGTATTTGCAAACAACCTCACGCTGCGTGCATCGACTGCATATAGGTCTCGCACCATCGCACTTCAGTTTCTTGTGCCTGCATGAGTCGCATGCCTTGGAGATGTATACCGGTCAGTGATGCTCATTTTGGCCAAGTGTGCTTGATGGACCGCGTCACGGTGGTTGCCGTGTGTCAACCTACCTTTGCGATCCGCCTTCTGCGATCCCTGGAGTTGACTTGCACATTGGCTCTATGCATCGAGTCATGGTGAGCGAACATTGGACTCGACTGCATGGCGAATCTCACTTCAGTCGTTGTGATGTTGCTGATTGCCCTACCAGCATTCTCCAATTCCCATGATGCCGCCTCACACGTTATACCTCGGCATCTCAGGTGGTTAGTACTAATTCGTCTACACCAGTCAGGTATCAAGTTAGAGGCTCTCAATTGCCCAATCACGAATCCGGTGTACCGAAATAACCCGAGTCCCTCACTGAAGTAGTGGACACCGAGAAGCAGATCACCGTTTTGCAGATGACGTCGTTCCACGTCGTGCAAACCAAAGCTTGAGGACCTCCGAGCACCGCGGTCCTAGCGACCCGTGAAATGACCTGACCTCACTATACCTTACCTTGCGATGGCTATTGGGTTGACCCCAGCATCATGGGTGCCGCAACCATGATAGCATCCTCAGTGGGTTCAGAAATGGAGTCTCAGACATCAGAATCTTCACGAGCCCCTCTTCGAGTCCCCGCCGCAATCTCTGCTCCCACACGCCATGAATCTACCCGTCGAATCCGCAGCCATCAACATCCGAACTGGTGTAATGGCTAACATTTGACGCTCTCACCGTCAGGCTCAGGGTTCGATTCCCTGGTTCGGAACATGATCACCGCGCGAGCGGTTCACTTTTGTTGTATTTTGCTCTGGCGACGCACTGTTGGCCGTGGTTTGTAGCGAGGCTATTATTATGGATGCTATGGATGGTCAAACCTGCGACCAGGTGTCCACGAGGACGACTGAGGATAACATGGTCGAAATCCAATCAAATAAAGAAGAATGTCGAGTCCTGGCAAGGCCCATGTAAACCATAAGATCGTTAAGAAGTTTTGTTCAGCTGCTTGGACTCGTAAATGAATTCAATTGCTCGCTCTATGCAGTCCTGAATTATTCTCTCTCCCAGATAATACCACCACCCCATGGACCTCCTCAGGATCCTCATGCCTCGCTTGCCGGCGTAACCCCTTCGATCGGTATGCCCAGATACGCCAGATGCTCCGTGTATCCAAACTCCTCCCAGCTTTCCCTCTCCGCCTGATCTCTCAACCAAACCATGCCCACCATCCCAGCGCCGTTCGCCCCTGTGCCTCCCCGTTTCGCATGCCTCCTCGGGATCACGCAAACCCACTCCTCCGTCAAGACGACATTCAACGCCTCACCCCCATCACACTCCCTCAATGCCCCCCTCGCAGCCCCCACAAGCCGTTCCAGCCTCTCGTGGATCTCCCCAGGCGATGCACCACCCGGTAACCGCAGCACGAAATGCTTAAACGTTACGCCGTCGATCCGGCCCTCAATATCTACCCATCCGTCAGCAAAGCCCTCTCGCCCGCAAACATCAAACTCACCGTCCATCGATCCAGCTCGCCCCGGGAAAAGCTCCATATCCGGCCTCTCGAAGAACTGCACATGCTTATGTCCCTGCGAACACCCCGCCTCAACACCGCAGTTGAAAATCATCATCTGCCTGCCTCCCAACCCTTCCATCACAGCCCTCGCAGCCCGCACATCCTCCAAGCTCAAATCCTCCGTCTGCGGACGGAATAGTCTCGTATGCAGCACGAATGAAGGCCGCAGGACGCTGTGGAGGTTCAGTTCGAGGACGTGTTCGTCTCCCACGGGGGTGACGACGAAGGAGGGATCTGGGTTTAGGAAGGGGCCTCCGCTGCGTGATTTGGTGGTGGGGCGATGAGGTTTTGTGAGGAGGGCGGGGGATATGCGGAATTCGAACTGGAGATCCTTAGCTTTGCTGAACGGATGAGAGATGGATGAGAGGAAGGAGGGGTTACGGTGAAGTTGCCGTCGTGGTGGATTTCAGGCGTGGTGGGCATGTAGTGCAGCCTGCCTTGGGCGACGAGGCCGTCGAACATGGAGAGGGCCCTGGTGGCGAGGCATTCGGGGAGGGTTATGAGCGACATGGCCGGTGTTACCCTTGCGGGGTGGTGAATGCCGGAGTGAGATGATATAGATTCGTGAGAGGTTGATGCTTGTGTTCCAAGTCAGGGAACCAGCCACCAGTAAATATTCCTTCGTTAAATAGAGAATTGACGGTCATGACCGACGACGCAGAGAGTGAATCAAGATACGTTCTTTCCTTAGAAGGTAAGATATTCATCGACGATGCGCGCAAGCTGTTCTTCGAATCAGACGTTTTTCGAATCAGCAATCCTTCGAAAAGGCCGCATACGAAGAAGCATAATCACTAATCTCGTTTGGAAATCACCAGTGTTATACGAGTCCACTTCTGCGGATAGAACCATCACGTTCTGACTCATCATCAACATCACATGGGCGTCGCAGAAAATGCCACATCTTCGGTCTGTCCCGCGACCGCATCCCCGGGACTCAGGGCCAGCGGCGGTGTCGGAACAGACAGCTCCACCGCCGTGCGTTCGGGCCCGCTCCGGCCTGCTCCGGACCCAAGATCATCGGTTGATGTGCACCGAAGGCACCACAACAACTGTTGCCGTATCTGACAGCAAATCGCATCTGCGAATTCGACAGATCTCTTACAACTTGCGTTCGCTATGTCCGCAAAAAAAAAGGAAGACGCCGACGTCCCCTGTCTGAATACTGCTTCAATCTGTCTGTCTAGAGCATCAAAGACAAAGCGTGGTCCATACCGTCATGCTGATATTAGCTAGCTGCACGCTTTTGCTTCAATCCCAGGCAATAACAGCCTATCGCCATCTACATCACTCCCTTCACTTTCCCTACTCTTTACGAAGACTCCCTCACGACCTTATCGACAGCCTTGGCAAAGTAGTCGATATTCCTCGTGTTGAGGCCCGCCATGCTGATGCGCCCATTCTTGGTCATGTACACGTGAGCGTCCTCGCGCAGCTTCATAACTTGTGCCTCCGACAGCCCTGTGAAGCTGAACATGCCGATCTGGTCGGTAATGTGGTTCCACGTGCCGGGCGTGCCGAGCTCCTCAAGCTTGGCGCGCAGCGCCTTGCGCATGTCGATGATGCGTCCAGACATCTCGCGCAGGTTCTCCTCCCACTCGGCGAAGAGCTTGTCGTCGTTGAGCACGGTGGACGCGATGCGGGCGCCGTACAGCGGCGGGTTGGAGATCTCAGAGCGCTGGAGGATGGCGAGCTGGGAGGCGATGCGGCCAACGGTGGATGTGGCGTCGGCACTAGGTCCCGTGACGAAGTGGAAGCAACCGGCGCGCTCGCCGTAAAGACCGAAGTTCTTGGCAAAGCTCTGAGCGATGACGAGCTCGAACCCGCGGTCGATGAAGAGGCGGATGGCTCCGTTATCCTTGGCGAGATCACCAGTCGCGAAGCCCTGGTAGGCGCAGTCGAAGAAGGGGAAGTGGTTCTTCTTCTGGAGGAGGTCTGCGAGCTCAGCCCACTGGTCGGCCGTGGGGTCGACACCAGTGGGGTTGTGAGCGCAGGCGTGGAGGAGAATGATGGAGCGCTCGGGAGCGGCGGCAATGGCAGACTTCATGCCCTCGAAGTTGAGGCCCTTGGTCTGCTTGTCGAAGTAGGGGTACTTCTCGACAGGGAGGCCGACATTGGAGAAGATCTGGTGGTGGTTGGCCCAGGTAGGGTCAGAGACGTAGACGGCCTTGTTGCCCTGGAAGAACTTGGCGAAGAAGAGAGCACCCAGGTGCACGGCACCGGTGCCGGAGATGGTCTGGATGGAGGAGGCACGCTGTTCCTTGAGGGCAGGAGAGTTGGCGCCCATGATCAGCTCGGCAGCCTTGCTCGTGAAGGTGAGCAGACCGGCAATGGGAAGGTATTCGTGGTTAAGATCGGGATCGTTGCGGAGGATCTCGTCGGCCTGGGGAGAAGAGCGGTCAGCTATGATTCACATCCAGTGTTGGGGAAAGGATGGCATGGGAGCATGTGTCGAGGAGGGGTAGAAATTAGCAGCAAGGATAACACACCTTCTTGACGACGGGAAGCACCCAAGGCTTCGCATTGTCACCACGGTAGGCACCAATTCCCTACACAAGTCAGCAGGTGTCACGAAGAATAGGAGGTCAGACAGAAAACCCACCAGATCGACCTTGTTGGGGCTGTTATCGGCCTTGAAGGCTCTCATCAGACCGAAGAGAGGGTCCTCTGGTGCCTGGGGCACATTGTCGGCGGGGAAGTTGGTGGTTGTTGCGGGCGCCATGATGTGGTTTGTGATGTTGCGGAGTCTGGAAAGAGAGGTAGAGGAGGAAGGTGGTGTTGAGTTGGAAGCTGGCATGTTGAGGATTGGGAAACGAAACGTAAACGGGAGGGCGGGACAGGCGGGTTGTAAAGTGACGTGAGGGTGGTGGGCAGCTGCGACTTGCGGCGTGCAGAGCTAAGCTGGGCAGCTCCTTCTCTGATGCTTCTGGCTGCTTTGGTGCTTGGTGCTAGGTGTTGGGTCCCTGAGGTGGGACGGGAAAGCTGGAACGTGGAGGGGTTCAGGCCTTCCAGGGGGGGATACGGAGGAGGGGCTAAACTGCCTAAACTGCCTGGACGAGGTCCCTGTCGTGCGCTAAACAAGGCCCTGTAGGATCGAGGCGTGCAGCGTGTGGGGTGATGGTGGTGCGACTTTGGGATTGTCGAAGCGAACCAATGAGAGCAGTCGATTATTAACCAGTGACTCGCGTCTGTCGACTGAGTCTGACCTGATGAGTTTTTCGTTGGCTTTGGGAGTCTTGGCTGTCCGAATGTGTCACGTTCGGAGCTGATGTGTCTTCTCTTTGGTAATCGGAGGGGGGGAATCGGCGGTCCGTTGTCTTTAATCTGGGTCCTCAAAGAAGAAGACAATCGTAGGTTTCGAAGATGGAAGACGCGGGGATGAGGAGCCTTCGGCATTCACGGGGTATGGCCGCCTTTATTTGGTCGTCTGTCGGCTGTAACCCCGTGCCGTCACCACCTGATTGCCTGTGTGGCCCGCCAGTGCCGGAACGGGACCGAGGCTTCGGCGCCAGTGGGTGACCGAAGATCCGGGTTTGGCCGGTTCGACGACAGTTGACATTCTTTCGACATTCTCTTTTCTGGATCAAAACATCACGTTAGCACTTCAGACCATTCATGTTGATGCGAGCCATTTGACGCAAGAGAAGGTAACTCATGTGGTTGCGAAACGCTTCAGTCTAATTCGGGATTATTTCCCATGGCGTTACAGGACTGTCCGAGGGCCAAGTCGTAATGGAGTTCCCTCGTCAGGCTCCAATCAGAGCGTCACGCAGCAAGAGCATTCATAATGTCGTATTGAAACCCAATGTTCGCCTTCCAATGAATTAACTTGAGAATGTTGAGCTCACATTGTCAGAATACAGAGTGGTCGAGTCGCATGTGACTTGACGATATTGGGGATGTTGCTCCGATCAGTCACATGTCAGTACCAGGGTCACAAGTACAATACGACACAACGCATCACATCATACATCGTGATATTCTATACGATGAGGTCCCAAACGATGAGGAACGCACATAATCCTGCCGACGCAAAGAACGTGTACCGTGCTGCACTCGGCCGCTTCGTCGCCTCCTTGAGCTGCTTGTTACCACCACCCACGTTGTCACCCATGTTCTCTGAATCGGCCACGAGCTGCTCAATGTTCGCCGACTGCGTCGCGAGGTTGCCCACCAGTAACGTCTGGAGCTCCGAGATTTCGATCAGTGACTTTTCCGCCGTTCTGTGCCATGTCAGCGCGAGCCTCACCCGCGAGTCTCAATTCCCGAAACGTACCTGACTTTGTCCAGCGTGCTGTTGTAGTGCTGGAGCATATCCTGGTTCCCCTTCTCGAACATTTGTATCTGCTCGTCCGTGAGGTCTTCCGCCGGTTTATACGCCCTCCCCTCGTCCAGCGGAACGCCTGCCGTCGCTTTCGCCTTGGGCATGGACTCATAAAACCCCATCAACTCAGGCATAGTCCCGCCACTCCCCGCCTTGGCCAAAACACTCCTACTCTTTTCCATCTCCCTCGTCAGCCTCGCCTCCATCATGTCCTGCTGTGTCCTGCCGCAAAGCTGCAGCCTCCTCCGCAAAAACCACACAACTCCGTCTCGATGCTGCCCCTCATCCCGCGCTCTGCCCTCGGCAGCAGCATGCTCGGCTGTCTTCGAGCTCGATCCGCCATCGCCGGCCGCCCACGCGCCCAGCGCGCCGAGCCCGCGCACAAACTTCTTTCGGATGAGGGCGGACTCGGTCTCGCGACGCAGCGTCTCTGCCTCCTCGAGGGCGCGGATGCTGGCATTGAGCTCTCGGAGCATCTGCTTCGCATTGGCGTCGACTTCCTCTCGGTCGCGGTCGGTGAGGTAGCGCTGCTGTTGGGAGACGGAGGCGGTGGCGCGAATGTGTGTCTTGCGGGGTTGGGCGGTCGAGAGGTAAGATTGGCGGACGTCTTTGAGCTCGTTGTGGAGGGTTGTAATGTGGGAGTTCTGGGGATTGGTTAGTATCGGCAGGAGTGAGCAATCGAAGGAGGGTGAGGAACTGACGATTCTGTATGCCTCTTTGAGGAAGCCGTCGATATCCTCGAGGCTGAACTTTTTGCGGGCTGAGGGAGCGCTGTGCTTTGCCAGCAGCTCATTGAAGGCGGGAGTGAGATCTGCCATGTCGAGCGAGGGTGGTCCAGCCTGGTGGTGAGGCTGCTGGATGCCGGGGAAGAATGTCGGACGGGCTCTCAAAACCAAGCTCCAGGTCGTTTGGTGATGGAAAGCTAGCTGTTCCCAATGACGTGTCTGCATTTGGTGGAGGAGCAAGCCACAGCTGGTTGACTTATGAGGCGGTGCGTGCACAGACCATTGCCTCTCTTGACCAGGGCATACCAATGCTGCTTACCTTCCTTCCCTTCCCCTTCTCTCTCACTGCAATCGCGCTCTCTACAACTTTCTTCAATAGCTTCAACTCCATCTTGGGTTGGCGTTCTCCTCTATTCTCCATCATCAAATATTGGATCATCATTTCCGGTCTCATCACCATGCAAGTGCATGGGATTTGTCGACAGTTCGACATGCCAAGCTTAACAAAACTGCAAGCCCAGAACCACATGCCGTCTGACTCAACGGCGAGCCCTCGAAGCACCCCCAAGATCTTCCAGCAAAAGCCCCGGAACGCCATGCTCTACGCCGACCGATAACGGCGCAGACGTTGATGAAGGACCGCGCAGCAATCCTCACAAGGTCCGAACAGCGGGGCTGCCATGACGATAGACCGCTCGTGGGTGGATGCCGCATTGCCGAATGGCTGGGCCTTGACGGACTTTGACCGGCGAGTCCGCGTTTCCACCTCACGGAAATAACGTCCAGTTTGACGTCGTCCTCCGTCTTTTGCATCTTTTCTTGATCTTGATCACCATGAACGTCTTCTTCCTTTTCATTCAAGCTTCACACCTGGTCTATCGTCAGATTCCAGCCTGCTTATGACAGCCAACACGGTCTGATCATTTGACCCCGCCATCACATCACTGCCATCATCCGAGGTAAGAGAAAAAAAAGTTGCCTCTCATGAACTTGGCACTCGCGATAGCATCTCATCATCGATATCACAACTGTCCGAAGTAGCGATCATGGCGCAGCCTCGGACCCCAAGCCGAGAAGAAGTCTTCGTGACGCCTCTTGGGCCTGGTACGAGCGTCTCCCCAACTGACACCCCAACGGA
This sequence comes from Verticillium nubilum, assembly GCA_002851675.1. Lineage (NCBI taxonomy): Eukaryota > Fungi > Ascomycota > Sordariomycetes > Glomerellales > Plectosphaerellaceae > Verticillium > Verticillium nubilum. The sequence goes on from NMXI01000007.1 coordinate 803,345, forward strand.
TCAACGAGATGGGCCATCTCTGGACAACCTCGATGCCATCACTCACGATGAACCGCCCACCGAAGACACTGAAAAGGCAACCCGAGTCTCCAGCGGCCCAGCCTATAGTACCTTCGATCCCCGCACCAAGAAATGGATCACCTTCATGGTGTCTGTTGCGAGTTTCGTCTCGCCGATGACCGCCAATATCTACTACCCCGTCCTCGAGCCCATCGCTCGTGATCTTGACGTCACCATCGCACTGATCAACCTGACGGTCACCTCCTATATGATCCTCCAGGCTATCTCTCCGACCATATTTGGCGACTTCGGTGACATGGCCGGCCGTCGCCCCGCCTACATCATCGCCTTCGCCATCTACCTTTGCGCCAACATCGGCCTCGCCCTGCAGCGCAACTATGTCGCCCTCCTCGTCCTCCGCATGGTCCAGTCCGGCGGTAGCAGCGGCGCCATCGCCCTCGGATTCGCCATGATCGCCGACATCACGACCTCCTCCGAGCGCGGCAAGTACATGGGACTCGTCGGCGCCGGCATCAATATCGGCCCCACCCTCGGTCCCATCCTTGGCGGCGTCCTCACAGAGTTTCTCGGCTGGTCCGCCATCTTCTGGTTCTGCGCCATCCTCGCCGTCGTCTGGCTCGTCCCCTTCGCCCTCGCCGTCCCCGAGACCTGTCGCAACGTCGTCGGCAACGGCTCCATCGCGCCCCAGGGCTGGAATAAGACCCTTCTCGACACTATCCGCACCCGCGGCACCCCCCGCCAGAACACTGACCCGCCCCGGCCCCCGCTCCGCTTTCCCAACCCCCTACGCGCCGTCCGCATCATATTCGACCGCGAGATGGCTCTCATCCTCTTCTACAACAGCATCCTCTACGTCGCCTTCATCGACGTCTCCGCCACCCTCGGCACCCTCTTCAAAGCTATCTACGGCTTCTCCGACCTCGAGCTCGGCCTCTGCTACCTCCCCTACGGCGCCGGCTGCTGCATCGCCTCCTTAGCCCAAGGCTACATCCTCGACTGGAACTACCGCCGCACCGCCCTCCGCGTCGGCTTCGCCATCGACCGCAAGCGCGGCGACGACCTAACCCACTTCCCCATCGAGCGCGCCCGCCTACAGCCCGTCTTCCCGACCTTGGCCATCGGCCTCGTCGTCCTCGCCGTCTACGGTTGGGTCCTGCATCTTGAAACGAGCGTCGCCGTGCCGCTAGTTCTGCAGTTCCTCATCGGGCTTACGATCGCGGGGTCCTTCAGTATTATGAACACGCTGATTGTGGATCTCAACCCCAAGGCACCGGCGACGGCGACGGCGGCGAATAATCTGGTTAGGTGCCTTATGGGCGCGGCGGGAACGGCGTCTATTGAGTATATGATCATGGGGATGGGGAGGGGGTGGTCGTTTACGTTTCTGGCGATGCTTTGTGCGGTGTTGTCGCCGGCTTTGTGGGTTATCGTGAGGTATGGCCCCAAGTGGAGGAGAGAGAAAAAAGAGAACGAGGTCAAGCAAGGGGATGTTCCGGCTAGCTAATTGACTTGTGCAAATCTGGCGGACTTGTGTTATTTGGGAGGCTCTCGCCCGAGGACAGTATGGCGTAAAGGATTTACATGACACTCTACTAGTATTCACTGGTTCTTCAGTCTCGATATGGTGAGACTCTGCCGTAAGCTTGCTTCCTGATCTTTGCCTGAATATTTAGGAACCTGTATATTTCTAAACGTATTTCGTGACACGTGTCTAGCCCAGCCGAAAATGCTTTCTCGTCGCCAGAGTTCGGACACCAAGATCCCCGAAGCTCGGCAACATGAATGGACCAGACATCCCCTGGATATTGGTACCCAAATATATACTAGAAATATTCAATTTCCTCTGCTGTTGTTTATGACATCATCAGGCCAATGTTGCGGGCGAGTACCGTCAATGAGCGCGAGGTCCTCAATAGCGCCTTCGAACAGCAACCCCGTCACATCGCGAGGTGAGGCTTCCACAGACACATGGTTATAGGGCGTGAACGCACCATCATGTGAAAACAGAATTGATGGAGGCCTTGCCGTCTCTTGGCGTTTGGATGTCGAACTGCCGCCATCGGAAGACCACAACACCGAGTCAAAAGTGGTGACGATATGACAAACCGCACGAAGACCGTCGATTCTGTCGCACTCAGCGCGAAGAATATCGTCGCGAATTCGCATGCGATTTCCCACCAGTCGCTCAGTTGCTGCAACACTGGAGGAGGAGATCAGCCAAGATCTTAAGGCATCAGAATCTGAGGAAGTGAAGCGAAGGAAGTCCTTTTCCACTTGATACAGGTTCTCATCTGAGTTGCTGCCATGATACCCAATTCACACGGCTGGGCTGGGGCCTCTGGCTGACCATGAGCGACGCCAAAGCATGGTAAGAATGACGATGGCGCATCTCTTACCAATAGGTACCGTGCCGACTGAAACCTAGAGGATTCAGCTACCGGTGGAAACGCGTTGGAGCTGAGCTGGATGTCATATAGTGAGACGCCACCACATGTGATGACACTGGAATCTGGTATGCTCAGCCGCAGTCATTCTGGACGGGTCGCCTCTTTCATGCCCTGCAATCTGTGTTATGCTGACTTGCATATGGCACGAGGCTGCTGGTCGCCTGTGAATCCGCTTCATATCTGTTGCAGTGTTTGCTTCTGTCAGTGGTTGGCCTTGCTGATGCCCATTCGGCAAAGTTGAACTTACTGAGCTGAGCATGGTTCTGCCGCGTGTCAGCATTTACCCTACATCGCGGATCCCGCACAGATTTCATCTTCAAGGTGGGCCCTATCAGATGCAGTCGGCCGCCAACAAACGAGTCGGAGACTGTTTCCGTGCCACCTGGAATCCTGAGGACTATCATCGATCGCATGTGAACCCGGACAGCGCCGCAAGTCAAACGTAATTCCATGTTTCGCAGAGATAACTTTCTGTTTCTGACCGTCTCGTTCGTTTGTCACATGGAGAAGCCTCGACAGCTTACTCAACATGGGCAGATGTGCGACCTCGTCAGTAGCACCAAAGGCTCGTGCAGGCTTATGAGCTTTGCACGAGCTATTCGTATCCTTCATGTGCTTCACGTGCCAGGACCTGATCGATTCCTCTAGTTGTCGTCTCTCTCGAAAAGTTCGCTGGTAGTTACGAGTCGCAGCCAATGTTTCGACAGCCTTGATGGTCGAATCGTCTATTTTCCCTCTATCCTCTACAGCAAGCAGGCTCGAAAACACATGTTCACTGGTTGCCCAGCGTCTTTCCGAGCTCCTCACCACGCGCCGTCGCAGCCTTGACAGCCTTGTCGACGACATCCGCAAAGCCAGAGGCCTCAAAGCTCTGCAGACCGGCGTGAGTCGTGCCGTTCGGGCTCGTGACGTTCTTGCGGAGCTGGCTCGGCTCCTCAGACGACTCGACGAGCATCTTGCCGGCGCCGAGACACGTCTGAGCGGCGAGACGCTTGGCCTGCTCGGGGGAGAGACCGAGGCCGACGGCGCTGGCGATGAGGTGCTCGACCATGGCGAAGAAGTAGGCGGGGCCGGAGCCTGCGAGGGTTAGCATACTTCTCTGGTGTGGGACATGAAAGTGATGTTTTGAGGGGAACGCACCTGACAGGCCGGTCACGACGTCAATGAGCTCCTCCTTGTCCACCCACTCGGTGGCCTTGCTGACGCTAGCCATCAGCGACTCAGTCAGCTTCTTCTCGTCCTCCGTGACGTCGCTTCCCGCGAACAGGCCGGACGCGCCCTCGCCGACAAGCGCAGGCGTGTTGGGCATGACCCTCACAACATGAGGTACCCTCCCGTCTGAAAGAGTAAGCCACTTCTGAAGGGCCTCAAGCGTGATGCCGGCGGCAATGGACACAACAACAGGTAGCTTGTCGCGGCCAGAAACGGCGCTCGCGAGCTCCTCGCACACGCCCTTGGCGACCTGAGGCTTGACGGCGAGCAGCGAGATGTCGGCGTCAGAAAAGGCGTCGGCGTTGGAGGTCGTCGTCTTGACGCCGAGTGCGGCCATCTTTTCGCGGTTGACTTCCCAGGGCTCGGAGACGGTGATGTGCTGCTTTGGGATGGAGTTGGCGAGGAGGCCGCCGATGATGGCGGCTGCCATGTTGCCGCCGCCGATGAAGGCGATCTTGCTGGATTGGAGGTCGGGAGCCATTGTGAGTGATGTGTGTGATGGTACTGCAAATGGGTATCGTCAATTGGGTATCGTGAAGCGTGAGTGCGAGGGGCAGTGACGTTGATTGAGGGGTAATTTCTCTGATTGACGTTTGATCCGACTCCTGGAGGCGACGCGACGCGGGGCAGAGTGGGCTGCGTGCCGTCATCGGCCCCACAAGCCGACCCTCTTCCAGTGGGCTCACCGGTCGTCGGCCCTGAATGCTTGACAGGTTCACCGAAGATGACTCGGTGTGGGGGTCCAGGGGGTGTGACTGCTTTTCAACGTCTTGTTTTCCATGAATGCTCTGGCCTCGGTGCAACCTCCTGCCGTGAAGTATCTCAAATTTTGTACACTCATCTTCCCATGATTCTCCGTGATCTGCAGCCACCAAAGCATATCATCGTTAGGAACACTCTCCGGTATCCTCATCAGCGTCATCCCTTAGATAACCTTGTCGCATCTCCTCAAGAGACCACGATTTGTCAACCAAAACCCCCTTTTCAAGAGCCTCGTGCACGTCCATGTATCCGATCTTTCTAAATCCCCACTCCGACATGTCCATGACAAGCCCCCCACCAACATTTGCCTTCCACTGTTGAAGCCTCAGTCGGCCCTGATCCAAATGGGCCGGGATGCCGGTCTCCCTGCGAAATTCAACGCGCGCTTCGCGGGTAAAATTAATTGTCCCACATCCTCTGGGCATCCAAGACGCTTGGCAACTGGCCCCACTATCATCGAGTGTCAAACGGTACAGTCTTGTTTTGGCATAGGAAATCATGCGCCGGATAGCATGTTCAGATGCCACGACTAAGCCGCCGTCATCTCGAAGGCGTTGTGTAAGGCGGACCCTGGCATGCGATCCCTGTCCCCTGGGCGCGTTGTGGCTGTTGACGTATATCCTGAGGTGATTGACGTGGGCGGCAATTGTCCGAATGCTGGGGAATATTATCGGCCAATGCCTTCGGGGAAAGCAGTCGAGCATGTCCAAGGCATTGCCGAAATCGAGGTTGGTGAGGTTGGTGAGTCCATTGAGGAAGTTTGTCTTCCAGGGACGGACTTTGATGTCCGAGGGAGCACCCCAGATGAAGAAATCATCGGGAAGGGGCACGCGAAGTGAGCGCACCATGCTGAGCATCCTCTTGTCAGTGATTGTGTCGCCGCCGCAAGGACAGAAGCACGTCTGTTCAATCACAGCTTTGCTCGCCCTGAAGAATGGGTCCTCGCAGGCTGGGCCATAGCGGTGAGGCTTCAGAAGCAGGACGCTGTTGCGCCAGACGATGGCGTACACCTCTTGATGTGCTCGGCGACTGATGAGGAGGAGGTTGCGGCCAAGGCAGTAACGGTAGATCATGAGTCTGATCTCGGCCGGGAGGGAGTCCCAGGGTGTAGTCGAGGGCGCCATACTGTACACCGGGTTCTTTGATGGATCGTTTTGTTGTGAGCAGGCGGTTGGTGACTTGTTAAATGAAGGCAATCTGCGTCGCAGTGTGGTTTTGTTTGGGGTGGGATAGGATGACGATAAGTGGTTGGCTTGGTTGGAGGGAAGAACAGGACCTGAGGTGCTCCCCCCAAAAGAATAAAGAAACGACTTAGGCAGCTGCTGATTGTCAAGGCAAGAGCAACTTTGGGCGTCCTTGCCTCAGGGAGCTTCCATCTCAAGGCGTGCTTGCCTCAGAGGAAGGAACCTTAGGGATTTTGCCTCCCAGCATCTCTGCTCCACGTCAGATAAAGAAGTCCTACCTTTCCGAACCCACGTCTTAGCACGCGACTCCCGTACTCAGCCCCAAGGAAATACTGAGCTCCAGCACTCGATATTGTTCTCCAGCTTTAGTTCTCATTATTGGCTCTCTCCCTTCACGACTCACGTTTCCGGTTGTCACCTCCTGAACGGTTCCACCTTCGGTGGGCCACTTCAAGACCCTGCTTCGACAGGCGCGAGCCCCTTCCCCGACATCTGCCTAAACCCCGAGCTATCAGCTACTAACAGCCTCTTGCAGTCAGATTCAAACCCAACAATCCATCTTACGAAGTACACCATGGTCGACACACCTTGGCAAACCATGCCTGCAGAGATCCGCGTCATGATATACGAGATGGTGGTCAAAAACGACCCACAGGAAATCGTCGCGCAGGCTGAGATGTACGGTGTACCAAAGCCGTTGAGTTCACCTTGGCAAATTCCCGGCTAACGTTGCTCACCCACTTTTAGGCCACCCCCCCATTTGGGCTACTTAAAATCCCTCAACCCCACCCCCAACCACCCATCTTCAACCTACCGTATCTTCACCAATTCTACTGCGATTTCTTCTAGACTTAAGATACTATTACACTAGGCAACGATGCCTAGATATACTGAAGACGAAATCAACTAGGCTCTTGAAGCTATTACAAACGGCGAGTCTATTCGGAAAGCCTCTACTAAATGGGGTATACCAAGGACTACTCTTCAACACCGAATCCAAGGAACACAACCTAGGGATATAGCGTTTTCCAGCCAGCAGAAGCTATCCCCGACCTAGGAAAAGCACCTAGTGGAATGGATACGGATCCAGGCTGCCCTAGGGCTTCTACCGACGTATTAGCAGGTTAGGGAATTTGCAGAGCGAATTCTATACCTGTAAGGAGGCCCCCAGACGCTCGGCAAGAACTAGTTCTAAGCCTTTACCCGCAGAAACCTATCGATAAAGGTCTAAAGGGCTAGGCCTATTAATTCCCAGCGTATTAACGGGGCGTTAACTAACGTAATCAGGAACTAGTTCCGGTATCTATCTATTCTAGAGATTAGAGCCATTCGACTAGCTAACCGATATAATATGGATGAGACTAGTATCCTAGAAGGCCGGGGATCTAATAGCCTAGTCCTAGGCTCTGCAGAAGCCCAGAATCTACGGAAAAAACAGCCTGGATCTAGGGCCTAGACGTCTATCCTTAAGTATATCAGCGCAACTAGTACTATAGTACCTCCCTTAGTCATTTTTAAAGGCAAATCGGTCCAATAGCAGTGGTTTCCACTAGACCTACAGCCCTATAGTAGCTGGAAGTTTACTATAACCGAAAATAGATGGACAGACAACGATACAGCTATCTTCTAGCTTAGGGAGATCTTCATCCCATCCACCCAACTAACCGACCCCTTAACAGCTAGGCTACTTATCCTAGACGGCCACGGCAGCTATGAGACAATAGAATTCATATATCTCTGCTATACTAATAATATCCACCTACTCTTCCTACCTCCCTATACCTCCCACGTCCTATAACCTCTAGACTAGTCTGTTTTTAGTCCCCTAAAGATAGCCTATAGAAAAGAGCTAGGATATCTTAAGCAGTAGAATGATTCTATAGTAGTAGGTAAGAGGAACTTCCTTACCTACTATAGGAAAGCACGCTAGTTAGCTTTTACGGCACAGAATATACGCAGTAAGTAGAAATCTACAGGTCTTTAGCTAGTATAGATAGATAGACTACTTCTCAACCGTCTCCTACTAGAGAATTCTACTAACGCTACTAATACGATCGACCCTATACTCGATAGGGCCCTCGGTTCTAGGGCTATCGAATAGCATAAAGTAGCTATATCTATAGTTCTGTAGTCGACCCCTAGGAAGTCAGTTAATCTACAGGTCTAACTAGCCCAATTCAACCGGCTAGATCAACCTACTAATACGCAACGGCTACTATTCCGTAAGGTTTAGAAAGGCTTTGAGGAAAAGGACTGCCTCTTAGCTACCCAGTAATACAGGATTCAGGCTTTAGAACAGCAGTTAGAACAGGCTAGGCCTAGGAAGAAGAAGAAGGTCCGAATTAGCCCAAATTCGAAGTTTACCGACATCGAAGCTATCTACAGGGCTCAAATTGAGGCAGGCGATAGAGAGGATAGTATAGGTGAAATCAGCGGCCCTGAATTACCTAGTGATCAGGAGGACTGTATTATCGTTGCATCGGAACGGGTTGAAATTCGGGTTGAACGGAGGGTCTGTTTTTGGGGGTCGGATTTTAGGGTGGCCCAAATGGGGGGGTGGCCCAAAAGTGGGTGAGCAACGTTACCACTACCCTACACGGATCGGCTGGAAGGCACTCAATCTTCTCCTCGTCTGTCGACAGTTCTACACCGAAGCCGTGTTTATGTATTGGCAACATCACAATTTTATCGTGCTCGAACACCCCCGCACCGCAGCTTGCGAGCCAAGACCGGGCCGCACTTGCACCAGGGAATGGCTGCGATTGTGTGTGTGCCTATTTGTCAATAGTACCCCACAGGCTTTGGATCTCTTGAGCCATATCAAAATTATCAGGCAATACGATCGACCTTGGGCGAGGGGGCGAAAGTCGTTCTGTCACTGGCACATCAGCACCTGGAAGCAACTGTCTCGCTTGCGCACGATCACATTCGTTAACGATTCGCTCATCCTCAATTCTTTCCCACATACGACATGGCAGGAAGACCTCCCACGTCTGGAGAATATCCATGTCGTGATAGAATTACCAGACAAGAATAGATTGTTCGAAGCTCCGGAGGACAGTCATTTCATCCCTCGCCACCATATTGCTATCCAAGTGCAGCAACTCCGCACCAGCAGCGGTCATCTCATTGATAATATCGACGTGCTTAGACTGGGGTACAGTCGACGGCGGGATCCTATCCATCCTGAAGGCTCTGTCTCGACGAACATCGATCCAGTCGATTCCGAGGCGCCTCTAGAATTTGTTCAGCAGCTCGGAGCTTATTGTCGTGTTTCGAAGACACGGGACTGGGGCCAGGGGTTGACGGGCACGCTCTACGAAGTATTCGATATCAGGAATCGTGGTTGAGGCTACAAATAGTAAGTCCCACACCCCCAACTCCGCGCCCCCCCAACTCCGCGCACCAATTCTACCCACTTTCAACACCCGAAAATCGGCCCCCCAACAGCACGTATATCGCGATATTTTACCCACCCCTCGTCTGACAGTTACGCTAACTATATTATTAGATTCAGAATGAAGAGCTATACTAAAGAAGACGTCTTAAACGCGCTTCAGGCTATTAGTGATGGCTGCTCGACGCGTAAGGCCTCGCGTGACTGGAATGTTCCCGCTATAACGCTTCGAGGGAGACTTAAGGGCGTAATAACGATCCGTAAGGTAAAGGCTCTCTATTAGAGGCTTAGTTAGGTTCAGGAACAGTACCTAGCCCGTTAGATCGTTGAATAAGGCGCCCTGGGGTTCGCCCCTTTATACTCTTAAGTCCTCGACTTCGCACGCCGGATCCTCCTCGCTCAAGGGGACGATATTCCCCTTAGGAGGCATTAGATAGAAGGCTTTAAGTAGCGAAATCCCTCTATTACGACCCTCCTAGGTAAGCGAATAGAAGCTAGCCGTATTAAGGGCGTTACTACTTAACGTCTTAAGGATTTCTTCCTTCTATTTAACGCCCCTAACGTTAAGGCTATCCCTCTATGCCTACGATTTAATATAGACGAGACGGGTATTATAGAGGGTATAGGAATTAACGGCCTAGTTCTAGGCCAGGCAGGGCGTCGGAAATACTATATATAGACGGCCGATTTACGCTCCTGGACTACTATTATTAAGTGCGTATCTACTATAGGCGAGGCCCTCCCTCCCCTTATTATTTTCAGGGGGAAAACGCTCTAATAGTAGTAGTTCCTCGAGGCCCTCGATGACTTTAGTAACTAGAAGTTCGCTATAATAGTTAACGGGTAGACGAATAACGTAATAGGCCTCGAGTAGCTTACGAAGATCTTTATCCCTTAGACGCGGGCTAAGGCCCTTAAGCTTAAGTCTCCTCGCCTCCTTATAATAGATAGCTATAGGAGTTACGTATCTAACGACTTCCTATAGGAGTACTTTTAAGAGAATATCCTCCTTATCTTCCTACCCCCGCATTCGAGCTATATTACGTAGCCTCTTAACCTCTCTATATTTAGCCCCCTTAAGACGGCATATAGGAAGTATCTTAAGAGCGTAGTTTACCTCCTCGATACGTCGCCTATTAGTAAACGGAACTTCCTCCTCTACTATTAGAAGGCTAGGCGTAACGCTATTATATATAGTAATATTATAGGTAGATAGCGTAGAACTAGCCTATAGCCGGTAAGTTCACTTCGGCCTCTCTTAAGCTCTCAGATAATAGACGAGGGCTATCCTATATACCTAGAAACCCCTCAGAAGCGGCAGAAATACACAGACTTTACCTCACAAACGCCGCGAGGGGCGAAGGATCTACGGTTAGGCTATTCCACGCTGTCTCGGATCCATACAATACCAAGGGCCTCGGCACGAGCTACGCGGCGCCTGTTCATAAAGGCAGGGAAGTCTCTGGATATCAAGGATATGCAAATAGCAAAAGCAGGCCTCCGAATAGCTCAATTAAGCGCTCAACTAGAGGCACACAAGCCCTATAGGAAGACGAGGGTGGCCCAGGAGCCTAACTCGAGGTTCACCAATATCCAGGCTATCAAGGCCGCTCAATTAAAGGCGCAGGCCCTCTTTACACCGCCAGTAACGCCTATTAAGCATCAGGAAGCTGAGTTTAAGTCTTAGTGCTCGGAATTTCTATTGGAATAAGCCCTGTTAGGTGAGTAATTGATATTATCTGCTGTTCTGCGCTGCTGTTCGTTCGTCGATTTTAGTGCGCGGTGTTTAGGGGGCGCGGAGTTAGGGGTATGGGACTTACCAGCGTGGATACTCGGATCGGGAGCTCAAGTTATTTGCTTGTAGATGGAAAGGAACGATGGAACGTGTCAGGAAGTTTGCTATGAATATGACTTTACTTTGTCGAAAACGTTGTCACGCGCCTGCTAATTTGGCCTCGCTTGATTGCAGTGGTGATTCTATTGGTTTGATGTGCGGACGAATTTCCGGCTCGAATGAATTCCACTGTGTCATCAGGAATATGGTGCTTTCTGTTCGTTTGATCGGTGCCTGCAGCAGCCAAACAAGACATCATGTGCCTGTGGCATGCTCGGGATCCTCAGGCAAAAGAATTGCAACGAAAAAATAATCAGCAAGGCACGCAGCAGTAGACTCCATCTACCACGGTCTTCGAAAATCACCCCGGTAATTCCTTGATCCAAGGGAGACTCATTCAGGTAGAACTCCCATCGCATATTATCAACACCCATCTTTGTGAACTGCGTCACGATGAAGCCGCCCATCCAGTTCGTCGCCGTCGCGGCCGCGGCACCCCTCGTACGTCAGCCAAGCGAGTTGATCTCCGAGTTGTAAACCCACGCCACCTCTGCGAACGAAGTCCCATAGAACCAGTAATACAAGAAAAACATAGCTGTCGTGACGTTACTAAGTTGCTCCTTTTTCGAAGGATCATGCTCCGCTGCCCTTAGCGTCAGCGCCGCAATGAGGTAGCTGTCAAGAGGGTGGTCTGGCAATAAGTAAAGGACGAGCAATGAGTCTGTTAGTAGATAGCTATAGAGACGTAGAATTATCGATGCCCTCCTTCTTCTTATCTAGGCCTCTAGCCGCATATATATATATATATAATTCTGCTAACGCTCGGCCCCCTGATCTACTAGTAACCCCTAGGGTCTCGGCTCCCTGGCCCGTAGTTATCCGTGGTTATAATAGTAGCAGGCACCTGTAGTGCTAGACCTGTAAAGCATTATCTTTGGCCTCCCGAACCGGTCAATTATGAGAAGACAGGCGATGGCAGAGAACAGGTAGATCGTCCCGTTGACGCCAGTCATGAGCCGGCTGCGCAGCGGCGAGAGCCCCACGGACTGCTGGAGGAGGGTGGGGAGGTAGTAGCCCAGGGCGTTGACGCCGGAGAACTGCTGCATGAACTGCGTGCCGCAGCTGAGAAGGACGCGGCGGAAGTTCTGCGTCTGGTCGCGGAAGCGCAGGACGTCCTTTAGCGGGACGACGTCTTCGCGCTCCATTTCGATGGCGCGTTGGATGGAGAGGAACTCGGCCGTGACGGAGGGGTCGTCCAGCGAGACGCTACGGCCCATGAGACGGGCGATGACGTGGCGAGCTTCGTCGTGACGGTCCTGAAGCAGCACCCAACGTGGCGACTCGGGCACAAGCGCCAGACCAATCGATACAAAATCGGGGAAAATTAGTTGGAAGGCAAGGGGAAACCGCCACTGCAAGGGCCCAGACTCGAAATACAGCGCATAGTTCATCCAGTTGGACAGGCAGAAGGCGGCCGTGTTGCACAGCGAGCCGACGATGACGAGCTTGCCGCGGACGGAGGGGCTTGAAGCACTCGGCCTGGAAGACGGGGCAGGTCGAGGAGCTGACGCCCATACCGAAGCCGTTTATGATGCGGCCGATGATCATCTGCGGGAGGTGCCAGGAGACGATTTAAAGGATGGCGCCGAGGGAGTTGCAGTAGACGCTGAGGGCGACGCATTTTTTGCGGCCGAGGCGGTCGCCGAAGGTGAAGGCTTTCATGGCGCCGAAGAAGGCGCCGAGCTGGGGGTGTTAGATATGTTTTTGGCTGATTCGGAGGAAGGTCTTACAGCGAAACAGCTGGATGTGACGCCGGAGATGTTGGAGTTGTTGGTCTCGGGGAACCACCGCTTGAAGTCTTCGGAGATGAGGACGCCGGAGAAGACACCTGGTTCAAGCCAGCACTATGTCATCAAAGAGGACAAATAATCTTACATACCCTGATCATAACATACCAGGCCATCGATACGGCATTCTGTATAGTAATAGCCACTATAACAGGCAACCCATTCAGAGTGCCGAAACCGCCACCGCGGCCACCGGTTTTCATGAGGCCCATGTTGAAGTTGCAGTTCGAGAAAGTCTTCAGACAGAATCAGATGTCACCTCAGCAAATGCAGGTTTTATGCCGATCAGAGTCTCAAATTCAACCCATGTGGTCTGGTCGTCTCGCGATACTCATACCAGAGTTGTCAACTTTGACCCAGCATGTGTTGTAGGAGTGAGGAAAGGCACAAGTCCCCAGCCGGCCATCCACACAACACAAGGCATGGAACGAGAAAACCCCAGCTAATTTCACGGTCCTTCGTACCAGGTGCGCGCTAGCGACCGTAGCATCCCTGCCGGTGCCGGCGCCCCGGCTTTGGGAGTGGCACGAGGAGGGGAAAGCAATAAGCTGGGGAAGCGAATATTTGGAAAATGCGGAGTGTGGAGAGATGACTGGAGGATCAGATGGGGATGCGCGCCTCGTGGTCCGTCGTGGAGCCGTGGTGTGATCATCTGGGGGTGAATGGCAGGGTAGGGCAGATGTTAGTTTGTGAAGTTGGGATCCGAGGTGGCGGGTTCATGCCGAGCCGGATGCGGAGGTGCTTGCTGTGCTGAGGATGTCATGCTTGGAGCTTGTGAGTGTGGTGAGGTGGGTGGGAGGTGAAAGTTCGGGGATGGGCGGCAGAGTCATACGGATGACTCGAGACGGGGGTGAGCGGGAGCCGAGCCGCTCGGTTGGCGATGACTTCATTGTTGGAGCATTGATGGAGGGTAAGCGGTTGAGGCGGATAAGGCCGAAGGGGTATAATCAAGATGTTCAGCTGGTCACCATGCGTTCCAGAGTTGGCACTGAGTTGCAGGCGACATCATCTGATTCATCAACGTGTTTTTCAAAATCAGACATTTCCGACGACCGAGCATTGCCGACGTCTGATGCGAAGTGATCGATCCCTGCTTCTCTCCTGTTTTCCCCTCCCCCGCATCGCCTGTATTTGCCCCGCAGCGAGCTTCCCCGCAGTAGTAATTCGATACAGCATTTCAGAGCTGTTCTCCAGGAATCAACAATTCGTCAAAGGCTCATTGTGCCCCTTTTACACGACACCTACCGAGCCAAAGAAAGGAACATGGCATCATCACTGTAAGTGTCTCAGAACCTGTCGGGACGCTGGACTCGAATTGACACTGCACAGAGAGTACGTTCTCGTCACAGGAGCCACGGGCTTCATCGGCGCCCATATCGTCGATGTCCTCCTATCTCGTGGCATCCGCGTCAGGGGTGCTACTCGGTCTCTGGCCAGGGCGACCAGATGATACAGGCTCGCCCGCACTATGCATCGAAACTCGACTTTGTGCAAGTAGGCGACTTTTCCGACGGCGGTGACTTTTCTGAAGCCGTCAAGGACGTCGACGCTGTCATCCATGTCGCCAGCGTAAGTGCTGTCTACCTTTTACCCGCAATCGAGAGAATGTCAGCATGAGCCCCTGAAACTCCTCTCTTCAGTCCTCACCAGAACCCCTTACTCTCAAGCCTCTCATCCAGCTGACCTCCCCAGCCCTTCAGCTACAATACAAAAGATAACGAAAAAGAACTCATCCTACCCGCCATCGCCGGCGTAAAAGCAATCCTCACCGCCGCCGCCAGCAACCCAAAAATCACCCGCCTCGTACTCACATCCTCCTTCGCCTCCGTCATGGACGCAACCCGCTCGGCGCCCCCCTACTTCACCTACACCGGCGCCGACTGGAACCCGCTCACCTACACCGAGGCCGCCGACCCCTCCGCCCCGGCCTTCATAGCCTACCGCGGCTCCAAGCTCTTCGCCGAGCGCGCAGCCTGGGAGTTCGTCGAGGAGCAGAAACCGAACTTTGACCTCGTGACGCTCTGTCCGCCCATGACGTTCGGTCCCGTCGTGCATCCTGTTGCCGGCGTAGAGAAGCTCAACGAGTCGAATGCCATGCTATGGAAGATTGCCAATGGGGAGTCGCCGCTTCCGGTCGCGAGGGTGCCGTTCTGGATTGATGTGCGGGACCTGGCGCTTGCGCATGTCGAGGCGGCGGTGCGGCCTGGGGTCGGCGGGCGGAGGTTTGTGCCTGCTGCGAGGGAGAGGTTCTCGTACGGCAAGGCGGCCGGGATGATGATCGAGGAGTTTGAGTGGGCGAAGCGGAAGGTGAAAGTTGAGGAGCAGGTGATTGATGAGTCGCATGGTTTGGACGGAGAGGCGGCGGCAGAGACATTGGGGTTGGATTACCGCGGCTTCAGGCAGACGGTCAGGGATCTGGTGAAGCAGGCCTATGAGATGAAGGCGTCAGAGGAATGATGAGGCTGTGAGGGGATATATTGGAGGGGACGAGCCCAACGCGCATGCTGTGTTACATGGAGGTGCAGGTGTGCTTCATAGAATGACCAGTCATAGACGTTATTTACTGGGCTTGAGGGTTGCATGAAGCAGGCTGAGTTGGTTGGGCTAAATCCCACATGCATGAGGTGCCGAAAGATGGATTCTCAAATCCCGTTCTTCTTGTTCTTCGCCCTCTGCCCTGCGTCTTCAGCAGCTTTCCTTTTCAACATCAGTGCTCCCTCAATCCATGCATCTCCATCGTCATCATCCAGCTACTTTCACGGCAGACCACTAGTCTCTAACAATGGCGGAAATGGTCGGCGTTGTCGCCAGTGGACTCACCTTTGTGGACGTCGCTGTCAAGTCTGTCCGCGGCGTCGTAAGGCTGAGGCAGCTCTGGGCGGACGTGAAAGACGTCCCGCGGGCGATCGAAGAGCTCACCACACAGATTGAGAATCTGGACCACATCATCTGGAGCCTGGAACTGAACTGCAAGGACGACAATCTAGCCCCCTATATGGTCGACGACGAATCCATTCAGAAAAGCATACAATTCTGTCGCCGCACTTTAGATCAGTTCACCCAACTGCTGCAGGATCTAAGCGCAGACATCACCGCCGCGAGGGTGCATTCCAGATTACGAGCAAAGTTCAAGGTCGCCCTGGGCAAGGGAACCCTCGCACATTATGAGCAGCGCATGCGAGACGCTGTTACACATCTTGGCGTCGCTCAGGCGTCCTACACGCAGTACGGATTCCGCAGCCCTTGCTCCGTCATTGGAGGTTCAAAGCTAAAAGATACCAGGGAGCTTGTCAAGATAAACATTCAAATGTCAAGCTCGACTCATCGTCTTCTTCAACAAAGTCAAGCAACGCGCCACCAGAACCACTCTGCTAGAGCAATGACGTCCGCCAAACGTCCGCAGGTCGCGCCGCACCCCGGCCAATCGATTCCAGACAGTTCTGCAGTAGAGAAAAAAAGATCAACAATTCCTTTCTCAGGCCTGAAACCGCTGAGGCCGAACGTCTTCGGGCGAATCACTTACGACGCAGCCACCGACGACCCGGATGACACCGCCGATCAGCCACCTGGGAGCTGCAAACGTGGGTTGCCGCGTATCGATATAACGTTACTCACCCACTTCCCGGCCACCCCCCCATCCCGGCCACCCTAAAATCCCTCACCCCCACCACAACCCCTCCTCTTCAACCTACAATATCTTCACCAATTCTACAGTAATTCCTTCCAAATTTTAGGTCCTACTACCTTTAGTAATAATGCCTCAATATACCGAAGACGAAATCAACCAAGCCCTAGAAGCTATTACAAATGGACAGTCTATCCGGAAGGCTTCCATTGAATGGGGCATTCCAAGGGCTACCCTACAAGACCGAATCCAAGGAATACAATCTAGGGATATAGCGTTTTCCAGCCAGCAGAAGCTATCCCCGACCCAGGAAAAGCACCTAGTAGAATGGATACGGATCCAGGCTGCCCTAGGGCTTCCACCAACGCACCAGCAAGTCAGGGAATTTGCAGAACGAATCCTACACCTACAAGGTGGCCCCCAGACGCTAGGGAAGAACTGGTTCCAACGATTTACTGCCCGAAACCCATCAATAAAGGTCCAGAGGGCTAGGCCTATTGATTCCCAGCGTATCAATAGTGCGTCAACTGACGTAATCAGGGCCTGGTTTAGATACCTAGCTATTCCAGAGATTAAGGCCATCCGACCGGTTAACCGGTATAATATGGATGAGACTGGTATCCTGGAAGGCCGAGGGTCTAATGGCCTAGTCCTAGGCCATCAGGAAAGCCGGAATCTACAGAAAAAACAGCCTGGATCTAGGGCCTGGACGTCTATCCTTGAGTGTATTAGCGCCACAGGCACTACGGTACCTCCCTTAGTCATTTTTAAAGGCAAATCAGTCTAATAGCAGTGGTTCCCACTAGACCTACAGCCCTATAGTAGCTGGAAGTTTACTGCTACTGAAAACGGATGGACCGACAACGATACAGCTATCTTCTGGCTTAAGGAGATCTTTATCCCATCCACCCAACCAACCGACCCCTTAACAGCTAGGCTACTTATCCTAGACGGCCACGGCAGCCATGAGACAACAGAATTCATGTATCTCTGCTATACCAACAATATCTACCTACTATTCCTACCTCCACATACCTCACACGTCCTACAACCTCTAGATCAGTCTGTTTTTAGTCCCCTGAAAACAGCCTATAGAAAAGAGCTAGGATATCTTGAGCAGTGGAATGATTCTACAGTAGTAGGCAAGAGGAACTTCCTCTCCTGCTATAGGAAAGCACGCCAGTTAGCTTTTACGGCCCAGAATATACGCAGTGGGTGGAAATTTACTGGTCTTTAGCCAGTAAATATAGACAAGCCCCTTATTAGTCCACTACTACTAGAGAATTCAACCAACGCTACTAATAGGGTTGAAATTACCCTCGATAGGGCTATTGGATCTAGGGCTATCGAACAGCATGAAACAGCAACATCTGCTATTATATAGTCAACCCCTAGGAAGACGGTTAATCTACAGGTCCAACTAGCCCAATTCAACCAGCTAGATCAACCTACCAATACGCAACGGCTACTATTCCGGAAGGTTCAGAAAGGCTTTGAGGAAAAGGACTACCTCGTAGCTACCCAGCAACGTAGAATCCAATCCCTAGAACAACAGCTAGAACAGGCTAGGCCTAGGAAACGGAAGAGGGTCCAAATCAGCCCAAATTCGAAGTTTGCCGATATTGAGGCTATCCACAGGGCTCAAATTGAGGCAGGCGATAAAGAGGATAGTATAGGTGAAATCAGTGACCCTGATTTACCTAGTGAGCCGGAGGACTGTATTGTCGTTACATCAGAACGGGTTGAAAATTCGGGTTGAAGGGAGGGTCTGTTTTTGGGGGTCGGATTTTAGGGTGGCCGGGATGGGGGGGTGGCCGGGAAGTGGGTGAGCAACGTTACTGAGTAAAATAATATCACTTACGAGGTACAGGCTTCACTGTTCGTATCCAGCTGCCGAGCTGGCTTTTTGGTCGAGCTTGGGACTATCAAGCGGTTCGATCCGGGGTTGGTTGGCAAACAAACTTACGCATGTGGAACATCCGACCAAAGGGCAGCCCGATATTTGTGCGAGTCAGTAGAGGAAATTTGTCTTCCGTACGAGAGATGATTCGTGATGGTCAAGCATCGATCTTTGACCGTGACCCAGATGGGTGGACGCTTTTACACGTTTGTCGTGCCTTCAATGCCTCAAGAAGGACAGCGGGTAGCTAATGTTCTCCAGTATGCCGCATTCACGAACGACATACAGATTTTGCCAACAATCATGGATTGGGGTATCACATGGAGCGTTGAAGACTTCGCAGGCGAGTCTCCTACCTACTTCCTTGCGCACAAGAAGTTGGATGCTCCTGTGGAAGACGCTATGGTCCACTTTTTCGAAAAGCATGTCTTTTCAACCTACCATCAAAATGAACAGGATCCATTTCAGGATTTGAGTTACTTGGCTGGCCGCATGGCATGCCACGGAAACCATAGTCTGGTCTCGTACATTCTTCGAACGAGCCGTGGCCTGGACTCTGAGACCATGGCTCCGGTATGGCTCAACGCTTTCTGCAGGCAAATCCAACATTTCAATAACGACAACGTGCGCCTTTTGATCAGTCGTGGCGCGGGACAAACAGCAAACACCACTGGCGCTCCTCGACAAATGGATTCGGATGACGTTTCAAATCTCCATGTTCTGGCTTTATGGCTTGGATTTTCCAAGAGAATGGCAAAGAACGAAGATAGAGACCCTGACGACTGGGTGCTGGCCAGAGAGACCATACGGGCTAGCCACGAGATATCCAAGCGGGCCTACGTCAGCCAACCTTACGTGCGGGGCCAAACCTCGATGTTTATCTCACATGTTGCCGGCCATATTGACGCTCTATACGGAACCCCCTTTATCTTGCTTCTTTGGGGGGTTTGTTTTGAATCCTCCAGTCACAATCCTGAGCGTCTGAAATGGATCTACACCCGACAGATTATGGAGATAAGAGACTGTATCCGTGGCTGGGTCACGCTGTTACATGACGCGGGTCACAACTTGAATCAATACGGAAGCGTGGAACGCGGCGTGTTGCTTGTCCTAGGCCTTTGTGGCAGACGGTGGGAGCCATTTCTTATGTATCGGAAGCCCCAAGGAAGGGGCGATCTGTCTAGCGATGTCCCAACATCTACAGAGGCTAAACTTCAAGACCTCAAATACGGACCGCATCCAAGCGATTGGGATTTGATATGGGATATGGATTTCGAAGAGCTGGCAGGTGATTTCTGGGACTTGATCGATAACGAACCTCTCGCGATTCCAGGCGCCTGGGTTGATGATTGATGGGTATCATTGTTCAGTGGGATTCTTTTAGATGTCTGTTGGCATCATTCACAGAGCAGCACTACTGTGGCTGCAAGCGCGCATGTTTCCTGCTAGAGCGCTTGAAAGCGCCTGTTGGGCATGAATCCCGAGGGTATGACCAAAACTGACGGCAACAGGGAGGCAAATGTTTTGGAATGTCGTTGAATTGAAATCATATGAATTGGTGGTGTACTTCCAGACCATGTGACTTTTCCGCGGATGAGGACAAGAAATCCGACGCTTGTTGTCAGATAAAATCATGTATCAGTCATAGAAGCTCGATTAAGAAAAAACATAAGCTCTTTGTTGGAATTTGTTCACGGTGATTGGCACATCTGCTGTCACGTCGGTGTCGAATCGTAACATTCAACGCCATTCCCCCGCCATTGGAACCATTAGACTCATATATCGCATATTGAAAACTGCGGGAGCAGAACTCAGTAAAACGACTAGCCGCGGCCACCGGGAAGTGGTATCATTGGCGACATTGCACCAACTTACATGCCGTGCCTCGTTTTGGTCGTCGCGCGGGCACAGTCAGACGTCCAGTAACGAGACGCATCAGGACGGGACAGTGGGTTGTGCAATGCGGCCAGAGCAGGGATCGCTGCACTGCAGTCGCTGGACTCGACCACGTGAACGTGGGTTGCCTCTCAGCTCCATTTCTGTATGCAACCCCGATTTGCTTCATGCTGTGGGCATTGCTCTTAATCCCAAACAAAATATTCTCACAACCTTCCGGTTCCAGTAATCCTTCATTCATGGCGGAGGTTGTCGGTGTATTGTCCGGCAGCATAGCCTTCGCCGAGGTCGCTGTTGGTGCCGTGCGCGGCGCTGCTCGTTTGAGGCAGCTCTGGCAGGATGTGAAGGACGTGCCAGACACGGTCGGCGCCCTCATGCTCAAGATCGAAATCTTAGAGCCCATCATCTGGAGCTTGGAACAAGGCTTCAGTGATGGCTCCGCGGTCGAGACTTCCTTTCTCATCGACGACACGCCGATTAAAAAAAGCGCCGAACTCTGCCGTCGCACCCTCGACCTTTTCACGCAGCTCGTGGACGACCTCAGCGCCGAGATCGCCGCTGCGAGAGGGTTCAGAAGGGCAAAGGCTAAAGTGAAGGTTGCGCTCGGCAAAGGAACGCTCGCGCAATTTGAGCAGCGTATGAAGGACGCGATCGATTATCTGAGCATCGCGCAGTCGTTCCACACGCAGTGAGTGTCAATCCATTGGCAGCAACTTCATTCCCGTGAGACGTTAACTGCCTACTAACCAGACAGCTCATGAAGATGAATCTGCATATGACGAGTACAGCTAGTCGTTTGCTGACAGCTAGCGAAACCCGGCGCCGTGTTGAACCCTCAACTTCAGATTTCTCGGATAGTAACCCAGGGACAAGCCAGCAGCTTGCGGACCAGCATGGTGCCTCGGACAAATTTACCGTCACCAGTAACAGAACCCCATTTGGACCCCTCCTTCCGTATCTCAAGGCCGGGTTCTTCCGTAGGGTGATGTACGATGTCAGACAGGAGAAAGACGATGAGATGTGGGGCCCCAATTCTCAGAAAACAGGTACGCATCAAGTCGACACGCGTGGAAGGTATTCACTGATCTCTTGCAGTCTACACGGTTCGAATTCAAAATCCAACATGGCTGCTCGGGAAGTCGTGGGACTGTAGAGTCGCTCAGTCCATGTTTGGATGGCAAACTAAGCTGCGGGCTTGGAACACTCGCCCATCACACAGCGAGATCTTCGGTGCAGCTTGCATGGGAGATGTCCAGGAAATGCAGTTGTTGATCCAACAGGGCGCAGCATCACCTTACGATCGGAACCCTGAAGGGCTGACTCTACTACATGTAAGTTTTTCCCTGCATGATTCAAGTGAGTTGGAGTTGTCGTTGGTGACACATGCTCGTGGTAGTTCGCAGCGAGCTCCGGCAGTTTTTACGCCCTCTCGGTAATCCTTGGCTGGGGTATTAATATCCACGAACGAGATTCACGCGGATATCCCGCTATACGCTTTCTTAAACACTATTCTAGTAACGTAATAGAGGTATAGGAAGGGCAGGAAGACCGCGTCGACTACTTTTTTACAGTAATGCACCCTGATTAAATCTAATAAGTTAAATTATTAAATAACTAAATAAATAACCTATTTTCATATAGTTAAATAGCTAAATATATAGATTTATAATATTTAGATATTTAGTAAACGTTTGAATAGATATCGAGACTCGAGACCTATAAAAAAGAGTAACTAAGCTAATTAAAACTTTATATTACCTATTATAAATACAAGTTTATAATAGATAATATAAACGCTAATACTAGAAATCGAACCCAGACCCTCTATAATAAAGTAGAGACCCTAACTAATTAGGCTATTAACTACTATTACTAATAGGGGAAAAGACCTATATATATTAATATACTAATTAGTTAGTTTAGTCTCCTACCCTAAAAATTACTAAGGCGTAAATCCCCTACTAAAGTAGTAATTCTACTAACGGAACTATCTATAACGTTACCTACCTATAACGTTACTATAATACTACCTATACTATTAAAGCTATTATTACTACTACTACTATTATCGATATATCTATAATAGTCTTCAGGGCGCGTCTACTAGACTTAATTCGAACCTAGCTTTTACGCCTAATATAGTCTAATTCCGACCTCCCTACGGCGATTTACTACGGCTAGCGCTTTTCTCTCGACGCGATTATTACGAGGAAGGGCTCTAGAGGCTATATAAGCTAGATTAGAGATTATAGGATCTTTATAACTAAGCTACTTAATATAGTAAATACTACTAGTAATAGCTTCTAGGTCTATAGTCTCTATACTAAGAGATAAGATCTAATACTCTTTAAGGCCTCTACTATAACCTCTATAGGTCTTTATCTTAGGAAGAAGTATAGGATATTCGAGAATTCTTCTATTAAAGACTCCTCTCTAAGCTTATCTAACATACCTCTCCCTCTATAATAGCGTTCTATTACTATTCTAAGAGCTTAGTTAGAAGTACTCGAAGAGCTCGCTCTTAGCTTCGTTATTACTATAAACTTAGTATTTAATATATTTAATAACTTATTTATATAACGTGCACGATAAGCGAGCTGGACAGACAAGCGAGCTGGACACCCGACCACGAAATCGTAACCATCCCCATTTAAACAAAAACATCTCCACGAGAAGAAATGGAAACACCTTCTCGAGAACGTCAATTATTCCTTGCCATCCAGGCTCTCGAACAAGACCCTATTCTTAGCATTCGGTCGGCGGCTTCGATCTTCAGCGTACCTCATTCGACCCTAGCGACGCGTCGGAAGGGAGTACCTGCTCGACGCGACACTACTACTAATTCGAAGAAATTAACCGAGCTAGAGGAATCATAACGTGCACGATAAGCGAGCTGGACAGACAAGCGAGCTGGACACCCGACCACGAAATCGTAACCATCCCCATTTAAACAAAAACATCTCCACGAGAAGAAATGGAAACACCTTCTCGAGAACGTCAATTATTCCTTGCCATCCAGGCTCTCGAACAAGACCCTATTCTTAGCATTCGGTCGGCGGCTTCGATCTTCAGCGTACCTCATTCGACCCTAGCGACGCGTCGGAAGGGAGTACCTGCTCGACGCGACACTACTACTAATTCGAAGAAATTAACCGAGCTAGAGGAATCGACGATTGTTCAATATGTACTCGAGCTAGATTCCCGATCATTTCCTCCCCGGCTGTCTGAGGTGGAAGATATGGCTAATCGACTGCTTGCCGACCGCGACGCGCTACGCGTCGGGAAGCGCTGGGCCTCAAACTTCGTCAAACGACAACCAGAGCTTAAGACGCGTTTCTTTCGCAGATACGACTATCAGAGAGCCCTCTGCGAAGATCCCGACGCGATAAACGCGTGGTTCGCGCTTGTTCGTAACACAATCACAAAATATGGCATTAGGGAGTCTGATATCTACAACTTCGACGAGACAGGGTTTATGATGGGCATTATCTCGACAGGAATAGTCGTTACAAGCGCCGAAAGACGTTCCAATACAAAGCTGGTTCAGCCAGGAGGTCGGGAATGGGTTACGGTGATCCAAGGCGTTGGCGCGGATGGGTGGTGCGTCCCGCCGTTTATCATTGTGGCGGGGAAAAATCACCTCTCGAGTTGGTACGAAGACAGCCCTCTACCTCACGACTGGGTAATCGCAACGACCGATAACGGCTGGACAACAAACGAGAAAGGCCTAGAATGGATTCAGCATTTCGATAAGCATACGAAACCTCGTACTGAGGGCGTTTATCGCCTCCTCGTCCTTGACGGCCACGAAAGTCACCACTCTGTCGATTTCGAGCTCTTCTGCAAAGAGAATAACATTATTACGCTCTGTATGCCTCCTCATTCGTCACACCTACTCCAACCTCTTGATGTTGGCTGTTTTGGCCCGCTTAAGCAAGCCTATGGTCGGCAAATCGAGAAGAAGATGCGGGCAGGTACAAGCCATATTACTAAGGAGGACTTCTTTCCTGCGTTTTTCGCAGCCTTTACAGAGTCTATGACGAAGAAGAATGTTCAGGGAGGATTTAGAGGGGCTGGGCTTGTTCCAATGAGCCCGGAAAATGTGATTTCAAAGCTGGATGTAAAGTTACGGACGCCAACGCCCTCTGGAGAGGATCCAACGACACCAGCACCTTGGGTCTCCCGAACGCCCAATAACCCGATTGAAGCTAGTTCGCAGTCTGATTTTATTAAAGGTCGAATCACCAGACACCAGGGAAGCTCTCCGACATCAATTATTGAGGCTGTCGAACACTTTACGAAGGGGGCGCGTGGAATCATGCACAAACTGGCGCTTCTTAAGTCGGAGAACCAGATCCTTCGAGAGGAGAATGCAACCCTTAGCAAGCGTCGCAGAGCTAAGAAAACACGTCTCAGGCAAGGAGGGAGCCTTACTCTAGGTCAAGGACAGGAGCTACAGGCTGAGATCGAAGTAAACGTACAGGTAAAGGAGGAAACGCGTCAGAGTAGTGGTCGCAAACCACGCGACGAAACGAAGAAGAGACGCTGTGGCGTCTGTGGTGAGACCGGGCATAATGCGCGAACATGTCAGATTGAGGTAGAGACGTCTGGAGAAGAGGATTCTGAGTAGTTTTAATTGATTTAAGGTATTCTGGTTGACTGGAATAGAAAAGTTGTCGCGTGGTCGTGGTCGGGTGTCCAGCTCGCTTGTCTGTCCAGCTCGCTTATCGTGCACGTTA
>NMXI01000070.1:0-163296 GCA_002851675.1 Verticillium nubilum
TATTCCTTGGTTGCGTTCCTTGTAAACGGCGTTGAAGGGTAGCCCTCGGAATTCCCCACTGTATGGAAGCCTTCCGGATAGATTCGCCGTTTGTAATAGCCTCGAGGGCCTGGTTGACTTCATCTTCTGTATATCGAGGCATTGGTAACTGAAGTAATGATATCCTGAATTTGGAAGGAATTGGTGCAGAATTAGTAAAGATACGTTAGGTTGTAGAAGGGTGGTTGGGGTGGCGGTGAGGGATTTTGGGGTGGCCCACATGGGGGGGTGGCCCGTAAGTGGGTGAGCAACGTTAGTAAGCAAAAATATTGGAACTCATGATCATTTCTCGTTGTTCTCATAAAAAGTCGCCTGCAACCGACATAGGCATCTCGTGCCAACTCACTACCCAGTCTTGGTAGTGTACTGCTTGCCATCGCGCATCTGCACCCAGCCGTCCAGGTCCATCGTCTTAATCAGCGTGCTGAACCCCTCCGTCCCGGGAGCGGCGTAGATGGTCGATCTGGCCTTGGAGCTCACGGAGCCCGGGGCGCCATCAGGGTACTCAATGTGGAAGACGGCCTTGCCGGCCTTGATGAACGCCTGGAAGGTCTCGCCCTCGTTGTACTTGACGCATTGCTCATTCGTCTGGAAGTCGACAGAGTTGATGACGTCGGGGATAATCTCGCCGGCGTTCTTGAGACCGATGCCGAGGCCGTACTTGCGCGCCTCGCGGGACAGAAACTTGACAAAGTCGATTGTGTCTGCCTTCTTGAGGCCGATGCCGTTGTTGTTGGACTGCCATGTTTGTTAGTCGGGAGGAAACTTGAGAGTACACTGCGAGATGAGGAATACTCACGTAACCGTCGACGTTGTCGGGGTCAACAGCATCGCAGCCCTTCTCGGCGGCGAGCTTGATCCTCGCGGCCATGATGTTCCGGACATTCTTGCTCTTCAGGTTCAACCAGCGCTCGCCCGGCCAGTCATCCATGGCCTTGCCAAAGTCGGCCTTGACGAACTTCTTCGCGTCGGGGCGCCACTCCTCGTACGTGCCGGCGCTGAAGTAGCAGATGACCTTCTTGTTGAGCTTGTGCAGCGAGGCGATGGTCTGGGCCGTGTTGTCGAAGAGGTCAATGTTGTACACCTCAACGTCAGGCGTGACGACCGGCTTCTTGGGGTCGATCTTGAGCGGCGCGTTGAGGACAATCTGCCATGATGCACCGATGGCAGGCACCCAAGGCTTCTTCGCAACAGCAGCGGCTCGCTCGTCGAGGGGGAGGGCTTGGGAAGACATGATGAATGAGGCTGCCAAGGCGAAGAGTGCGCAGGGCTGGAGGTGAGAAAGGGTACGCGTCCACATCGTGGGGGTCTTGAAAGCTACCAGTAGCTTAAATCGAAATGATTCTTATTTGGGCCTAGGCTCGGGAGAATCTGCGTCAGGTGGTCTGAATTGAGAAAATGATCTGCAGTCAACACCAGGTTGTTCGGGGAATTTCACAACCACATGGTGAGCGGGATAGGCATCTCTAAATACTCGTGGCATCTCCGAGTCCAGACCAGCTTCGCGGGAGGATTTACATTTCTTGACATGGCAGATGGAATGTAAGGGGGGCACGACAAGAAGAGAGCGCGTCGTCAAATTGCAGGGGAAATGCAGGAGGCCGCGATTCGCGAGCTAGAGCTGGGCAGTTTAGGAATGCATCCCTTAGACTCCTCAGCTCTACGGCTGGTCCAGATCTCTTGGCCGTTTGCGACGGCCCGTATCACATCATGACGCCTTTCCGTTGAAGCTTGTCGTCGCAAACGGCCAGCCGCACCAGCTCGCACCGAGCTCCGCCCAGCTTGGCAGTGTGATCACAACGTGATATGAGGAGAAAACAAGAAAACAACGCAAGCTAAGGTACCTTAGCTACAGTTTTCCCACGGGTGACTGATTCAGATGGCGCCGTTTTACACAAGCCACTGGGACACTACCCGTAGAGCCCGCGCTTGTGCCCGAGTCTCCGTCGTCTGAGGTTAAGCATTTGCAGCAAACAACACGCAAACGGACGCAACGCCATCGCAGCCTCTCATTTCTTCTTGTTCGCCGCGCGAATAAAAAAACCTTGGAACCCACTCCGCGGGAGATGATGCGGATTGAAGCTTTTTTTGTTTTCCCTTCCTCCCGCAGTGAAGCTTGTTTTTCGCCCGTTACACATTGCCCCTGAACAGAAGCAAGTATTTCGCGGCGTGCTTTGGACGCAAACAGCTCATTTCGGAACGTTTGAACATGAGTCTAGAGTGCACGAGGCAGCTGGCGATGCTTTATTCGCGCAGATATGACGTCCATGGCGATGTCTATTCCACGCCGTCAGCTTCATCGATTCAGCCCTCACAATTCCGATGGGCATCGGGATCCAAAAGCTTCGTCAAGCCAATTTCAAAGCAAAATGCCCACGGAATGTCCCGAGGTCGCAATCCATGTCTTTTCAATATTGCATTGCTGGCGCTGCACTGTCATGGTTGGGTGTGATGCTTTGCCCTGACGACACCGTGCTTGCAGCACAAACTCAGGTTGGGAAGCCATTCAACAGTTTCCTACCAACATTGAGAGCAACAAAAAATATTTCCTGGACATCTTATGGCATTTTATCTGTCCTCACGAGAATCCCTTGGCTTGAGCCGACACACCACCCCCTTGGTGCGGTAAAACCACCTCGAGCTCGTCCACCACTTCTCGTTCGGATCAGCAAGCTCAATATCGAACCTCGAGATCACAGACGGCACGACCTTGTACACCTCCATCTGGCTCAGGTTGCGGCCGAGGCAGATCCGAGAACCGCCACCAAATGTTAAGTTGGCAGTGTTCCAGAGCTGCATCCTCTCCATGTAAGCCTTCTCATTCTCGTCATCCCGCTGGAGCCATCGATCGGGGCAAAACTCGTCGGCATCATCCCTGAAAATACCCTTGTTGCGTCCCACAATGTAAGGGTTCATGCCGACGAAGGAGCCGGCAGGGATGACGGAGCCGTCTGGTAAGACCAACCCTCCCTCGGGGACGACTCTCTCCATGGTCATGGACACGGGGGGATGGTAGCGGAGAGTTTCGCGAACCACGGCCTCGAGGTAAGGTAGAGCACGGGCTGTCGCATGAGGGCACGGAACGTCAGGGGAGACTTTATCGCGAACTTCGAGCTCAAGCTTCTTCCAAATGCGCTGGTCTTTGAGGCAGTAGTAGAAAAGCGCTCGCATAGTGATGGCCGTTGTGTCGGAGCCGGCAATGACTTGCGCCTTTGTCAGCACATCCTCGTTCGCATCTCACTGAGTGGTCCTGCAGGAGACACTCACGGTTCAGCAGCAGATACCCAATGATGGTGCCCTCATCTACGATCTCAGGATGCGTCGTCTTAGACTCAATGAAGTACTGCAGAAAGTCGGGCTTCTCGGGAGTGAAGATCTTGTCCTCCCCTTTTAGGCGCGCCGTCATGGCCTCGACGGCGATTCTCGTCACGTTCGAGATGTTCGGCGGCCCCAGCGGGTAGACTGGGTTCTTGTCGAGCCAGTAGTCAAGCCAGGGCATCTGGCCGCACATTCCGAGGTAGTCAATGGACTTGTCTCCGATGGCGAGGGTGCCATCAAAGTCACGACCCTCGTCCATGTACCCGAATTTCTTACTGAAGGTGACGGCTCCGAGAAAGTCCCATGCGTCTGCCAGCGTGTCAGCAGAAATGAGAATACAGAGGAGAAGGAGATCTCAAGTCTGATTGCAGCTCACAGTATGCCAGCCAGTCACCAAATTCGCAAGTCTGCTCTCTCTCAACGAATCGCTTTTGTAGGTGGTCACAAAACTCGGCAATGACCTTGTCCATGTGCGGCTCCATGGCCAACACGCTCGGGACAGAATAGTGACGAACGACGGGACGTTTCAGGCGGGCATGCTCAACGTTGTCCACCTGACTGAACATGTGGTACGTGATTTTCCCATCAATGATGGAGCTGCTGTTCTTGTAGAAGTCGGTCTAGGAAGGAGAACCGAGGGTGTCAGCAAAGAAATTGGCCAATTGTTCACACCAGACTCTAACCTTCGTCCATTTTCCATCAGTACTGTAGATGGTCCTCGACAGCTCAGGGAAATCAAGGTCGAGTAGATTCGGACCTATCCTGACGATTGGACCATACTTATCGTGTAGCTCTTTCATTCGCGGAGCATAGTTGGCGGAGATAGCCTGCTGCAGGCGCCATAAGTTCGTCCAGCCTGAGAAGAGTATCAGCTTCGTAGCAATCATGCGTGAGAGCAATAGTGTTCTGGTCTTCAGCCTCGATGGTATGTAGATGGCACGGAATAATTGCAATTGGGTGAGATTGACTTACCAGCGAGGAATGGGCCAGGGTATTTCCTCAATGGCGATATTTGGTAGGAGACGAAGAACCAAAGAAAGACTGCCACTGCCGGAGCAGTCAAGATGATACTTGATTTGTAAATCTTGTATGCGGCCAATGTCTCGCGCACACCCCAAGCTGGGATGCTGCTGTCATTGACTGATTGCGATGTCGAGTCCATGACGTTGAATTCCTTGATCACGTCAATTCACCCTTAATATTCTGGGACGACTGAACATATGCAACAGAATCTGAATCAAAT
This sequence comes from Verticillium nubilum, assembly GCA_002851675.1. Classification (NCBI taxonomy): domain Eukaryota; kingdom Fungi; phylum Ascomycota; class Sordariomycetes; order Glomerellales; family Plectosphaerellaceae; genus Verticillium; species Verticillium nubilum. Next base: position 4,601 of record NMXI01000070.1, read on the forward strand.
GCGGGAACGAAAAGAGGGATCAAAAACAGGAAGGGGGGGTGCGAGTAACTGGTACCAAGATATGGACACGCAGCCTCTCCTTAAACGACAAAAGACCTGCAAAGACTGCATTTCGGCGCATTGAACCGGCATGAAGCACAGGGGAGCATGTAGGATTCCTTGGATGCTGCATATGGGACAGGATCGACAGTCACTGATCAGCAGGCCTTTGTGGCTATTCAAATGGAAACGCGGTGTGGTGATCCGGGGCTTGTAAAGTCTGCAACAACTCCGAAGCTGTACCTATCGCAGTCTATTCGCCATGTCGTTCAACGTATGGAATTTTCAGGCACACGGACAAGTATCACCACGAGAACTGCTGACATTGTATGCTTCCATTCATAGTCCATGCTGTCAGACCGCCAATCCCGCAGGTGAGGGGAAGGTCAACATGGCTATTTCGCCCCTCTTCTTCTTCCATACGACAGGTCAACTGCAACGTCTTGGCTAAGCATGCGCAGATACCCATGACTTCGCCTCCTGGCAGAACGACTGGAGGTCAGATGCACATGCTGCATCGATTGTGAGGCAAAGAGGAAATCTCACCCAAGTTCCCTAGCCAATCGATACTGCGGGGTTGCTAAGCCCAGTCTCACTGTAATGCCGGTCATGTCCTCCCCCTATCCGCTGCAGCCAGCAGCGCAAAGCATGCAGGACGTGCTTCCGTCGGGAGTGTGAGGCAAGATCTTCTGAATCGCAATACAAGTTTCATGTGAGAAGTAGCCCGTAAAAGGCATGACAGATATATTTGGGATCTGCCATCTTGACTGTAACCCTCTGGACGCCATCGCAAACAAGTCTTGATTGTTCATTGCCTTTTACAACTTGCCTTTCACGACTACATAACCAAAACCCGTGTCTCGCCGTGATGACGTCTGTCCAGTCCCTGACGCCTTGTAGCGCCCAGATCTGCTGCAGCGCTTTTGCAGCAAAGAATATTCCCGCAGGCCGTCGACTGATGTATTCCCAGTAACCGCTTGGTGAAGAACGTGCGATGTTCTCTAAGAAAACTCTCTGCCGCGGCGACGAAGTACGGCCAAACGAGTGCGTGTGTGCCTTCCGCGCAAGGGTCCAGCGTGAGGGCCGTCGAACGTAGCTGCTCAACCAGGTGGGCAGACTCGCCTAAGCTCACGGAAGACTCCACGCGTCGACGATAGATGCCGGCTGCTTGTCGTATTATTTCCCGTATGCACTGCAGGGTTTCCCTCTGCTCCGAGCCAGCTAGTAGGTCGGGCGGGGTATGAGGTAAATTCGAGGAAATCATCAGAGATATTTGTCAGGACGTCGATTGCTTTGCACTAATTTGTGAAAGGAAATCCGAAGAGTTGGAATCTGTGACAGGATTAGATGCTTGAAGAGACTGGTGCGCTGATTAGGTGGACCTACAGCCGGACTTGCCGTTGGAAAAAGGCATGGGTTCCTGGAGGCAGAGAGGCGACGAGGCATTCCGTTCTCTCTATGCACGTCAGCATTTCTAGCAAGTATGTAAAGTTATCGGATCCTGTGATAGTCTCTCCTGCAGGGAGGACCCGTGCTGTTGCCATGTTACGGGTTATACCCTGCAGTAGTATAGGTGCTACCTATACCTTCATGAATGCAGCTCAATTGAATCAGAAGCGTTGATTCAATACGTATCCTTTTGGCTCAATTGGATAGCTGCTGCTGCAACTACGGCCGTGTGAGAGCTGCTACTAAGCCCTTCTGGGGCCAGTCTGTAACACCATGGAGGTATGTACTGTTGAAGAAGGCCAGCATTGTCATCAACTCCGAGGATCTCTTGTGGTATAGGTATAGACTCGAAGCCAAATGCTGCTGCCACAGTGGCAACGAGAAGTAGAGAAATATGTTGCAACATGGGAGCAATGATGGGTCAAAAGCGATGATCAATATGCGAAAGGAATATTGTCCAGGAGCTCAGTAGCTTTTATACAGATCCCTCCCCATCTATCCGTTCTTCCCCACCCCTAAGGAGTGGATCTTTGGATGGGTTAGCAATCGGCCTGACGCTACCCCGGCTGGGGTGCTTGATGAGGGGCAGCCAGCCTTCAGACTCCCCCACAACCGAGTCTGGCCATGTCAGACCTCAGGCAGAACCTCAGGGAAGATAATCATAGTTCATGAATCATAACGATGGTGCTGAGTACTACGTGGAGTTCGAGGGAACACGGCCTTTTCTGGACTCTCTTGAGTCTTCGCATCGTTCTTCTTGGTTTTGAGGTGAAACTTAGCCTCAGGCCAGCGGCCTTGGAATCCCACGCCAGGGTGACAGACGGCGAGAGAACGGAGGCGACAAAACCAAAGGGCCTTCGAGGATGAAGAAAGTAGTCTCATTCCTTGCAATTACACCGTTGAAGCCCTGGCTCAAATCGGCCACAAGCAATGCGGTACGGATGAGGATGGTGGTTGTAGTTGTCAGGACCACAGATGAAGCAGCCAGACACGTGGCAGATCTGTGGGGGTCACCAGCTGCGAGAGGGCCGAGTGCTGACAAGGGAATGTATGTATATCCATGTGGCCAGGAGGCCCAAAAAAAGGAGAAGGGGGCATCGATCTTTCTACGACTCTACAGATACCTACCAACAGACCCATTATGTTCCCTTCACTCGCTGCCAGACCAATCCCTTGCCAGTCATAGGACCAAGACTTGCATCATACAGCAGTGGTCGACTTATGACACATTATTTCCTCTCCGCATAATATTTTGAACATACCTGACAGGATAGCCTCGAATCTGCTTGATCTCTGCAGATCATCAAACCTAGGGCTCCAGACATCTCTTTTTTGTTATGCGGGTATGATAAACCCTGAACCGAGCCCGAAAAAGATGGCAATGGTAACGAAATACACCGACAAGCCGGCCTGTAAGATAGACAGGCCCATGTCCGTCTTGGAATCTTTGACGCCACAGGCAAAGCACCGTTAGCTGCCTGCAAAACGAGAGCCAAGAAGTCTAGGAACATGAAACTTGCGGTGTAGGTCGGGGTCGGAGGTGTGAAAGATATTCTCCGCATACGGCACTGATGCGGACGAGGCACGAAAAGATCGCGACGCTGAGGAAAACGGGATCAATGGTCATAGTGACGGTTCAAGTGGCTAACTTAGCGTGACTGCATCGAGAGGCGGGGCGTCTTTTGCTTGTGCCCAAACATCAAGAATCTGCTCTCACCGTGGCGAATCTGTATCCAGGCTACGTGGCCGATGCCCTCAAGCAGAAGCCCGGAGAACATGTCGAAAGAAAAGCCCCATAGCTTGTACTTGATGGCGTAGTAGATTTGAGGCCTACTTTGAAGAAGACCGTAGAGGGAGGCAAAGAAAGCGTTGACTCCGAGGTTTTAGCTGAACGACATGATGATGCGGCGTCTATGGCGTATTTTTGAACCATGTCAGATGAAGCAATGAGGTAACCATTTTGATCTGGAGGGGACATCCAGATGGAGGAACTGACAGGTTTTAAATATTAAAATATGCCGTACAACTTTTGTATTCACCTTCCGCTACCTTAAGCGATGCATTGCCTCAGAGGCTGGAGGAAGCAGGCTCCGCGGGTGACGCGCAAGACTACAGCGAACAATGGCATAGCCACGCGCGTGACGAAGAGAATACAGGCGAAACGGCCAATTGGTACCGTTACAACTGAACTTGGTGAGCAGTGATCATCTCTACATACGTTTGAATGACATACTTCATGTCTATTGGACATCGCCAGTCCATGAGCGTACGATTGCGCTGATCATCATAACTGTCAGCGGTATAATGACTACGACGCCTCCAATCCCTCATAGAACATAAGCGAAGCACACTCGATGAAGCCTTGGATGTGGTCGGTGAGTCCCATGTCACTGGTTGCTTATGGTATGTGGTGATGGTCATTGTTGCCATCTGTGTCCAGTATGCGCGGCATGCGCTGCGAGAAATGCCGTCCATAATGTCAGAAATGCTCCAGAACCGGCCAGATGTGTGACGACTACCCTGGGTTATTGGAGGGCGGGAATCTTAGTATTCCCAAGTCTGCTATGTTATCGAGACCGAACCAGGCCTATGTTGCACCAGCGTCCACTTCAGCATCTGCGTTCACAGACAGACTCAACTTTCGCACCAGTTCCAACAATCACGGATCTCGAACTAGCCGGTGGCTTTGACGACGACTTCTAGTGCCAGCTCGTGTCCCATATGATCATCGGGAGCCATGCTTGTGCTCATTATGGCGCAGTTATTCAGCTACTCAACTGTCATATCTCCAAACAGCTGGGCTTCCGTGGGAATTACCGACCTCTGCTTTGCCTCCTGTATCAGGCTCGAATGGCCGAGAGAAACCGCAGAGCGACCGTCGCACATTTGTGCAGCAGTCTAAATATGCCACGAGATTGTGAGACAGCATCATGATCCCAAACTCGCGGAAAACAACATTCTGGTCTCCAGGTGGGCATCTCATACGGTCCAGCCAGTATCCGGCCAGTCTAAAAGTAAGGGGCCGCAATCATCTAAGATATTGTCCTTTGGCGACCGCCTGGCTCACTGGGCGGCAGCGCTAGACGAACTGTCGATACTCTCTAATGGCCTATGGCCTTGCGCCTGACATGGTTTCAACATTTGGCGTCGTTACACCAAAAAAATCATGTTCGCTGAAAGTAATCGCGTGGAAGAGACTGATTTTAATGCCTTGAACTCTATGTTACCTGATATCCTCGATCTGACTATGTCTTTCTCGACCCAGACTGCCGCTTTCTTGGCCGATTTCGCTGTTGTTCCCGTCCTCCATTTCGTCGCCATCAAGTGTCTTCATTGATCAATGCATTGTCGCGCCATTCAGCTGTGAGCATTAGGCGGCAAATCAAAACGTGAATGCCTATTTTCCTCGACGGTCGGACGGGTGTGGAATGAGAACCAATGACCTTTTGTTCATAGCTGTGTCTATGCACTGTTTGGTCTGCCAGGCGATGTACCAGAAGTGAAGCATAACTGAGGAGGCCCTCGTCAAATAATAAGGCCACGGGTTGCCATGACAGATACATTTGGGGTTAGGACTTGAGTTCTCAAGCAATTTCGGTGTGTTGGTCCCTTGAATAGAGCACGCAAGACGAGTTTCTACATGAAGGGAAGACGGTCTTTGTCTCGGAAAACTATCAGCCCCGCACGAAGAGAGTGCGGCCACGCAAAACATGCGTAGGCATGAGCCTAATCTGTATGAACCCTCGGTCTTTTACCACCTTGCAACTTTCTATTGCATGTCCAGAACCAATTGAATTGGAGTCTGGCTGTCATGTTACACTCCGTACCTTATAGGGTGGACTTGCGTTTATCTCAGCCTTGAAAGACAGCACTTCATGGTGTCGGAGATGATACCCCAAAGGATAAGAAATGGTAGTGTGTGGCTTGATCGTTCAGACATTGCAAGGCACCGCCCCGTTCGTCGCACTCGTTTCATTTTCATGAGACACCAAAGTAGAGATATATTGACAAGAATTGTGGTGGCACGGAAGTATCCATGCCTCTTAGACCAATAGGTCCAGCTGCACTACACAGCCACAGCTTCGTCCAAAGATATGACAGAGATGGTGAACATTTGCCCCTTTCAGAGCCAAGCACCCTCGTTTAGCCTGCCAAGCTGCCCAAAGTGGCGAACATTGCCCAATCGAGTCAGCTTCGCGAGAAGGGGTCAAGAGAAGCACAGGTTGGCATCAATTAGAGTTCAGTCTAAGTAGATTCATCGAGGGACTTCCCCTGACGACTAGCTGAAGGCTATCGGACTAGGTGTTTGAGCATCGGAGATGGGACGCATGAGCTACAACTGCAAGATATGATGCAGCCACAATCTCTCTTCGACGGGTGAAGTATAATTTGGTGCTGCAAAGGCAGATCGTGAACGATTTGGCGGCCTGGAAGGTCTCGTCCCGCTATGGGGGCAACGGCCTGAAGGCCAAGCTATAATATGAAGAATTAGTCAGGCGGCGGGGGAGATTCAGAAAATCTGACCCAGCTGATCATGTCAGAGATTGGACTTGTCTTGGAGGGAACGGGGCGCTTGGAGTCCGTGGGTCTGGGCGGCGCGGGGAGACACGAGCTACCCGAAGAGAACGCTCGCGTTTGACACATCGTCCGCGGGATTCTTCTCAGTTGCTCGGCAGTTGAAACACGGAGGCCTGTCCTGTGGCTGTCGCTGCAAGATGTGGTATGATCTGTGTGATGTAGACGAGATCGCCAGGTCAGTTCAGCCACCCTGGATCTCATCAGGAACCCAGGCAACAGGAAGGGGTCTGTCGAGGACCCTGGTTCTGTTTGGAAGGATTTGGGAGTCTGGAACTTCGTTCAAAAGCCCCCCTGTCCCAATCCTACGGTACACGGAACCGAGTCATTTCCAGGGAACCGGAAACGGCAGCTCGACCACGTTCTGCCGTTGCATCTTCGGAGAATCCTACCGCTTGGCGGAACCCATGTCTTCCGCTCCCCCGTTATCGCGAGCTCGGAATGTCGGTGGACATGGTGGAGCGACGATGCAGAAGAAATGCGGCCGGCTGCGGTTGAGATTCCGCTGCCCTTTCAAATGTGACTAGCCCACGGACTGGTGCCTTCCCGCGACCCGGCGCCAGGTCGCCAAGCGCCGTCGATCCATACACCGCGAAATGATGGGAATAGTGTCTTTTTTTCTTAGCTATGGGCTGTGCCTATAGGGCGGTCGCATAAGAGCCGGTTGGCGCTATTGGTAGGGCGGCGCCAGGCCGTCGACGGACACGGAATGGCGCTGGCTATCGTTGAGCTAGCCGGATTCCCGGGGGGGTTGAGGAGCTGCTCTGTTGGCAGCAAGGGACAGGTCCACTCTGATGGCTGTCATTTGAGTCAAAGGAGGTCTGATCGCGAGTCGGCACCTAGGCTTGGAGCGTTGAGTCCGGTTCGGGGTGCCGCATATGATGTCTGCTGTGCAAGAGGCTTTGGAGGATGTCTGATAGTCGCAGGACGAGGCACGAAGTAACGCAGAGTTGGAGCCCTGATGGGGAATGCATGGAGCACACAAGTGACGATCCTCATAGTGGTGGTGCGAATCTCGATGTGAACGGAGGCATATTGAGCTACTACTACTACTAATGGTACAATCGTTGCTGTGCTGGCCAGGAGGACCTATCGCTTGACCGTAATGGTGAAGAAAAGAAAAACAAAAACCCAGAACGCCTAGCTACCCAGATATCGAACCGTCAAATCAAGGCCTCTTGGCAACCGGCGGAAGATCGCTCATGTGGACCAAGCTCGCCTCGTCGTTATCGCTGTACTGCACATCATAGGACTTCTGCGTGACAATGCCGCCGCTGGTGCCGACTTTGAGGTCAGGCGAGTGCCCGCTTGACGTGGCCACTCCAACGGTAGTTCCCGTCCGAGTTCCGTTCCGAGTCCCGGCAGTCTTGGAGCGAGGACCGCTGCCGTACTCGTAGTAAAGGGCGCCACGGCTGCGTGCCGAGGAGCCGGCGAGAGCGGGGAAGAAGCGCACGAGGAGGAGACGGACGGCTGGCATGCAGGCGCACATGATACCCACTGTGATCTCGATGGTGGACCAGACGGACACGTCGTAAAACTCCCAGGTCGTGTTGTTGGTAGAGGCGAAGTGGACGAGAGACTGCAGACGCAGGATGCTGACGACGGTGACGAAGGTGCCGACGCAGAACATCATGGCGACTCCGACCTTCTTCTTCCAGTGCAGCTTGAGGCTGCGGAGTTGCCAGAGCGGGATGGCGAGCATCCAGAAGTCGAGCGCGATGCTGACGGCGGCGTTGGTCCAGCTGATCGTGTTGGCGTTGTGGCACTTTCCTTCGTGCATGCCGTCCCACTTGGTCCAGAAGTAGTGGATGGGCTGACACTGGAAGATCGCAGTGATGACGAAAGCGACGCCGTAGCAGATGGTGAAGATGGCGGTGCCCCAGAGCAGGCGTTGGACCTCGCGAGCTGGGAAGATGCGGGTGTAGAAGAAGATGATCGACAGCTTGAGCAGGGCGAGCTGAGTGAAGTAGAGAGACGTCATGATGTAGAAGTAGCGGCCGACGGCGGTGATTTCGTGACCATCGAGGGTCCAGATGTCTTTTCCGAGACCGTTGGCCGTGGTTCCGTAGACGGTGATCACGGCGGAGGGCATGGCGACGAGAAGCGTCAGAAGCACAAACCAGTCGTCGAGGCCAAGAGGTGTCGGAGCGATGAAGAGCTTCAGAGCGAACCGAAGGACGACGAAGACGGCAGCAATGACGGCCAGTGTGTTGGACAAGACAACGTAGTTTCCAGAGCGGTCACGGATAGGAGCGTTGCAGTTCGTCAAGCTCGCATTGCGGGTTGCTGGCAAAGAATTAGCCATCGTGACCCCACGGATGGGATGCAGTGCTTCTCATCAAGGACATACCCAGAGACTCAGGAATCGTGCAGTTCTGCGTGACACAAACAGCTACGCTGCCCTGGAACTGCTGGTTCGTACAGATACATGTCTGGTTTGTCGGCGCACACAAGCCTTGCTGGAAAGCATTGGCGATGCATTTTGTCTGCACACATACACATCAGTACTGAGATGGCCATGACTTCAAGAAATCGATGACATGAACATACCGCACAAGTAGGAAAAGGATTCGAGGTCTCCTGCGCCAAGACGGCTGGCAGAAGCAGTAGCAGCAGGCATGTCGCCAGCAAGGCCTGGCTTGCCGAACTCAACCGACGTAGAAAAAACATGACGACGATGCTTGGAGAGGGGTAACGATGTGGGAAGAGGGATGTTATGCAGTTGGTTGGAAGAACACAACAATGCACCCTGCCCTTCCTTTTCCAAGAATCCAGAACTCACACGTGGCGACCTGGATTTCTGACGAGGGCAGCATTCAGGGTGCGACCCTCCTAATGTATGAGATCGGCAGAGCAGCTTTTTCGTCAGAAAGAGTAAAAGCAATCCCGGTCGAATGGGAGGGAAGAAGACACGAGGAACGAGTGACCGTCATGCCGGGACCGCGATGGATGCAACAGTCCGCACCACCATCAGCCCTCTTCGCCCCCGACCTCCAGATGAGCGAGCCCTGACGGGTACCTCCCGGGATGGAGACACCAGGTTTTGCCTGTCTGAGAGAGAGACAGAGACAGAGACAGAGACAGAGAGAGAGGAAGCCTGCCACCTGCTAGCCTAATGAGGTTGGGCCGCTTGGACGAAACACTACAGGAGTCACTTCATGTTCGATGAACGACCATGACACGGTGGGGTTCACGATGGCCGGTAGAGCCCCGATTCTTCAGCAGTCAAGCCAATAGCTTCGCCATACCCTCCTCAGTTCGACGTTCGAGCCGTCGCTTCATCAGGGGTAAGTAAGTAGACTGGAGCAGACTGGAGAGTTCCCTCCTCCCAACCCACCCTCTTCCCGCCTGTTCCCCACTGCCTGCGGACACAGCCTTCAGGTCAACGTTGGTACAGCCATTCGTATCATCTCTTGACATAATTAGAGGGCCCACGGTGGCGTGGAAAAGGCGTCTTCAAGCTATGCACCGTCTGTCTTAGTCGGTCTTCTAGCGCAATTGGCGGCTTTGGGAAGACAAGTAAGACAAGGTCATTGATTGTAGAGGTTCGTTCGCTCATTCCTTTCCTGGACCTCGGCCGCCACGCGGGGGCCGGACGTTGCTTGGTTTCTCCATTGGGACCTTTCGCCGGCAGTCGGGGGTTCATGTGCTTCGGTGTGCTTGATCTTCGCATGCAGGAGGTCGGTCGGCTGATGAGGCCCCTGTATTCACGTTGAGCTAATGCAACATTAGGCATGTTAGGGGCATGTATTATCTGCACAGACTTAGTCTAGGCTGCTGTGGTCTGACTCCAAGGATTCTGGGAAAAAACGGCCGAGGAAGTCCTGAAGTTATTACGTCTTCTGCCAAGCGAACCTGTCAAATAGTTTGACCCGAAGAAGGCCCCTGTTCGAGTCTTCCATGATCTGGACGTGCTCCCTGTGAACGACATTGGGAATAAACAGTGATCAATGCTGTCTGGTCGCTGATAGCACGGGTCAACATCTGGTCAATCAGGTTCGGATCTGGACCCTGTGAGACAGAACGAACAAACTCTCGTCTCTTAGAAGATCCCCCATGGGTGAGCAATCTGGATCGGGATTAACACCAGGGTGACACGATCTGATTCAGGGGCTTGCTTCCATGCGCCTTCGCCCCCGGCATTTCGCATCCTCGCTTCCGCTGCCCCGCCAGGTAAGGCGAGGTCCATATGGTATCTTGAGCTTAAGACAAGTCATTCGCTGTCGACATTTTTACTCTCCATCGCATGTGGATCGTCTTCACCCGCCGTTCAACGCCATATTCCACATAATCCTCGGAGTTTTTGTTCGGGAAAAGGAGGGGTTTTCGTGTCTCTTCTTGTTCTCTCACCAATGGGTACCAGATGGTGGGAACCAAGAGGATAAATCCCTGCAGACTATGCGACCGGCGTAATGCAGGCATAGGCGGCATAGCCAGGGTTTCGGCAAGGGACAGCCTTCCTCGCATTGCCCAGACCACCGCTCATGTTACATGCACCATCGGCGATGCCAAACTTGGGCAACGTCTCCGGAGCGATTGGCCACCCAACATTGGCACTTAACGTCCCTCGGCCGAGACAGCTGAAAGGGGTCTGCGAAAAGGTCACTCGAAAGCACGAGTGCCCTTCGGACGACGACCAACAACACGAACACCACCAACGCATGGCATGGTATGGACCTGCTTGTCATCTCCGGGCCGAGGCGGTATACTCCCGCCACTGTCTCCAGGGGTCTTACAATCGATGGTTCGTCCAAAACCTATCCCACGAGTTTGCGAGGAATAAAACCCCGTGGTAATCGTCTTCGACCTTCAGAGAGCAAGGCTACTAATAAGCACACCACATTCGCTTGTCGCTTCTCTTGTCTGCCTCATCTCCTCCCAACAAAAGTCGAGTCGAGTCGAGCTAAGCCATAGTGTCTTGGCCCCGACGCCTCCTTTTGTCCCTTTCCCTTCCTTGGTCACCGTAAAAGGTATCTTGAACAAAATATACTTGCCCAACTCAAGTCTCGTTCAAGATGAAGTTCTCTCTCGCGCTCCAGGCTGCTGCCCTGACCGCCATCCAGGGCGTTGCCGCTGCTCCCGCGGCCAACTCCTGCTACTGTCTGCCCGGCGATGCGTGCTGGCCCAAGGCCAACACCTGGTCTCAGTTCAATTCGACCGTCGGCGGCCGCCTCGTGGCTACCGTGCCGATCGGCTCGCCGTGTCATGATCCCACCTACGACGCCGCTGCATGCGCTCAGCTGCAATCTCAGTGGACAAACCCCCTGACCCAGTAAGTCTGAGCTGAGCCCGAGGAACAAAGCCTCCGCAGCTGGATATGGATGATTAACTAGTGCCAGCATCCCCTCCTCCTCCTCTGTGATGCAGACATACTTTGCCAACCAGAGCTGCGATCCCTTCACGGATCGCACTAAGCCCTGCACCCTTGGCAACTATGTCAGCTACGCCGTCGACGTCGAGTGCTCGTCCGATGTGGCCAAGGCTCTGAGGTTTGCTAAGGCCAACAACCTCCGTGTTGTCGTCCGCAACACCGGTCACGAGTAGGTCTTCCTCGAGCTCGCTTGGACACAAACATACTGACCTCTGCTCAGTTTCCTTGGCCGTTCCACCGGTGCCGGTGCCCTTGCCATCTGGACCAACCACCTCAAGTCTATCGACTTTGTGGATTGGGATGACGAGTACTACACCGGTCCTGCCGTCTCCGTCGGTGCCGGCGTCCAGGGCTACGAGATTCTCGAGGCATCTAACGCCAAGGGTCTCTCCGTTGTCACTGGCGAGTGTGCCACTGTCGGTCTCGCCGGTGGCTTCACTCAAGGCGGCGGTCACTCTGCCCTGAGCACGCAGTTCGGTCTCGCCGCTGACCAGACTCTGTCCTTCCACGTCATCACCGCTGACGGCCGCACCGTCACGGCCTCGCCCAAGGTCAACCCCGACCTTTACTGGGCCCTCAGCGGAGGCGGCGGTGGCACCTTTGGTGTCGTCGTCGGCATGACCGTCCGCGCCTACCCTGCTGCTCCCGTCGGCGGCGCCCTGTTCCAGCTCCTCGCCCCTACCACGACGCCCGAGAAGTTCGCCGCCGCCGTCGACGCCTTCCAGGACGCCCTCCCCGCCATGATCGACCAGGGCGCCATGGTCGTCTACTACATTAACAGCATGATGCTCGTCGTCAAGCCCCTGACGCTGTGGAACTCCACGGCCGAGCACGTCCGCGACGTCGTCCTCAAGCCCTTCACCTCGAAACTCACCGAGATCGGCATCAACCTCCCCGTCGCCTACAGCACCCTCTCCTACCGCGATCACTACGACCGCTACATGGGCCCCCTCCCCAAGGGCAGCCTCGAGGTCGCCCGCTACCAGTTCGGCGGCCGCCTCATCCCCCGCTCCGCCTTCTCCGACGCCAACCGCCCGGCCCTCAAGGCCGTCATCGGCAACCTGACCGCCAACGGCGTCCTCGCCGTCGGCTCCGCAGGCACCTACAACAAGCCCGCCGGCGCCGCCAAGAACTCCGTCCTCCCCGCATGGCGCGACACCATCGTCCAGATGCAGCTCATCACCGACTGGGACAGCAAGGCGCCCTGGGACAACATGCTCGAGGCCCAGCGCCGCATGACCGAGCAGTTCATGCCCCAGATCGAGGCCGTCACCCCCGGCAGCGGCTCGTACATGAACGAGGCCGACTTCAGGCAGCCCAACTGGCAGAAGACCTTCTTTGGCGACAACTACGCCGAGCTGCTGAGGATCAAGAACAAGTGGGATCCCGAGGGCCGCTTGTACGTGCTCAAGGGTGTTGGCAGCGAGAGGTGGAACGTCGCTGCTGATGGCCGCATGTGCAAGGCGTAAGGCTTTGGGGGATGGGCAGGGGTTCATAGATACCAGGGTAGTCGAATGAAATTGCCGTAAAGAGACCGAAGACGCTTTGCATGTGATGTTCAATCAATTTCATGCTGCTTGTAGTTGTCGCGTTTCGAGCAAATGCATCGCTTCGCATCGTCGAAGCCAAACTTGAAGCACGATCGCCAGATAGATGACTTCTGACTCTCGGTTTTGACACCAGCCTTCCACAGAATAAAGCACCTGGCAGACCTCTAGTCGAAACATCGCACATCGCCGGTCGGCACCACACCAGCTACCCCAAGGACCGGCGTGTGCCGACCCCAGACCATGTCGCATACATACAAGTACGCGGGTCCGACGGCATCCCTGTCCATGGCGCATGCGCATATCTCGGCGGGGACCCTGGCAGGCTGGAAACTTCGGTCCCAGGGGGTTCGTCGCATCGAGAACGCCCCCCAGGCTTCAGGGAAGGTCGGCCTCCTAGCCCTGCTTCGCCGGACCCCATGGCAGGGGGGCTTGTAGACGGTTATCGAGCCTTTATCGGATCTTTGGTGTTTTGATATGGGCAATATGACATGGATGGTGACGAAAGCTGGGCCCAGATGCACCCAGAACATGTTATTTCTGCCCGGACAACCGCTCGTGTTTCGTCTGTCTCGTGTTGATAGTATGAGGACGACACGAATGAGCTGAGTTCTTAGAGAACAACGCCACACCGTATCGCCGTATCGCCGTAGTTCTGCGGTTATACATCCTTAGAGGGAAGCCGGCAGTATGTGGACCTGATATGATGACGAATTTGTAGGAAGCGCCCGTTGAATCGCCAACATTCAGCCAAAAGCGGGATCTCTACTTGACTACCCGGCCTCAATAGGTAGCTTCACTCTTACTATGAATCTCACTTGCTAGGCTACTAAGTTAAATACTACTCTACGGCAAGGGGATGCCGTAGAGGTAGAGCGAGCCCCTCTCATACCTCCTCACTGCGCCGTAGTACCAGCTAATACGCCTCAATACGAAGCCGTCTCCTACCCCAACGTGAAGCGTAAAGAACATAGCAGTCACAGTTGGAAGATGATGGTAGAGCTTAGAAGGCCTAGAGCAGTAGCTCGGTGCCTTGCATATAGAGTCGAGTCGGAAATGCTTTGACCAAAAACTAGGTACGTGTCGCAGGAGTCTGCGAAGTCCGGGCCTCGAGAAACGAGCATATACGACGCGGCTAAGCGCCTATGTCGCACTTCAACAGACTCTCCATGCAGATTCGCATTTCTCCTCTGCTGCAACCGTTTCGCCTGTAGAATCTGCGATATCACATAGGTTTCCATAATAGCGGTATGCCAGGGATAATCTAAGCCGACTATACTAGATCGTCCGATCTCATGCACGCAGTCGCGGCTATTGTCTGGCCCGTATTCGCTGGCTTCTGTGGAAGCTACCTCGTCCCCCGCTGGCAATTCGATGATTTCTCATAAGTAGCAAGTGTTTCATCTGGAAGGCATTCGGCGAAAGATACCAGTTGCTGATGGGACCATGAGCGCCTAAATTTGTTCCCGCGCCTCAGATCTGGGTTTTCAGGAGAGCAAGATCTCACAGCCTCTCTAGTATTATTCTATGATGATAATGACCTTAGTATTTAATGCCTCTATAACCGTGAGCGCTAAAGGGCGCCCGCGCCTTCCAACAATGTGCAGTGCTATTCGCAAGCTGAAACCGCTGTGGTCCCAGGATTAAAAGTAAGGAAGTACATCGTGAGATGCCAATCTGTGGCAGTGTCGTGTCTATATGGTTCATGTTCTGAGAGGAACGACGCACAATCGTGCAGGTCGAATCTCTGTCGAGACAACATTCTAGCGGAGGGGGATTCAACAAAACTTCAGCTGCCTGGCGGTCAGCTTTTGACAAAGGAAATAGATCAGGCATTATCCCAGGTTCTGTGCCTCGCACATCTTTCTGTACATCTCGCTCGTGGCGATGAGCTCCTCATGCGTCCCCGTGGCAACAATTCTACCACCGTGGAAGATGCATATCACATCAGCATGGCGCACCGTCGACAGCCGATGGGCGACGGCAACGGTAATCCTGTTGCCCGTCTTGGCAGCCTCGTTCAGCGCGTCCTGCACGATTCGCTCCGACTGCGTGTCCAGCGCGCTGGTGGCCTCGTCGAGGAGGAGCAGTCGGGGGTTTCGGATCAGCGCCCTCGCGATGGCGATGCGTTGCCGCTGGCCGCCCGAAAGCTGGAGGCCGTTGCTGCCGCAGTTGGTGTCGAGACCGTCTGGTAGCGAGCTGATGAAGTCCCATGCGTTGGCGGAGCGACACGCAGCGATGATGTCTGCCTCGGGTACGTCCGACGTGCCTCCGCTCGGCACGCCCATGGAGATGTTTTCACGGATGGTGCCGGGGTAGAGCTTGGGCTCCTGCTGCACGAGGGCGACGTCGTTTCGGTACGCCCAGGGGTTAAGAGAAGACAGGGGCTGGCCGTCAACGAGGAGTTGACCCTTCACCGGGTCGTAGTAGCGTTCTAGCATGGCGATCATGGTGCTCTTGCCGCAGCCGGAAGCGCCGACGAATGCAACGAACTGTCCTTGTTTGAGCTATGATACTCAAGTCAGCAAAGAGAAAGGTCTGTCGTGTTGTGTGATGAGAGGTCCTCACAGTGAGATCGATACCACGAAGGATACGGGCGTCAGGCCTCATGGGATATGAGAATTTTACATCCTCCATATCGAGGCTCTTGAAGCCTTGGGGACCCATGTCTCGGTTCTCTGGGGTCTCGTGGATCGTAGGTTCAAGCTGTTGGAGCCAAAAGAGGTAATTGGCGGCGTTCGTTGCCTTGGTCATGCTGCTTGAGAAGCCGAACAATATAGAGGCCTGCTGACCAGAAAAGTACACAGCAAGGAATGCAGTGAAGAATTCAACCATGGTTAGCTGCCCAAAGGATACAAGGCGACATCCGTACCTATCGTGAGGAGGAGATCAGCAATCACATTTGAGGATATGAGCTTGTACGAGAGCGTTACTCACCAGAAGCCCAGCGCCTGAAAGCAGTTTTCAACACTCTGGGTAAAGGCAAAAGGAAGCATGATGAGTGTGATGGGTTTGCGCGAGTCTGCGATGGCGTGTGCCAGCTCTGCGTCGTATCTCTCCAGGACTGTCCGCTCAATAGCCAACGACGAAACAGTACGGATCGAATTGATGGCTTCTGACGCGATCGATGCGCTCTGCGAAAAGCGTTTGTTGATCTTGGCATCCATAGCTGACTCCATTCTGATGCGAGCATAGCCGGAGATCAGCATAGGGGGCAGACCGGCAAATACCACCACGACACCCAGCCTCCATCCATAGGCCAGCGCGAGGATGGAGCATGATACAACGCCGACGATGGAGATGAGAATCAAGGCAACGGTGAAGCCCATGAGCTCGAAGACGGCCTGAGGGTAGGAGTCGGTTCGGCTGCTTAGGGCACCAGTTGTGTTCTCCGGCCGGTCGAAAAACTGGAGATCCTGGCGCAGCATGTCGTTGACGATTTGCTTGCGATATTTATGGTTAAGAGTCTGGTAGTCACGGTCAGCTGAGCAAGTCAACAGAGTGGCTAGCACAAAAGGTGCCTTACCTGCGCAACCACGTTGGACGTGTAACCAACAATGAAATAGACAACAAGACAGCCGCAAGCCATGACGAGTAACATGAGCGCGAAGAAGTTGCCCTCCTTTCGCATTTCATTACCCGTGAGTTTGAAGACATCGATGAACTTTGACATGAGCACGGCCTGGCCCGGATAAGCACCGGCTGCCAAGCAGCAGCCCGTGAAAAGGGCCAGATAGGTCCAGGTAAGCTCAGGAGTAGACCTTATGATCTCAAAGATGGTGCTGACGAGCCCGGAGCTCTTCCAGTTGTCAAAATCGTCGCGGGAAAGGCGAGACGCCATACTTTGCTGGGCTGTCGTCGAGTACCGCGTAAGCGACCTGGTGAGCTCGACAGATTTGCCGTCAGCCGCACCGTCGGCGGTGGTGTCGTCGTCGTCGTCTTCAGAATCCGGCTTGGCTGCGACTGAAAGGTCCTGGGCCTTGACGAGGCGGGAGTAGCCACCCTCCGCTTCAAGGAGGGACTGGTGGGTGCCTTGTTCGATAATGCGGCCTTGCTCCATGACGACAATATTATCGGCGTTCCGAATGGTAGCAAGCTTGTGGGCGATAGTGATGGTGGTACGACCCTTGGAAACGTTGTCAAGGGCCTTTTGAACAACCTCCTCGGCGTGCGGGTCGAGAGCGCTGGTTGCCTCGTCGAGAAGGAGAATCTTGGGCTGTGAGACGATGCTACGGGCAATGGCCACGCGTTGCTTTTGGCCACCGGACAGAAGACCACCGCGTTCTCCGATGACGGTATCGTAACCGTCTGGGAGATCACTTATGAAGTCGTGAGCGAAGGCGACCTTGGCTGCCTCTTGCACACGGGCTAACTTCTGCTCCTTGGACTCATCCTCCCAGCCCGTACCAGCTAAACCATTGGCAATGTTTTCGAAGACAGTACCGGAGAAGAGGACAGGTTCCTGTTGGACGAGACGGACTTGCTTCCTCAGCCAGCCAACATTCAGGCTGTCGATAGGGCGACCGTCGAGCTTCAAGCAACCCGAGTCAGGGTTATACCACCGCTCCATAAGGCCGATGATGGTACTCTTACCAGAGCCACTGGCTCCGACAAGAGCCGTGACCTTGCCAGCGGGAATACGTAGGGTGAAGTTGTTCAGGACAGTAACACCAGGGCGCATAGGGTAGCTGAAGACGATGTTCTCGCATTCAAGAGTACCCTCAACGACGTCAGGCTTCGCACCTGAAGGGTCATTAGGGTCAATTTTCGAGGGGCGGTCGATGAGGCGGAAAAGCTCAGCAGCCGCAGCCGCAGCACGACTGAAGTCGATCAGGTAGGGAGCAGTTGCGGTTAAACTGGAGGCAGCCACAATGACGGACATGAGTACACTACAGCTTGTCAGTAACAAAAACACACACGGGCTAAGAAATATGACAGTAAGGAGACTCGGGAGCACGCACATGAAGACGTCTCCTGGCTCATCTACCTCCCCGCTGGCGAGCATGCTGATGGCCTGCCAGAAACAAAGACCCATTCCAGCAAACATGATGAAGTATTCAGCTGAGAACATGAAACCGAAAAGCAGGTTCTTCTTGTTGCCGAGTCGGCGAGCTTCTTTCAAGTAGGAGTCAAAGTTCTCGACTAATCTGGTACGGAGGGCAAAAGCCTGGATTGTGCGGGCGCTGGAGAGGACGCTCTCGACAAAAGAGCCTCCCTGCGCATGAACCTTGAGGATGTCGGTCTCGATAGCGGCCTCGATAGTTGAGCATATTCCAATGACGAGTAGCGTAGCAGGGGCAATGCAGCAAGTGATAAGGGTGAGCTTCCACTGTGTGGCAAAGGCCAGAGCGAAGGCGGCGATGAACGCTGCAAGTCCCTGGAAGACCATGCCGAGCTTCTCAGAGATGCCAGCCTGGATAAGCTTGCCGTTGGAGGTAGCCTGGACGGCAATGGAGCCGCCCTCGGCCGCATCGAAATAAGCTACGTCCTGACTTAGACCGGCTCGGAGATACGCGGAGCGGATATTGCGAGTCGTGCGAAAGGCGGCGAGTGTTAAGAGCGTGGCGTAGCTGTAGCTGAGTGTGAAGCGCACGATACCGATGATGAAGAAGTAGAGCCTAGAAAGGGGCGTTGACCGGTCAGCTAGAGTCCTCGCTCGCACACTGTTTCTTATACTCACGCAAGTCGAGATGCATCTTTGCGGAACTCGGCTGGGGTGTTCTGGCCGGACACGAACTCGGTGATGACGGTGATGAACTGGCCGAACACCAGGTTGACCATTGCCATAGCCACGCCCGAGCCGACGGCGCACAGGATTGCCGCGGCCTGCATCGAGTGTTCCGCTTTGTTGCCATATCTGAAGATTCTCTGCTATGTATTAGCTCATCACTCAACCAGACGGCGAAACACGCGTTTCCTCACCATATAACCTTCCAAAGGGCCCATACTCTTCTCGTCATCCACCTCGGTATCCTGCTTCTCTGCGATGGGAACAGAGGCGGGCTCGAGGGCAAGATCTGGACTCATTGGGCTCTCCCCCTGTGTTGCCTTTTCATTTGCGACGGCCATCGCGACGGTCTCTTGTGGGGTTGTACCGACAGAGGGGGGGGGTTGATGCAGTGAGCCGGAGTGTAAATTGTAGCTTGGTCTTCGAGTTAGGAGGAGACAGGTGAAGGTGATGAAGATGAAGCCTGGGCGACGATGAGTTTTGACCTTAAAGATTTGATCCGATTTGATTGCGCTGCATTCAGATCATGGAATATCGAAGTACTCCACCCCCAATACCGTTTGGTACCCGGGTTCGACTGCTCTTGGTACGCCATAGATCAGAACTCTAACAGAGTTCCCTGTCGGGCGTCGGGGTTCGCGGGCGCCGTACTCCATTTTTACGGACGATTCAGTCAGTGAGCCGCAGACATAGGATAATTAGGGGGCAGTGCGGCTGGCCCGTCTTTCCCTTTTGGATCCCTCACGGGAAGCCCGACCTGGAAATTCGGGGCCCGGCCGGGGCCACGGGAACATCTGTGAACACCCGAAGTCCCGATGCCAAGTCCTAGATCTGCCGCGAGTTCAAAGTAGATACAACAGAGTCATGTTGTTCGAATCTGAATTAAGTTTTCTG
The DNA here is from genome assembly GCA_002851675.1 of Verticillium nubilum. NCBI lineage: Eukaryota > Fungi > Ascomycota > Sordariomycetes > Glomerellales > Plectosphaerellaceae > Verticillium > Verticillium nubilum. Next base: position 24,204 of record NMXI01000070.1, read on the forward strand.
CACCTCATCGCCACGTCCTTTCTATGTGTATCTACATAGGTACCTAGTCATGCCGCCATCTTTGTGGTCACATGACGAGCCGGAAGTGCCGACGCGTGAAAATGGTTTCCTCTGGCACTTGATGTCGGAACTCTACAGGACCATTTGCGTATATCGTATTTGTTTTGAGACCATATCCATGAATTGGAAACCGCCCCCACAGCGCGGCTGTTCCATCTCATCGCCCATTCAATAGCACGACATTTATTATCGTTGCGATGGCGCCTCTTAATACCCACCAAGCTCGATCTCTGCTCAACAACCTCTCGGGCGATGGCATCGATGGCATCGATGTCAAATTGAAGCTACACCAGCATCCAGAGGAGCTTGCGCGATGGTGCAAACGTCTGCAGAGGGACTCCTCCTGCGAATCCACCTCGGCATTTGATCATGGCCATGAGCATGAAGACAACCAATTCGAGAACCACCGCGACCGCCGTACCACAGAGGCTTCCGGTGATACACACGCTCCGTATCGACGGCACCCGCGTCTCAACATCGCCATCCACATCGTGGGGTCCCGCGGCGATATCCAGCCTTTCATCCCTATCGCCCAGCTGCTCGCGGGCACGCGCTACGGCCACCGTGTGCGGATCTGTACGCACCCTCACTTCAAGGACTTTGTAGAATCTCACGGCGTCGAGTTCTTCAGTATTGGTGGGGATCCGGAGGCTCTCATGGCCTACATGGTCAAGAATCCGGGCCTCATACCTAGCCGCACGAGCCTCAAGGCCGGCGACGTCACAAGGAGGCGCAAAGAGATGTGGGAAATAATCAATGGCTGCTGGAGAAGCTGTATTGAGGCTGGAGATGGCACTGGAGACCCCTTGACTGCAACATCTGTCGAGGATCCCGAAGAGCTCTTCTTGGCTGACCTTATCATCGCCAACCCGCCGTCGATGGCTCATATACATTGTGCTGAAAAGTTGAGCATCCCGCTTCACATGGTGTTCACCATGCCATGGTCGCTTACCGAGTCCTTCCCTCACCCCCTGTCGGCCATGGCGTATGGGGATGCGGACCAGGGCGTAGCCAACTACATGTCTTTCCTCATGGTAGAGTTACTGACGTGGGAAGGGTAGGTGACTTCTCCCCCTAGCTTGATCACTGTCGTTGTCATTGTTGTCCTCAGACAGTCGGCTGACACTTCTGCAGGCTTGGTGACCTGATAAACAGACTCCGGGTGCAAACCCTCAACCTCGACCCTCTCAGCGGCTTTTGGGGGTCTCAGCTTCTCTTTAGACTTCACGTTCCATATACCTATCTTTGGTCCCAGGCCTTGGTGCCCAGACCGAAAGATTGGCGCTCCTACATCAACATCACGGGCTTCTGCTTCTTGCCCTCATCCACTTCATACACCCCCTCGCCAGAGCTTTGCGCCTTTCTGAAAAGCGGACCTGCGCCCATTTATATTGGTTTTGGTTCTATTGTCGTCGACGACCCACTGAGCCTGGCCAAATTGGTGTTCGAAGCTATCAGGGTCGCCGGCGTTCGTGCGATCGTCTCTGAGGGCTGGGGTACATTCAGGCGCCAGGATAACATCCCGGAGAATGTGTTCATGCTAGGAAATTGCCCCCACGACTGGCTCTTCCCACAAGTCGCTGCCGTTGTTCACCACGGAGGTGCCGGGACCACGGCAGCGGGCATAGCTGCCGGAAAACCGACAGTCATCGTGCCGTTTTTCGGCGACCAGCCCTTCTGGGGCCAGATGATCGCGCGCGCCGGTGCGGGCCCCATGCCCATACCTTTCAAAGCCCTGACGGCCGAGAACCTGGCCGACGGCATCAAATTCTCCCTGCGGCCCGAGACCGGCACAGCGGCGCTGGAGATGGCTCAGATTATCGCAGCAGAGGACGGTGCCAGTGGCGCAGTTAATGATATCCAAGGTCGCATTGATATGGATGCACTCCGATGCGCTCTGTCTCCCGACAGGGTGGCCATTTGGGAGCACAAGTCTACAGGCACCCGTCTAAGCGGCTTCGCGCTGGCCTGTCTGGTCGAAAAGGGCCTGGTCGATTATCATGATGTCAAGATATTCAGACACAAGACTTGGAATATTGACGACGGAGCCAAGCATCCTCTTGTCGGCGCAGCGGCCGCCACGTCGTCCTTCATCACAGCCATTGCCATAGCGTTGGAAGATTATTCTCATCAACTAAAGAAGCGCCCGGGATCAGCAGCGTACAAAGACGAGGCGGGGCCAGTCGAGTCGAATTCGCCTACCACAGCGGCCAAAGACGAAGCCTCGCCGCTCGAAGGCAACCCCCGAAATCTATCCAGCAGCGAACGTGGACATGCTGAGAAGCATCAACCAAAGCCGAAGTCCCTGGGACGGCTCGACGCCCTCGCCCTTGAGACAGCTGCAAAGCTGGTGCCGAACCCGTTGACCCCGCAGCTCACATCGTCATCCATCGATCTACGCCAGGTAGCCGTGCAAGCCAAGTACAAAGGTCGGCGCGGCAATTCTAGATATATCACGCGAGCCACGGGACGATTGGCTGGCGATCTGACCAAGGCGTGCCTAAAGGCGCCCGTTTCGCTATGCTACAACATCGCCAACGGCTTCCACAATATGGCTTGGTATAGCTTTGTGCACAAGATGGACGCTCGGCGGCGCGATGAGATCGACGGATGGAAAAGCGGCCTACGCGCTGCGGCCAAAGAGTCCGCCCTGTCATTCTGGGAAGCCTTCAGTAGCGTGCTAGTAGGCCCGTATCTGGGCGCCAAAGAGGATGGAATGAAAGGATTCGTGATGGGTACCTACCTAGGCGCCCGAGGCTGCTTCTGCCTCCTTGGAGCTTGTAAGTTCACTCCTCCGTCCATAATCAAGAGTCTCCTTTTCCGTTCAGGAGAACGACGGTTGCACTGAGACTCAAGTAGTCCAGTTAGCTAACCCAAGCCAGCGCTGTTTGCCATACCAGGCTACTCTCTCAAAGGAGTCGAGAGGGAGCTATCGAAACGCTATTCTACAAGGTTGAGGAGAGAAATCACGTTGATACGACTCAGACAAGCAGCAGCTGATATGCAACACGCAACGGCAAAGGATATCGATCAAGTGATCAAGAAGTGGGAAGCAATTCAATAGCTTCCAGATACCACTTGTCGAAGTCATCACACCAGGGGCGACTGGCTTACCGATCCGCCGGATCTGGGGCGAGCGTGGATCGTGCCTCAACCACTTGAGGTTTCAGTTGAGGTTTCAGTTAGACTGTATGACTATTGAGTGAATAGCTTCAATTTAATTGCTCCCCACGGGGAATTTCCTTTCGAGGGTCTGCTTGACGATGCCTGACCACGGTACTTAGGCTATGTATGCCCCTGGTTTCGATTCCCGAAATGCTTACGATCGGCCAATTACCCAAGACAATCTGCCATCATGTATTCTGCTCACTTTGACTGCTTTCATCATAAGATTCAGCACCGCTAATTGGTAACATGATACATTTGGGCTACAATTGAATACCTGAAGTGGTGTCGCATTATCTCAACAACACGCCTAATTCACTCACTTTTAGGCGGCCCGGTGTAGTGTCGACGGCCCCACGCCATATACCAGCCAATTGACAACAAAGTAGCAAAGGTGAAGACGACGGGTGCGTAGTTGACAGAAAGCGCAGTCACGGGCAGCGGCGATGGCATACAAAACAACGGCACGGCTAGTATGGTCCATCCTAAGGCGTGTCAGCAATTGTCTCCCTTCACTGCCGAGGAGACTTACCTATGGTCACAATATTGCATGCATAGCCCCATCTACCAAGGCTGAACGATGCTTTCTCGAGGTGCTTGCGGCCGGTCATGAGACTGATGGCCACTGGCGTGGCGTACGCGCATGTTAGGCAGATGACGCCAACTCCGGAGAAGGCGCTGAAAGCTGCATTCGATCCAAAGTAAAGTAATCCAAGCAGGAGCTCCACGACCATGAGAAGCATCATGGCATTTAGAGGAACTTGGAGTTTTGTGTGGATTTGACTCCACCACTTGGAACCGGGGAGTGTGCCGTCCCGACAAATGGCCCACGTACAACGAGAGGAGGCAGTGGTGCAGCCAACTCCACAGATGACGCCGAGGATGACGAGAGGCAGCAGAAGCGCAAAAGAAGCTGCGGACGAGCCGACGGCGCTTTTGATGATTGTCGGAGTAGGTTGTGCCAGGGAAGACGTTGCCAACAATATTTGAATGTCCGGTAGGACAAAAACAAGGGGGATCAAGAACAGAAGGCCAGCGACAGTGTTTATGCAGGCTGTTGCAACCATTGCCTTAGGAACCTGCGTACTCGGCTGACGCACTTCTTCACACATTCTAATGTTGGATTAGTCCTGCTTGGCTGTTCGCCATTTGCAAATTGAGGATTAAAACGTACGAAAGGATCATGCCAGTTGACGATGTGGCATAGCCAGCGTGCATCAGGCCAATGCAGAAAGACCATGCATCTGGCCAACCCGACTCTGTTTCGAAATGGCCAAAGACATAGTCGGCAGAGTGTCGTCCATTCTTTGCAACAACAAGAATGGTTATGGATATGGCGAAGACGCCTGCGAATGTCAAGTACACGGCCGCAGTCTACGGGCTCGTCAGTGATGTGATCTCCATAGCAGAAATCTGACATGGATTTGGCGCTGACTTACATCAATCCATGGAAGCCAACGGTTTCCACAGGATGAGATGAAATTGCAAAGCAGTGTAATGGCGGCAAAGAGTAGGAAAAGTTGATACGGTTCGCCGGGGAAAATGCCGACGCCTGGCTCCGACTCAAACACGTTCAGACACGCAGCGAAGAAGGAAGCAGTGCCGAAATTGACAGAGAGCGTTATCGACATGTTCCCGACAATGTAGAGCCAGCCACAAACCCAACTCGCGATATTTCGGTACTTTGCGGGAGCAAGCATTGCGGTTTGGTGATACACACCTAAGACAGCCGTCAGATACAGAGTCATCGTTGCAGAACCGATAACAGAGTGGCTTCAAACAGAACAGGAGGGCCACCTACCGCCAGAAGTAGGGTAAACACTGGTGATCTCGCCGAGAGAGGCCGCAACACAAACAACGAGCAGGGCGACCAGAAGCCAGCCCCAAATGATGTTGACGGGACCACCCCCGATGAGAGGGTAGTTCAATGTCGTCGCGAGGCCATAGGGGTTTGCCGCCAGAATGAAAGCCATAAACGCTACGTGAGCTGTTGACCGATTGCGCTGCAGCTCTGGACGGTACCCAAGACTTTCTATCAGCTCGTCGGCAATGGCCTGGTCGGTCAAGTTGATGCTTTCTCGTTTTTTTTCGGATCCATGGGAACGATTCGCGAGTTTCCCATGGCCTTCCCCGACCATGTCAAACGCCCCTGAATCTTGCGGTATGATTGTAGCCATGTTGTCGCAAGGCTGTTCAAGGCTGAAAGAAAGATGTAATTGTTCTTGGCATACGTTTACCAAGATCTTCAAACAACGTGCGCGGAGAAAAAGCGAATACAAAAGCCAATGGGGGTTTGTTGTGTGGGCATTGTTTGAGGCGACCAAGAACGACAAAATGTGATCGATGGATGGTCCCCCTTACAAACGCGCCAGGTACATCCCCTGGCGGCCTGGCATGCCCCAACAGACGGCAAAATTTCTGCATTTGTCCGACTTGCTATGCAGCCCAGGTAGAAGAACCCCCCTGATCAATCTGGCACAATCCAGGTTTCCTGAACCAGCAGGTTCGACCGATATGATGCTCAAGCTTGACCAGACGCTAATAGAACAGGGGATGGTAGGGGGTGAAAGCGCAACTCAGTCGAGATCAAGTTGCGTCGCTCTCGTACACACCTCGTAAAGATCCACTCGTTCTCCGGATCGCCTAGGCTCAAACAGGCAGTCTGGGGCGATGCCACCGTCTATCTGCCTCGTCAGCTAGGTTTTCTGGCTGTCTTAGACTAGCCCAATGATGACGACCATGAGTACCTCTTGTCCGCAAAGCGCTCTCGCTCGTGGGTTCCTCACTCTCACGGGTTGCCGAAGAAATACTCAGTGCCTTCGAGTTTCTGCACAGGTACTACCAAAGGGATTGTCACATCTGTTGTATTTGTACGTCAGTCTGTGCCGAGTCCACCTAGTGTAACTTTTACCAACGTTGCAGAGTCGCTGCCACCGACCAAGGATCAAGCACAAAAACTTTCAACAAATATGTCATAAGCTTTTGGTATGCCTTTCTCGACATGGTTCAGGTAGCAACTTGGCACGACTGCCGTCTAATAGCGACTCGCAATACCCACAATTCTCGGATGACGGCCGGAAGATTCGGACACCGAAAGCCCGAAGCCGAAAGGCTGTCGACATGGTCGGCCGTCCTACGGAAAACCCACCCTCCTAATTCTCTACCTGGCCATGTTTACTGCCAAGACTGCCCAGTCAAAGTGCACTTTCCGCCAAGTTCTCCCGCATGGCCAATCTTATCACGTCATCAAAGGCCTGTACTGGAATCAAGTGCTTGAAAACAAGCATTGATCTACAGGGTCGATGCAGTGTCGGAACTTCGGGTCCGTCTCCTCCAGTCCCAAGCCATCAACAAGGGAGAGTCGTCTCATCTTGCCTCTTTCGGTATGCTGCGAGGAAACGCAGCCCAGGACGATGAGTTCCATCCTCGCCAACGTCCTCGTGCACAAGGACGGTTGCCCCCAAGATCATTCCGTGGTTGTTGGACTTGCCGTGATCGGCGGGTGAAGTGCGACGAGCAAAAGCCCGCGTGTCTGAGATGCCTCCAGTCCGGTCAAAACTGTCGAGGTTATGGGGTGCGTCTCAACTGGTCTGCGTCTAGGCAGTACAGGGGCTCCGTCCCGTCGGCGACTGTCAAGCACGGCGGTGTCAAACCACCGTCTAGTATTCAGTCATCGGAGATTTTGACCACAACCACAAGTTCATCATCCTCAACGTCCGCGTCTGGCTTGGAATTGTATCCGGCCGACACAGTCCGCGCCGATGTTGCTGCAAAACAGGGCCAACCATTTTCCCCAACGAATCCCATTGAAATCTCCAGATATGCAACAATTCCAATCGAAAGCCCTGGAGGCATGCTTATGAGAGACGCAAGTCCCCACGAAGGATCGTCATCACTGTGGGAGGACGACCCGTCCCCTCCAAATTTGACCGGGGAGGCTTTGTCTGTGCCACAGGATGAGCTCGCCAGCCAACCACATATCACCGAAACGGGAGGTTCCCAAGCTACGTCGCCCGTATCAGCGCAAGACAGACAAACCCAGCAGATCAGCCGCTCATATGCTATCACAGCGTCTACATCTTCTGTGTATGGGGGAAGTGGCATGGCCAGCTCCTTGGCATTCGGGCACCAGCAACCTGCAGAGAGCTGCCCTCCAGTCACAATGACCCAACACATTGATTTTCTGTCAATGCCCCCACATCAGAAGAGCCTCATCTTTCACTGGGCCACGTTTCTGAGTGGCAAATTGATACTGATGGACTCACCGGACAACGCTTTAAGAACTGCCATGCTTCCTAAAGCCCTTTCAGGAGTTTCCGGCTGCTCTACGGAGTCGAATGTCAACAAGGCGATCTTCCATTCCATCTGTGCAGGATCTGCGTTCAATCTTTTCGAGCTTTCGGGGCGTAAAAATCCCACACTCGAATCACTGGCCCTCAATCACCAGCGGCTGCAGCTAGAACACCTTCGCGTCAATCTTGGGCGCCAAGATGATTTGGAGGTTCGTCAGTCGCTTGGTGGTGCCATCATGGCGTCTATCGTCGTCGAAGCAATTTCTGGCACACGATCTAGATGGAAAACGCACCTAAGCGGCGGAATCTCATACCTGAGGCATCTTCAAAGACATGGAGGTCTTTCTCATGACCAATACGAATTTCGGGACAATATACTTCGGATGGCACTGTTGTGTCACTGGGAAATCCCTAGTGAGACGATGTGCTTGATTGACAAACCCAATCTCGATGATGCCAATAACTTCTCTGGGACGACCAGCCCGTTCTTCACAAACATCGCAACTATGAACCAGCTTCTAGGGCCTGATACGACGGAACATGAGATTGATAAATTCGAAGTGCAACTATACTTAAGTTTTCCCCCTACTCAATCCTCGGGAAACGCCTCGCTTGGCGACTGCGTGGCTGTTGAGGAACACGCAGCTCGAGCCTTTTACTACGCGAGTTTGGTGTACTTTCAGCGCACAATCCGCAGAGCCTCCCCTGACACCGTCCGTTCTCTTGTCAGCATAGGACTGCGGGAGCTTGAGACGATCGACACCTTGACCCGCGCAAGGGGAGGCTGTATCGCGCTTTGGCCTGCTCTTGTTCTGGGATCGGAGGCGTCAACATGCGAACTGAAATCCCGCGTCACGAGATGGTTTCAAGCAAAAGAGGCTCATGGGGTCAGTAACGTGCGCGTGATCCATGACCTTCTGAAAGATCTATGGTCGAGAAGATCCCAAGATGGTGGTGTTCGGTGGCAAGACCTTATTGCGGAGGAGAGATATGATGTATTCAACCTATAGATGAAGCCAAGTAGACGTCCATTGTTCTGGACCACAACCTTTAATTTGAGACTCTCAAATAAATACTAGATCAATTTGAGAATGTTCAACAACAGGGCCGCCCGCGCCATTGGCGAGACGGCTGGTGGGGAAGAAGGGCGTCATCCCACGAACGCCCAGCACGCAGAAGTTGACCGTGAAGTAATCTTTAACATCAGTCTCAGTCAGCCCACAAGCCTCGGGGTTTCGTGACTCGATCGGCTTCCCGAAAGCCCGCTGAGGGGTCTTGGCCCGGGTCTTGCGGCCTCCGAGACACTATCGTATTCTCCCCTTTATCTCCATGAGCGCATACTCAGCTCCAGCATCCAACGGGATTTCGGTAAAATCCTCGTGTTACCGCTGCACAATTTCAAACCATCACTCTCTAAAACTGCGGTCTTTGTCGGGATTTCGGGCCACATCAAAGCAGAATCCAACAGACGATGTCATCGGGCAAGCCTCAGTCAGATCAGTCCCCTATTGAGGAACCGCCGCCAGCCGACGCAACACATGTTGCGCCTAAAGCCGTATGTACCTCCCGACTTCAGATACTTCCACCACTGACGCTGCTGATGTCAGTGTGACAATTGTGCCCGCAGAAAGGTAAGATGATTCCACTCGTCCATCTGTCAAACTTGAGGGGCAATTGGGACTTACAACTGTAGATACGGTGCGACAGGTCAGTCCCATGCTCGCCTTGCGTGCGCACGGGACTCAACTGCAAAGTATCGCCCCGTGTTCAGAGACACAGGCGGCCGCGAGCCAGTGTAGCGACCGAGGGGTAAGTTTTGGGATGTTGGCTAAATTCAGACCCGAACTGACACAACTCGTTGATGGCAAAAGTGCCGAAAGTTTCTCCTCCGTTGCCGAGCGACTTAAAAAGATCGACCTCCTTGTGAACGTCTTGATAGGAGATCCTAATACCCGCTCCAGGATCGATGAGCACTTCATGCCAACTCACCACACGCCGTCTACAACTTCTGGGAGGAGCATCGCAACCCACAAAGACCATCAGACAATTCAAGCCACCACTCCTTCATCTTTGAACTCCAACTCTCACCCGCCGTCGCTCTACTATACTCAGTCTTCAGACCCACATTATCGCAAGGCCGCAGACGCAGCCGACAATGATGGCGAAGCAAGTGATGGCGGGAACATTGAGGCTGAAGGCCCCTCTTCCTTGTCAGCCCATTCCAAGTTTGCAGCCGACTACATCCAAGGCATAGTCACCCTGAATGAAGGAGAAAGTCCCAGTGGCGATACTCTTGGCCTTCTCAATGACCTTAAACACAAGGTTCTGGTGGTCCGCGAGAACCAGCGGTCTTTCAATCACAGGCTTCCCACTCTGGGTCAAGCTTCGTCTACTCGAGGCCAAAAAGACATGATACCACTCGACATAGCTATTATACTAATCAGAAATAGCCGCAGTATGTTTCTTGTGTATTTTCTTGTACGCGCCTTGGAGGATTTGGTACATTTATGGGCCGAGTGCTAACGGATGCAGCGGGAGATGAGTTTGCTGTTCAGGTCCTTGAAAAGCTTTTGCCCCAAACAAATCTCGTAGATTTGTGCCTGGACATTTACTTCGGCACCGAATTTGACAGTGCGGACTTCATCATCCTTAACTTCGCTCTATATTGTAGGCGATGCATGGCCAGGATGCGCTGCATACATCCGCTGACGTACACATCAGGTCTATTCGGCGAACCACACATGATGAAAGACGATGGTGAGGATCAAATTGAAAGAGAAAAGCAGTACATGAATGTTTGTGCGTCAAACATCGATACGGCTATCGCGGAGCTATCCCTCTTCATGCCCAAGACACATCGTACGATAGTCGCTCTCGTTCTCGGGGTAAGCAGCACGCCCATGGCCTTTCAAGGAATTCACAGCCGTAATGATACAGAGCACAGTTGACGTGAGATAATTAGGCAATGTTCGCGATGGAACAATCGAGACCCTCTCTTGCATGGGATTTGATTGTTGCAGCCCGGGAGGCTTCGCATGCACTAGGGTATCACAAAAGGCAGCGAGGGACTGATAATGGGTCGCAAGAACCAAACCACGCTGGACTTCTCTTCTGGCTCATATACTTCTTCGAGAAGACTCTGAGCCTACGCCTAGGTCGTGCTTCCACCATTTCGGAGGTAGACGTAACCGTGCCTCCTCCCGGTAGTGGCAATACGCTATGCCCGGTCCAGTCCTACTGCCACATTCAAGTTCGGATGGCTAGGCTCGCCGGAATGATCTACACGGATCTATATTCGGCACACTCACTTCTCCTGGATGCAGAGACGAGACGAGCTAGTATAGAATCCCTCTCTCGGCATGCGCGAGAGATACAGGAAGACAATCTGGCGAACAAGGTGAGCGCCCCACGTAGTCACCAACGGTACGTGTCACGTTAACGTCTCTCTATTTTAGGCCGATTTCGAGCGACTCGGCTATTACAAAAGATCGCGGTCTTGGCTTGAGTACCTCTTCATCGCGGATGAAGTTGCTCACCTCTCCGTCTTGACCATGATACACCGCGCTGCGCCGAGTGAATCACTAGCACAGCCTTTCTCAAACGAATGCATTGCGTATGCCAGACAAGCATTTGCGCGCCATGATAGTTTCGACAAGAGCAAGAGACCTATTTTGTTCTCGTACATGAACTGGTACGTTTCCCAAGCAGTGGAATTGCGGCCGAGAGACCGACATCCCACGTCATTAAGATTTGGTGCATGAGCTGAAAATCTTACACTTTCTCAGGGCTTTACTCTTTCTTCCTTTCATCCCATTCTTCGTGTTGTTCTGCAACGTCATCGAAAATGGGGACAGAGACGATCTTAAACGAATGGAAATATTTGTTCAATCCATCGGGGCCGCGTCAGAGGACCCTGCTCTCGCAGATCACTATCAGCTCTTTGGGGCCTTTTACAACGCCGCGCAACAATACACAGACAGCAGAGCTGATATACTGATGCCGAAGCAGACGCGAGAGGAGCTGGACCAATGGATGGAATCATACCTCAGTCCGCTTGGCCTACAAGGACAGATGAATTTCGGTCTATCATCTCAGGGTGATGTCGGGAGCAATGAGGTGCCAATGTCGTCACAAGGTGGGCCAATTATCGCGGCGGGTGCTCCGACAGATGAGGGCGGACCGATCCACCATCATGGGTACCCGGCTGAGCAACTCCAGAACCTGAACTGGTTCGGGATGAATCAGCACGTGATGGACATGATGAACTTAGACAGCTCATAGTGTGACGGCTATATGTAGTAGAACTGGGTTGTTCTTGCTTGTGCTTGTGGAATTCGCAGAGCAGTATAGGTAGTGTGGGCTCAAACTCGAGGGGCGAGAGAGGATCGACTCACTGGCCTTCGCCACAACTGCGACGGCGCCCCTGGGCTCTGAATGTGGGAGTTATCAAGAGTAATACCAGCACATGGCCAGGAAACCGAAAAAAATTAGACTATCATTGAGCTTCATCCCCAGGGTAGGAGCATTCCGCGGAACTTCGACGTACCTATCTACCCCCCTTGCTGGCGGCCTCAGCCCAGTTTTGCACACGAGCCCTGGCTCTAGACCACTTTGTTGGTATTAATGGGCCGCTGGAGGTCCTTCGCGTGAGATTGGTTGAAGCATGTATCCCGGAGTATCAACTGCCGAATAGTTAGTAAGCCGCCATGTCACCGGCATTTGACCCATGCAAGTCTTGGGAGCGGGTAGATCCCTCCCGGCCCGATTGGCACCCGCAGCTTGTAGGGGGAAACGATCTCCCCGCTCACACCATGTACCTAGCAAGCCTAGGTACATTGATCGCCGCTTTCCTGAGACAGCTAAATATCAAATGCATCCGTGGGCCATCAACGGACATTCTCGTGGTCCGAGAGCACCGATCCGACGAGTTTCCGAAAGGCCGAGTGTACGCTCTGTCTTCATCGAGACATAGAGATCGACATTGAGATCAAGATGAGCATATAAAAGTATAGGCATACCTACGAAGTTGCATCATGCTTCTAAACTCACAATCTCTGGTCCCATTTGATCACCAAACACAACAAATCTCTAGCCTGATTGCGTTTCCCCCCCACATCGGCTTCCAAAGTTTAGCACCGATGATCAGAACAACCATGGCTATTGGCATGTTCGACGTTTCTGGAGACTACTCACTCCTCTATGTCATACTCGCTACGATGACTGTCGTCATCCTGCCGGTTGTCGTATACGGGATTTCTGGTAATTCAAACCTCCATACACAGTTCCCTACAGTAGGTCTTGATGGGGATGATGGTTTCAACAAAGTCGAGAAGGCACGCAAACGATGGTTTACCGAGGGAGCTACAATCATCGAAAAAGGACTGAAAACGGCAAGCCCTCTCTTCTATCTCTCACGGACCAGGAGGACTGACACTCTATGTTCAGTTTTCTGGATGTTTTCAAGTCATTACTGCAGCCGGACCGAAGATTGTCATGCCTGGCAAGTACGCTGATGAGATTCGAAATGATGCTCGACTAAGCTTCAACAAATCTATTGCGACAGTACGTTGAAAAAAGGCATAAATCAGGTACTGTGTACCGCCTGACAACTAACCAAACGCCCAGGAGTTCTTTGGCAGCTATCCAGGATTTGAGCCCTTCGACCTCGGGTTCAGCTCTCAACTGATCATAGACATTGTTCGGGGAAAATTGACCCAGTCACTGAGTGAGCTTGCATGTAGATTTTTTGTGGAAAAGCTCAGACTGACCATTTGATCAACAGATTTCATCACAGAAGAGCTGGCCGGCGAGACTTCAGCAACCCTCAACGACCTCTGCGGCCAGCCTAATGGTAAGATGACGGGGTCTAATATGAGGAAAGTATGTTCACTGACATATTCAATAGAGTGGAAAGAGATCACGTATAAACCCATTTTGTTACAGCTTGTGGCTCGGGTCTCTTCGCGGGTGTTCGTTGGGCCAGAGCTCTGTGCGAACCAAGAATGGCTCGACGTCAGTGTCAACTACGTGGTTCAAGCCTTTACTGCTGCTCACGTCTTACGGACATGGCCGTCCATGCTACAACCGTTTGTGCACTACTTCCTTCCGGAGTGCCGGGAGCTTCGTCAAACCTTGGCTCGCGCTCAGAAGATTCTTGAACCCGTCATCCGTCAACGTCGAATTGCCAACGAGAAAATTTACTCGGCCGGTGGAAAATTGTCCAAGGTCGCCAACACTATAGGATGGTTGGACGAGGCTGCGGGAGGCAAAAAGTATAACGTTGCCGTAGCCCAGCTCAGCCTTTCCATGGCGGCGATCCACACCACGACTGAACTCATAAGCGGTGTCATTTCTGACATTTGCACTCATCCAGAGTGGATTGATCCTCTCCGAGAGGAAATGTCTTCCACCATTACGACGCACGGTTGGACGAAGAAGGCGCTCCAAGAGATGAAGCTACTTGACAGCTTCATGAAGGAGTCTCAACGTCACCACTTTGGAGATATCGGTCAGTCATGCAGGGGGGCCCTAGGCCGCCCACGTCTTTGTTGCTTTTATGGGAGCTGACGTTTGTATTTTTCGTAGCGGCCATGCATCGATATGCTATGGAACCGGTCACCCTCTCGGATGGTGTGACGATCCCAAAGGGTAGCTATACGATGGTCTCTCTTGACAAAATGAGTGACGAGACGGTCTTTGACGAGCCAGACCGTTTCAAACCCGTGAGATTCCTAGAAATGCGAAAGCAGCCTGGGCACGAGAACAGATGGCACTTCGTGACGACGTCGCCCGAGCATCTCGTCTTCGGCCATGGAAAGCATTCCTGCCCGGGACGCTTCTTCGCCGCCAACGAGGCGAAGGTGATACTGACTTATCTGCTGATGAGGTTCGATTGGATGGTTGGGGAGCAAGGCCTAAAAGAGGAGGTCTACAACGGCACAGACATGTCTGCGGATCCAGACGCCAAAGTGTTGATCAAAGTGCGGGACCAAGATGTGCTTCTATGATAGGGGCCAATCTGGGACAGGGTTCGAGCTATTTCTTGTGCACCCTGTGAATGAGGCAGCGTTGGGAATTATGGTCTGAACTCTGAACCACGTGCATCATTCATTGTACAAAGTCATATGGCTCCAGACACAGTGAGGAGTGTTGGAGTCTACATCAAGAGACGACGGGGCTTTTTGGGAGTATAAAACCTGTCGAAAATCACATAGTAATAAGTCGATAAAGCGGTAGGAATACTGGTGGTGGTATTCTTCCCAATGGCTGTCACTTGCTCAAAGACCTTTTTGCCTCCCACGTGACTGCGCGATGGTTTCGCTTCTAGCTCAACCCACATTGCAAGGGGACGCGTTTTAATCGCGCATGGATTGACCTCCTGCCCTCAGCAATATCAAGGACTTTTACTAGCAGGGCATGTATTGACGAGTCTGGACTCTTCTACAATGTGTACGCGTAAGATGAGGGAATATTCATTCCAGAACATCAGCCTGAGCCTCAATCAACTGGTTTTATTCTAAATCTTCTAAAGTCGAGCTATGCTCCTTTCATCACGCCTTTGAGCATGCCGATTAGCAAGATTTTCGCCCTACTATCATGTACGACATAACTGCATTTTTCGTTGGAACCTCGCTAGGTAGCAAGAAGACACGGAACATCTTGCCGGTCGAGTGTTCAAAAGGGACAGCATGAAAAATTGCGTGACTCACATGAAGCGCATCCCGATGCTGGCAACCAGGGCCGAGTAAGGCTGGGCCGCGTATGAGTTGGCCGAACAAGCGTTGTCC
Organism: Verticillium nubilum; assembly: GCA_002851675.1. NCBI lineage: Eukaryota > Fungi > Ascomycota > Sordariomycetes > Glomerellales > Plectosphaerellaceae > Verticillium > Verticillium nubilum. The sequence continues at coordinate 39,508 of NMXI01000070.1, forward strand.
GAATAAGCGTTGTCCGAATGGGCATTGGCCGAGTTTAGCCATGGCAGAGTACATCGTTGATTGTCTTGCCACGGTCGTATCACCTTAGAGCCCAAGGTCCGAGATCGCTGATCACTCACCAGTGAAGCCAAGGTATCTATCTCATGGTCAGTCAGTTCCATTCCGAGGTCGTTCCGCAGCGCACACTCCTCGGTATTCGCTCGGTGTTTACCACGTTTCTCATGACATCGCAAAAGGATTAGCTCGAACTCTGAAGGGCTCGGCATCTGACGGCTCTGTCACCGGGCAAACTTGAATGGCCAGCACTTGCCCCGCATCATGCGAGCCCCGCCCTGGCCACACCTGCCACATTGACCCAAAACACACAGTAAATGGAAAATGTCGGCCGAGGTGCTTCTCGAGCATCCAAGCTCCCGCTTCCCCAGACAATCCAAATTGAAGACCAGCAAGCTAGGTACCAGCACTGATGTTTATTCGAATTCAACCAGAACAGAGCCTTAAATATTACCCCAGGTGCCACCCCCAGTTTCCTCCTCCACGCAATGGCGGACCTTGATGGCGACAGACCACCCTCACACCGCTGCTGTGGGGCCTATTATTAGCTTCCCCCCGCACGGCAGGTCGAGACGGGCCCCAGCCAGTCATTGCATCATGCATCCGGCTGCCCCTCCTCTGCCAACTAGCCGAGCCAGACAGCTGGTTGCTAGGAAGCTGCGATGTAGGTCGGACCTTCCCTGACAAATTATGTTTTCGGCCAGCCCGCTAGCCAACGGGGAGCCGGGGATTCGTCATGCTCCTTCCTCGACACTGGTGACACCGGCGGCGACGGGCAGGACCGACCTCGCAATGCGGGGTCGAAGCTACCACGTCTGATAACAAGTGCATGCATCCGCCTCTCCCCCTTGACCCTCTTGCCGCCCCCCCTCCTTGCCTGTCGCTGCCCTCATAAACGACCCTGCTTCCGCCATTCGCCCCTGAACATCTTCCATGATTCCTCGTACCCCTCCTTTCCTGCGTCTTCCCTTCAGATTCCTCACTGTACCTCGATCTGCAACTTGGGCCAGGTATCAAGGAGTACAACCTCAGTCATACCTTGTCAACCGCAGACACAACCACACCGATTCATCCAACATGGCCGAGTCCGAGAGCAAGTGCCCCGTCCACCGTCTGAACAACGTTGGCGGTGGCGGCACCCGCAACAGTGACTGGTGGCCCAATGCCCTGAAGCTCAACATTCTCCGTCAGCACACCAACGTCACGAACCCTCTCGGTAACGACTTTGATTACGCTGCTGCCTTTAACAGCCTCGACTACAATGCTGTCAAGAAGGATCTCAATGATCTGATGACCGACTCCCAGGAGTGGTGGCCTGCCGACTTTGGTCACTACGGCGGTCTTTTCGTCCGTATGGCCTGGCACAGCGCTGGTACCTACCGTGTCTTCGACGGCCGCGGTGGTGGTGGTCAGGGTCAGCAGCGCTTTGCTCCCCTGAACAGCTGGCCTGACAACGTTTCCCTCGACAAGGCCCGTCGCCTGTTGTGGCCCATCAAGCAGAAGTACGGCAACAACATCTCCTGGGCTGATCTGCTCCTCCTCGCCGGCAACGTCGCCCTTGAGTCCATGGAGTTCAAGACCTTTGGCTTCGCCGGTGGCCGCGCCGATGTCTGGGAGGCCGACGAGTCCGTTTACTGGGGTGGTGAGACCACTTGGCTGGGCAACGACGTCCGTTACGCCGCCGGCAACCAGGGCGACAAGGGCCCCGGCAGCCTCGTTACCGACGAGGGCCACAACAAGGACATTCACAGCCGTGACCTGCAGAAGCCCCTTGGTGCTGCTCACATGGGTCTGATTTATGTCAACCCCGAGGGCCCCGATGGCAACCCCGACCCTGTCGCTGCTGCCCACGACATCCGCACCACCTTCAGCCGCATGGCCATGAACGACGAGGAGACCGTTGCTCTCATCGCCGGTGGTCACTCCTTCGGCAAGACCCACGGTGCCGGCCCCAACGACAAGATTGGCGCCGAGCCTGAGGGTGCTGACCTTGCGGCTCAGGGTTTCGGCTGGAAGAACGGCTACAAGTCCGGCAAGGGTCCCGACACAATCACCAGTGGCCTCGAGGTCACCTGGACGTCGACCCCTACCAAGTGGAGCAACAAGTACTTTGAGTACCTCTTCAAGTACGAGTGGGAGCTCACCAAGAGTCCTGCTGGCGCCAACCAGTGGGTGGCCAAGACTGACGACGAGATCATTCCCGATGCTTTTGACTCGTCCAAGAAGCACCGCCCCACCATGCTGACGACCGATTTGTCCATGCGCTTCGACCCCGAGTATGAGAAGATCTCTCGTCGCTTCCTTGAGAACCCCGACCAGTTTGCCGACGTTTTCGCTCGTGCCTGGTTCAAACTTCTGCACCGTGATCTTGGCCCCAAGTCTCGTTACCTCGGCCCTGAGATTCCTGCTGAGGACCTTCTGTGGCAGGACCCCATCCCCACAGTTGACCACCCCCTGATCGACGAGAGCGACATCGCTGCTCTCAAGAAGGAGATTCTCTCCTCCGGTCCCGAGCCTCACCAGCTCATCTCCGTTGCTTGGGCCGCCTCTTCGTCCTTCCGTGGCAGCGACAAGCGTGGTGGTGCCAACGGCGCTCGCATCCGCCTCGCCCCCCAGAAGGACTGGGAGGTCAACAACCCCGCCCAGCTGGCGAAGGTCCTGCAGGCCCTCGAGGGTGTGCAGAAGAACTTCAACGGCGCCCAGCAGGGCGGCAAGAAGGTTTCTCTCGCCGACTTGATCGTTCTTGCTGGTAACGCTGCCGTTGAGAAGGCCGCTTCGGCCGCCGGCCACAGCGTCTCCATTCCTTTCACCGCTGGCCGTGGCGACGCCACTCAGGAGCAGACCGATATCGAGTCTGTCAGTCACCTTGAGCCCTTCGCCGACGGCTTCCGCAACTACGGTCGCTCTACCGACCGCGTCAAGACGGAGCAGTTCCTTGTTGATCGCGCCCAACTCCTGACTCTGTCGGCTCCCGAGCTGACCGTCCTGGTCGGTGGTCTTCGCGTACTCAACACCAACTACGACGGATCCAAGCACGGTGTCCTGACGCAGCGTCCTGGCCAGCTGTCCAACGACTTCTTCGTCAACCTGCTCGACATGAACACCGCATGGAAGGCCGCCGGCAGCGACGACGAACTCTTCGAGGGTAGCGACCGCAAGACCGGCGAGAAGAAGTGGACCGCCACGCGCGCGGATCTCGTTTTCGGATCCCACGCCGAGCTGCGTGCCCTGGCCGAGGTGTACGGCAGCGCGGGCGGCGAGAAGAAGTTTGTCAACGACTTCGTGGCGGCATGGACCAAGGTCTCAAACCTGGACCGGTTCGATGTTAAGAAGTCGCCTGCTCTCAAGGCTTCGAGCCGCCTGTAGGCGTGATCAAATAGTAAATGACGAAATGTTTGGATGTTGATAGTAATGAAAACACAATTCAGCTCAATTCTTGAGGCATTGCACGATGTCATTAAGGCATGAAGTGATTACTGAAGTTGCATTTGTTCAATACTAGGACTTCGCGGCTAGCTAATGATCGAATACCCCCCATATGAGCTCCTACCACCGAAGAAAACACGAGCACCAACCAGAGCCGTCGAATCCGTCCACATAACCAACGTCAGCATTCTTTCGTCCATCGTCAGCACACGCGGTGTCGACTGACAGTTGGACGGAATGCTTGGATCACCGAGGAGGTCGCACTTGCAAAGATCCGAGGCAAGGTGCTCAGATTTCGACTGCAAACTATCATCACTCCTCCAACATTTGTTTCGTCGTCAATGCAGGCGTGTCTGAGGCCTCGCTTGACTTAAGAATCAGACTTCTTCTCCTCCACCTTCTTGACAGGAGGCCAGTGGTCTGAGTGGTCGTCGGAGGCGGCGGCCTTCTTGACGGGAGGCCAGTGGTCTGAGTGATCGGCGGCGTCTTCCTTGACCTCAAGGGCGGAGTCGGTCGCGGCTGGGGTGTCGACTTTGAGAGCATCATCGAGAGGAAAGACGGGAGCGAAGTTGACATCCTTCTCGTCGGCGGACTCGGGGTCGTAGGCGAAGAAGTTGAGGAGGCTATTGAGCATGATGTCGGCTTCGTCATCATCGTCGTCACTGAGCTCAGGGTGGAAGAGCATCGCGACGTCTTCATCGTCGTCGTCGTCGTCCTCAAACTTTCCTCCACGGGCGGCAAGCTTTTGGACAGGCTGAGCAGGCTGAGCAGGCTGGGCAGGCTGGGCAGGCTGAGCCGTCGAAGCAGGAGGCAGACTGGCGAGCTTGGCGAGGTCGGTCTCCTCGAAGCCGTGAGTGCCGAAGCGCACCATGTCCTCGTCCGTAAACACGGTCGCGAGACGGGCGACCTCGGCGTCTGACAGCTGGTTGATGAGGTCGTCCATGGTGTTGGTCTTGGTGATGTCGATGTTGCTGCCGATCTTGGGGAGGATGGAGTCTTGGAGCTTCTTACTCGTCTTGAGCATGGTGAGGAGGGGGAGGTCATTGTGGGGGAGGTCATTGGTAGGGTTCTCCCCTGTGGTGGATGTGGAGGAGGAGGGGATGGGGGAGGCGGTTGCGGAGTGGGCGAGGATGCCCGTGACGACGAGGACGAGGTTGTTCAGCTGCATGATGATTTTGGGGTAAGTTTTTTTTTGGGGAGCGGTTGGGTGAATGTTTGGAATTGTGATATGGGGGAAATTTGTTAAAAGTCAGGAAGAAGATTGAACGAGGAGATGCTTTTCTTTAATAGTTTTCCTCTCCCCTTTCTCCGACAGCTGTATCAGGACGCAACGGTATGGCACAAGGTTTTACGAGCATCCGTCAAAGTTTTACAGTTTGCCTTTTCCCAGTGCTGGCAGATGGCCCAAGGACATGGTGGACAGTGCCATTAATCAAGAGACCGAGGCGCACCAGCTCAAGGGTTGAAATGGTGAAAACGTTGGATCTTGATGGCCACGTTAATGACCATCTTGCGAAGGCTGTAAGGCGTTCGGGCTGTACCAACAGGAATCCACGTGTGACCGGTGAGATCGATAGAGATTGTCCACGAAGCCTGAGCCCAGGATCGAAGGTTGGTGTTGAGGAGCGCACACAACAACATTACGCCGCCTGGTCAAAGTCATAGCTGTTCCCAAACCCTCGGTCGAGGTAACTCCCCACCACCTCATCTGTCCGCCCCCATTCCACCGGAACCTCAAGCCCCCAGTCCCTCCCCTCTAGAATCGGCCGCACGTCCTCGGCAAACTGCAGCCTCATACCGTTACGGTACCATGGCGCAAAGTGTATCATGGCCAGCATGACCCTCACGTCGTCGCTCGGATTGGGCATCCCCGCGTGCCACAGCCGCAGGTCACGCACGATGATGCTGCCCTCTTTCACAACGGGCTGACAGGGTCCGCGGACGGCCTTTTGCTTCTCGAGAAGATTGGGCTTGATGCGGCCGCTGGCGCGATCGCCGTGGGCGCCTTCTTGAGTGGAGAGGTCGTTGGTGTGGGTTCCCAGCCAGAGCTCGGTGGAGCCATTGGCGGGGGTCATGGTGACGAGGGGGACGTTGATGACGAGGGCGAAAGGGTGCGAAGGATGGGCGAAATCGGCGTCAGAGTGGACAGGCTGGCGCTGGGGGGAGGCGCCTGGCAGGGGCGGCATGGCTGAGTTGGCTGAGCAGAACGTCCATTTGGGCCGAGGGCCGAGCACGTTGGATGTAATTTGCGTCGCGATTGGGTCTGGTGCGCTTCTTAGCCAGGCCACACCAGGTGACAATACGATGATAGAACTCACTGGTGAATATTGAAGGGAAGAAGTCTTCGGCAACAGGCGGGGCGTCCTGCTGAAGGTTGCCTTGATTGTACTTGAAGGGTCCGTCTTCGCCGCGAGCCTGGAGGACGCGGGCGTCTGCCACCATCTTGGCGTCCAAGAGGTCGATGTGTTCATGAGGCACGACATCCTCGATGACGACAAGACCGTCTTGGTGTAGATGTCGCACAGCGATTTCTAGGTTCCTGGAGTCCAGCTGCTCATGTCTATACTCCGAAACCGATGGGCTGATGACCCGAGGATAGGGGTCCAACAGCGTGGCCAAAGGTTCTCTGGGAGGTTCGGCTGGCGAGGCACGCCATTCGATGCCCTACTGATCGAAACATGATCGATTGAAGGTCGCTGACAGACCGGATAGACCGATCTTGATGCAGACAAGTCATCCCAACAAGATATTCAGGCCATACTTATTCGCCGTCGTCGTATCTGTGACCCCTGGAGTACCCGCCTCGCCAAACCCGAGCTCGGGATCGACTACTCGGCCCTAATGCAGCCAGAAGCAAAGGTGCACCCTTCTCACTGCAGTCTGGATGTCGGGGAGGCGCTCCACCAACTCTCCAAGCCACCCATCAGTCGTTGAACCGGCCACCCAGTGGACCTCTTGCAAGGGGCAAGGCATCGAAGAAGCTCCTGGCGAGACGCTTCGGCTCGTATGTGCTTTGCACCTTGTTTTCATATCAGTTCACAGAAGTCCTATGCATGAGCGACAAGAGGGCTCACAGTAAGAGATGGGTCCGAAGGCATTCACAATGACCGCCGGATGCGATTTTTTCGTAAATGCCAGTCCGCAAATCTCCAGAGCGCACGCATCCAGGATGTCTTCTCGGGATGGAGCGAATGGAAGGTCCAGCGCGGCCAGCGATGGGATATCACTGAGGCTTTCGATCGGCACGATGAGGCAAAGCACAATAGCGCACACCAAAAAGTATTGTCGCGCAGCAGCTATCGAGCGTCAGCCTGGGTCTCCGGTTTGTGACATCACACCCACCATGACAGTCCCCCAGCATCCAGACCGAAGGTAACGCACCGCCGAGACGGCTGCTGTCCCTGCAGAGCGGGTTGAAGTGACGAGGGAGGGCATCTTTCCATGATCGAAGCATTTCCAGCATGGTAGAAAACCGTCCAGGCTCATATTGACCCGGAGAGTCGTCGCCCAAGTGCGCGTTGAGGAATCGACCGAGAACGAGCGAGATTGCGTTGAGATGGTCGTGATCCTCGAGGTGCTGTGTCGGGACTGGGATGTTTTCAAGGTCCATCTTCAAAGGATGCTCTTCGAACAAGCTGTAGGTGATGTCCTCGCGGAGGTAGTTCCAAAACCCAGCACTCGACAGTGTACGCAGGCCATTGTGCCGCATAAGTTTGTGGCGTGAGGCTAGGGAATAGGCGCCGTGTAGGTGTCTGTTCGGATCAACTTCCTCTGCGCATCGTCAGTCGTTCCATCCACCTCAATTGACATCAAAGGGGGCTTGCCGTCGAGAATCTCGTACGACCGCAGGAGGCAGACAGCGGCCAGGGCAGCCTCGGACTCCACGGAGCCGCAATCCTCACGTAGCTCGATGAGAAGTCGGACACAGTGCCCGTGATAGAACTCAGCAAGAGGGCGCTGGCCCGGCGCCGTAGTTTGGCTGATCTGCATGGCGGCCTGGGCGATGATGGCACTAAACGGGAGAGGCATTTCCAACGCTAGACGAGGCAGTCTCGTGCCGAACATGGAGGCCGGATCGCTGAGGTCATACCATGGCGCCATCTCTGTAATGTATTGATGGAATAGGCGGGCGATGTCTGGAGACTCGAGCGCTTTGCGGGGGTTCTCTGGTGAGGGCCATTTCGTGTTGGGGCCTGGTAATGTGGTAAGAGGACGTCAAGTGGCACACGAATGATAGTTTAGTAGTCACCTGCGTCTGCATCTTCATGTCCATCGTCTCTTTTCACGGACAGATGGCGACGGGTTGGTCGTTCGGTCCGCTCGCAGTAGCGGCCGGCAGTAGAGCACCGCTGGCAAATGGAAAGCTGTTCGTCGCCTAGATCCAACTATCAACGTCTCGGGACACGCAGCCGAACGGCCTTGAAGATCAACTAACATTTGACCTTGCGGGATCGACAGGTGTTACTCGCCAAGAAGAATTAGCAAGGCTCGTAGAGTTTGTGTCTGACATGTTGTAGCGTTGCAGGGCTGGGCTAGACATTGTCCAAACGTGCATACCATGCTGGGGCCATTTTAGCTCGAAGCCATCAGGACAGAAAGACATGCTCACCTGCTGTGTTGAGAACGCGCGGCATCATGCGGAAGGTGGAGATGCCGTTGGCGATGGATGACGGATGATGGATTCAAGGGCCTAGAGACAAGATTGCTTCTCGCGTCAAGGTAAGGTAGGAGGCAGGTGGTACTAGCCACACAAATGTGGCTTCCATGTCTGGTTGACGGATGGGTACTTCATTCAGGCTGACATTACGGCAGCACCGCTGATCAATGTCGTGCCGCAACACCACTACGGAATTTTGTCATGATTATTCCCGAAAAACGAGGGTAGCATAACGGCTTTTACGGCAGAGCGACATTCCATTTTTGACACAACATGATCAAGTGGCTGGCAGCGCTGACCAGGGACACGATGGTGAGAGGAGACTCGGCATCGAGAGCTTACGAAATCGAAGCACGAGCCATCTTCTTATGTGGGCGCGAGCTGATCATTTTGACGTCCTCTCATTGGTAGGAACCGAGTGGTCAGGCCGGGGACCACTAACAGCTCACAGCTCAGACAGTACTTATCACCAGATCTGTGACAGAATGACGTCAGACACCTGGCAAGCGGCTTGGGGGGATTGCGACGACTCTGCCCCACCACGGCAGCACGGCACCCATCCAAGCTCACAGCACAGAGCACATGCTGCAAGCTGTATGGCAGGCTGGGAAAGATTAGAACTTTTTGCGCATGGCAAAGCATTCATATGGAAGCGTCTTGCTCTTCTCCTCGGAGCATTTGCAGAGAAATCGCCATTTGATACCGCGACTCGAGAATCCAGACCATTTGTATGAGCTGGCTCAAGCATGTCTGCTCAGCCACAAGTACCTAAGTACCGTACCTCGATCCACTTTTTAACTCAGGTAGACCCGCCGCTTTGTGCGACCAGGCATCACAGAGCTCCCCCTACGACTACCCCCGCCCACGATTCGGGTCGTCTGCTCCGTGCCGTCATATCCACCGCCGGAAGCAGCCCACGTTCGACGCCTGCAGGCAGTGCTCGGAATCGGAGCGGGCTTGGAAGAATTAGTGGAGGAGAATGGCCGGCGAGACACGAGCGAACGGGCCCGATGGCCCCCGCCCCGTTGCAGCCAAAACGGATGAGCCGAAGACACAGGAGCCGACACCACCTCCAGAAGATGTGACGAATCGAGACGATACCAATGAAACCCCAACAAATGATATCCCAAAGGAGAATGGCGATGATTCTGTAAAGGTTCATCGCATACCGCACGAAAATGGCGTTCCGAGCGGGCCGGCCCCGAGCGGCGCCCTCGAAGACCACATCCAGAGCTCAACCAACCCCCAAGCGACCGGCTACAAGCCACCCCATCAGAAGCCTCACCACCACTCCGGTGAGCTCAAGGAGGCTTTTGCCGAGCACAAGCAGAAGCTCAAGGAGAACTTGAAGGATGCACCACCCGGCGGCTTTGACCCGACACCTCTCCCCGATGCGCCCCCGGGCTTCACCATCCGCTTCATCTTCCACCGCGCATCGAACCTGCCCGCTGCCGATCTGCGGACGCGAGCATCTGACCCCTTCATCCACGCCACCCTAAAGGCGCCGGTACCGAAGCGTCACAGGGAGGATCCAGACCTGTACCGCCGCACCCGAACCATGCGACGGACGACCGAGCCCGTCTGGGACGAGGAGTGGATCGTCGCCAACATCCCCGCCGCCGGTTTCACCCTCAAGTGCCGCATGTACGATGAGGACTATCCCGACTCGGACGACCGCCTCGGCAATGTGACGATCAAGGTCGACCACGTCAGTGAGAACTGGGCTGGCATCCCACCGCCAGGCCGTGAGTTCAAGGCCAAGAAACGCATGGGCAGCAAGCGGGCCTACTTCTTCAAGGCCATCACGAGTCGCTTTGACCCTCACGTCGACATGAGTCCGAGTCTCTGGGTGAGCATGCAAGTCATCGGCCGGTCCAACCCGCCTCACGCCCAGATGTACACTGTTGGGCCCTCGATGTATTTCAAGCACTTTAGTCCTACCATCGGCCGCCTGACGGGGACAAAGGTCAACAAGGACAAGCAGGATGACTTCAAGACGGAGAACTCGGAAGAGGAAGAGGACCCTAAGAAGATGCAGAAATACGAGTGAGTACGAGTCTGTCTGCGTTGTGCCTAGGGACCTGCTAACATCCCCAGCTTCCAATCGAATGAAATGCACCTCTCAGGCCCCGTCCCGCCGGAGCTCTACCACCGCTACGTCGAGTTCCGCCCCTCGATCGCCCTCATGTTCGCAGGCAAAGGCCTCCGCGGCCGCATCCTCAACAAGGCCCTCCACAAGCAACACCGCCGCGTGTACAACTTCAGCCCGACGACCGAGGCGGGCACCTTCGCCCCCTGCTCTGACGAGGCGTCGCATCATTTCCTCCGCCTCGCCCACTTCGACCAGGGCGGTCGCATCTTCACCTACGTCCTGACCCTCGACGGCATGTTCCGCTTCACCGAGACGGGCAGCGAGTTCAGCATCGACATGCTGAGCAAGCACACGATGCACAGTGACGTGGCGACCTACATTGCCTGCTCTGGCGAATTCTTCATCCGTCGACTTGATCGGCCGTCGGGCTCCTCTGATCCTGAGCCCGAGGAGGACACGCATCCTACGAAAGACTTGCCTGGTGGCCCGCCGACGGAACCCCCGCCTGATGACCCGGCGTATTACCAGCTCGTCATTGATAACGATTCGGGGACGTACCGGCCGGATGAGTCGGTCCTGCCGCTGCTGCGTGATTTCCTGGCGCATAACTTCCCGCGTCTCGGCGTTGTGGCCATGCATTGCGCCGATGAGCGGCTTGTCAAGATGAAGAAGCAGCAGGTCGAGTACAAGAAGGCCGCCGGGCAGAGGGTCAACATGGTGATGAACCGGAGCCCGAGCTCGAGTTCGATGAGCTCGCTGAGTTCGGTCGGGAGCGACCTTGATGATCTCGACCGTGCTGGGTGGAACGCGCGGGCGCAGAAGACGAAGAGGGAACAGGCGCTTGATTTTGTGGAGGATCCGAAGAGGGTCAAGGCTGTGCTGAGCGGTGGTCGGGCAGATGCCGCAGGTGCTTGAAGACGGGGTGGTTGGATGGTTGGCTGGATTCTTTTGATACCTCGATTTGCTTGATTCCCTTTACCTTGGATACCTCGTCGTCCGGGGTGGCACGCGTTGCGAGCTTACGCCCTTTTGTCTCGTTGCATGGTTAGATAGTATGATTAATGGCCGGACGGTCTTGATACCCTGAAATTCATGTATACCATTGTCGTCACGACTGTCTTCGTTTTGGCTCTTGAGATTCTCCTCAGCCTTAAGCAGCATATCTATGATTTTCACCCCGACGTGAGTGTTTGGTATGTGACATTTCGCGTACCTACCAGACACACAATTCCTCACAATACGACTCTTATGCGCCTCCTATGAGACCCCTGATTTAGGGACTCTCAACGCCTACGTAGCGCATCTTCTCCGCACCAAGCTAACAGAGCTCCATAACTGCGGCATATTCTCACACGCCGTCCACAAACCACCCACCCCCCCACACCCTTCATTCAACAATCCCGGTGAGGTGGCCGAGTTGGTTATGGCGCCAGGTTAAGGTCTACCTTAACTAGATTTCCTGGTGGGGCAACCCGCGCGAGTTCGAGTCTCGTCCTCATCAATCTCTTTTGCCATTCGTGATGGTTTGCGATGAATATCCTTTGTTTGGCCTCATGTTGCGGCGATGGTCCTTTTCAGCGGTCATTTTCTTTTTCGTGGTGGGTATTTGTGCGCGTCCCATGCTTTTGTAGTGCAGGCTTGATGTGGCTGGCCGCTGGGCTTGACTGATTAGAGGGTCCCTGAACCAAACCACAATACCCCGCCATACTGACCAAGCCCCAGCGCATTTGACTAGGGCAGTCAATGTTTGTTCGTCGTCACAATTGTCGAGTATGCAAAGTCAGTTTCACGAAATCAAACCTCTTCTACGTTTATCATACCATCCTCTGCTGGGAAGGGGACAACGATGCTTGGTAGCGGCTTTATTTTCACGCGAATTGCGGAACAGTCCCTGGCTGCCCGACTTTAGGTGGGATGACTCCACGCTTCCTGTTCAATTCCAAGTTCGCGCTCTGCAAAGTGAACGTATGTAGACACATACCATATACAAAGATCTATTGGGTCTAATAGATTCTATGCCCCTCCAGCTCCTTGATCCCAGCTAGAACAACCGCCTGAGCTTCCTTCAAAGCCGCCGCAAGTTCCTCAGCCGTCCGATCACCAGGCAGCCACCACGGAGCAATATTGTCAGTTACCCTAGCCAAACATATCAGCCTTCTCCATGGCTCTTCATTGAAACCATTGAGTGGTGTCTTCACGCCAAGCTCTTCCAACTTTGTCAGGTACGCCTTGTAGACTTCAGCCGGCCAGTCCCCGCGATTGTTGATCTCGTCTTGGACGAATTCCTCTGCTGCGGGAAAGAATCCCGAAAACTCATAATCCACGATGCCCGTGATTCTTGGTGGACTGCCCGACACAAGAACGTTGCGAGGGCTGATGTCGAGATGGGTGAACACGAAATTGTCGTCAGTCTCCTGGTCCGACGGGGAATCCAACTTGAGTTGCGGTAAAGTCGTTGCGATGAAGCGGCGGATTTCCGGCATTATGGCTCGATTCATGCTGTAGTCATGATTCGTCTCAACCTGCCATGCTGCGTGTTGAAGACGCAACTTGTGATAACTATGATGCATCGACATGTGATTCTCGTGATACATTCTGAAATGTACGTTAACGAGGCCTCCTGCCATTGCCGCAGGGAATGCCTCTCCTTCCGTATTCGATGCGCGCTTGAGTGACAGGTCACCTTGCTGCTCGCCGCAGAAGAGAAGATTGCCGCCACGCTTAATGGTCGGTACATTTCGTCGCCAGCTCGCCACCATACCTGCCAATTGGTGCACGGCTTCCATCATCGACGGATGTTCCCAGTCTTCGGGCGAGAGCGATGCTCCGGGGAGCTTAGACATGAGGATCCATCCTTCGGCGTGCTCGCCCCCAGCTAGCTTGGCTGTTTTCCCGCTGTGAAGATTGTTCCCGTCAGGAGTTACTCTTTTGAAACTTGTGCCTGTTTGAGACCAAGCTCGTATTCTCGGGGCGGGAATGTCAGGGCAATGATTCTGCATGAGGCGCAGACAAGCAACTTCGTTCTGTATCTTGTCTGACTGGAAGAATCGGCCGTTAAGCTTGAGTATCAGTTCGTGAACACCGGAGAAGCTCTGGCGCTGATCGTACGCTTGGGCCTCGCTAGGGTCGCCATGATCAATCTTGATGATGTATATCCTGTTGTTGTAAGACTGGCCTGATGGAAGTTGGACCACCGAGATCACCGCTGCAGCCGGATAGATGCTTTCCAGAAGCCGCCTAACTCCCTCGTCTGACATGTAAACACCATGAAGGGGATGGTGAGTTGGAGTTGGAGGTCGATTTGGCGAGTCCATGATGAGTCCAGAGTCTAGTATCTGATTATCTGAAGCAGCTGAAACGATGCGTGGAAAGGATCAGATCTTTTACAAAACTGGTGTCGAGGTCTTTTAAAATCAGACATCGTACTACTTTGCTCGTTGAGAATCTCAGGTTGAAAGGTTGCGTGAGGGAAGCGCGGCAAGAAGTATGATGCTATTTGGCAAATGAGGGAAGATCGACGCCATTCGGTCTGACTCATCCGGTAGAAAGTGAATGCAGAGTGGCACAGATGACTGCGAGTACCTTGTCAATAACATAATTCAAATGGCCTTGTCGAATCCATCTCTGCATGAAATCACATGTATATCACGTCTTAGAGTTGCATTTTCCTAACCTTCTCATCCAGTTCCTTTCTATGTCCATCCAGCACGGGGTTTGGCGTCTCCCCCAATATCTCCTTGATTCTTTCCATCATATGAGCCCTCGGGTTACACTTGCTGTGATCCACCCCCCCTTTCGCCGGCTGTCCAATGTCATGAATGACAAGGTTCACCAAAATCTCATACAGCGACAAAATGCTCTCTTCCACTTCGGCCGTCTCGGGCAGCGGCCAAAGCCCGGCCCGCGTGAGACAGAACGTCAAGGACCCAAGAATCATCGACTCGCAACGGTGAGGTCCCATGTATGAGGCATGGCGACACAGGCGCGGCTTCTCGTCGACGATGACGAGTTGCTCGGTCAGGTCGTGGAAGATGTCGAACATGGCCGGGATAGTTTGGGCGCGGATCGCGGCTATGCGTTCTGCAGGGCGAAGAAAAAGAGATCGTCAGCTGGCGCCGTGGGTGGAGAAGAAGGGGTCGCCACCTGGGGCTTTTCTCCGGCTGATGCGGCGAGGGCGAACTTACCGAGGATATCGGGAGGCATTTGGAGGGTGTGGAGAGGGGAGTCGGGGTCCAGTATGGAGCCGGGGGCTTCCATGAGGATGCGATGGGCGGTAGACTCGAAGAGGGGACGGCGGCCGAGCTCCCAGCTGATCCATAAAAGCATAGGGATGAGGATGAAGTTCCCTGGTGGTGGCTCGCGGAGGGAGGCGATCCAGGTTGAAACCCAAGGGATAAGGATATATGTGGTGTCGTAGTAATGTGTCAAGACGGTGAGCTCGTAGATTTCGTCGAGAGAGAGCCAGCGGAGAACTTTGTAGAGGAAGCCGTAGGCTATTCTAACGAAGAGATTGAAGGCCGTTAGGTTATCCTCTGGGAGATGTACGGTCCAAGTTGCGTTGATCACAGCCTTGTTTCTGGACTCGACAAAGGTGCCATAGAGCATACGCTCAAAGACAGGTGAGATCCGGGCGAGGGTTCGAGAGTAGACAAGAAAGCATCTGGCTGATGAGGGATCCTCGTTGGCGGTGCCGACTTTAAGCTTGAGATCACCCCGAGGGTCGATCTCAATGAGTGGCAGGTTCGTTTCGGGATCCATGGCGGGCAAGTAGAGAGAAGCTGTCGACTTGAGGTGAGCACAGGCTGGGTTTCGACAGCTGTCGCCTCTATGCTCCTCTGACGACATGTTGGCAGCCTTGACACAGAAGAGGTGGTTGCTCGAAAGATTAATACGCGAGAGGAGTGACGAAACTTAGATCGATGGCCAACTTGATGAGTCTCCAAACTACACAGCCTGATAATATACATATATAGAATGATAAACTGACAAGTGACACGGATAGTTCGTATCGGTTGAGAGGTCGTTCGAAAAATTGTCTCTTGAATTCCGGATGGTCGGGGACTCAGCCAGATAAAGTATTAAGCTTGTCGAGACCCCTGAATCGCGCGTGGCGCGGTGGTTCATAGCCCACCTTGGCGGACCCCTTAGCGCTCGTGTCAGCGACTACTCTCGTGTCTACGTAGTGTCAGATACATCGTAATTATCATGCTCCTCTGTTTTCAACGTCAAGACGCCCAGGGGCAAGCAGTTGGATGGCCAGCCTCCAGGAAGTATCCCGTCGTCAAGGCATGGCAGAATCGCAAAGGCGTCAACACAGAGTGTCAAGATTCGAGGAAACGTCTTCAGCCCTACGAAGCATAAAAGTTGGACAAGGGTTGGCTTGTTTTGTTACGGTCTTAGCCGTCCATGGTGGCGGTTGGCAGCGCCGCGCCGGAACGGTAACGAACATCAACCATTTCAGCCCTGAACTGTTTTTTATTACATCATTCAGTTATCACATGGACAACTTTCGCATCAACTTCGTTTATTTTAGCCTTATAACCCTATTTCTTTACGTTCGCCATAGTCCTGAACCTCGCCCCTTGTTTCGTCTCTGTATTCCCGGCCGACTACTTACGGCCCTCGACGGATTCAAAAGTCGCCGATACCTTCAAAGAACTATAAAGTCTTAACAGATTATTGCTGTGAGCTATGTCGCTATACATAACCTCCCCAATCGGAGGAGGCCGTTAGATCTAAGGCTTGAAAGGTTCAGCACACCATTGCCGGAATCGCAGCAGCCGTGGCTGGGAGGCCCTTCGCTTCAAAATCGAAGCTGACCTTCTTTTGAAGGAATGAGACCCTTTCTACCTTTTCCTGAGGCTAATTAGTGAAGTGTTAAGAGACCACATTCACCAGGATCTGGAGATTCACGGAAATCAGCCGGATCAAACTGCCAATGCGTTGGACATGACCTAGCGCAGCGCATAGGGTCACTCATACTTGCTGGCCACCCCTTTCCTTTCCGGACGGCCGGCAGGCTCGATTGTATTTGACAACATGGCACCCACAGCGAGCAACAATCGAACACATTGGTGCACAAACACGCGTTGCCGATTCAGAGCACTAGATCTTCGCCTCCGGACATAGTATACCACCAGATTGGCCTGACATGGTCTCTTCAGAATGGCCGACGCTCCGACGGAAACAGTTTTTCAGCCTCAAAAGACCCATGCGACTCATTGCATCGTTCCGGGATCCGAGATTGAGTTCCCCGACTAAGAAAATGAGTGAATTTTGCGGATGAAATATGCTTTGTCAGAGACTCACACAGTCATCGCATGCGCAGTTGCATCTCACACAACCGACCACGGGGACACATCTGGGACAAGCGACAGGACAAAGGTGCTGCCGAATTTGTAAACCCGCCCATTGAGGTTGATCGGAGGCAGCAATAGCTAAAAGTGGACATAAAGCCGCGATGACAGCGATTCCAACCTTCATTCTGATGTTGCTTTGACCGCGGTATCTAGGAGTGAATGAGTTCGTCGATGAAGGAAACGATGCGCATGAATGTTGCTGCTGGACCTTGCTCATAAATAATTACCTACTCGCCAAGGCTTCCATGAACGAGTCGCTATCCTTGAGAAATATATTGATCAGACATATATTGATCAGACACTCCATGTGGCGACAATTACGAATCACACGAAGGTTTCCGTCAAGATGCTTACGGTACTTCTCGTATTTCGACCTTGACTACCTCTGTGTGCAACCTCTTCCGTCGGCGTTGCGATCAAGTGTGATGGCGAACATAGCTCGCCTCATCCTCTCGTCTGTTTGGGATAGGCGTCGTCATCTCCGGCTTCCCGCTTCTCATACGCGTCCGACACCTCGCCGTTGCGAACCTTAATCCCGTGCCTTGTAAGCAAGATAGAGCTCGCCAGAACAAAGTAGTTGGTGGTCGGTGGAGAAAGTTTACGCTATCCCTCCGACATGTTGTCAAGCGAGGGTGAAAGGTGACGCCATGGCAGCTCCTTTCGGACTTCAGCCCATTCAACCTTCGGGTGTTCCTCGAACTGGCGCAGCACAATCTATTTGGCCTTTGTTGCAGTCTATACTTACGTGGCATTCTATCCGCAGCACAAGCAACGAGCCAGGTATTCGGGACGTGTTCCTTCCGGTTGTCGGGATGATGCAAAGGTTGACCAAACTCCGACGTGGTTTCCGCGTCGGCAAGTATGCAACCGTACAGCGTATGGCCCACCAGCCGGAACGGACTTATTGAAGACACGAGGTTTATCAGATCGAGTCCCGTAAAGAGTGTGTCTGAAAAGCAATGATGAAGGCTGCATGGTCTCGTAGCATGCAGTGGAAATAGAGCCCCAAGTGCGAAGAGCTGGGCTTCCATGGCTGCTGAGTGCTATGGAAGGGAAGAATATAGACTCGACTTGAGATGCAGAAAGAGATGAAAATCCGGAGACGGGGAGAAATAGGGATTGTTTGTGTCGGTGCAGCCCGGTATCCTCCTACGTGACCTATTCAAGAATCAAGAGTGTGACCGAGGCGAAGGCAGATTGCTTGACTCGACTTGTTCTACGTGTACCACAAGCGCCATGCCAATCGAAGCATTGAGATGGCATTGTAGAAGAGCCAGAAGCTTGACCCAGTCTTCCCTGTTGAGAGCAGGGCTCTTATGGCGTCACAGCTGGCAAGTACTGACGCTGGGAAGAACGAATGAGTCCCAACATCTAAAATTTGACCCTTGCACACCATCGCAAATGCATCTGAGTCTAAAGCATCGGTACAAGATGAAGGCCCCCAGATGCTGGGGCGCCTGGGGACGATAATATTAGGGCGTAATCATCCGATGTCTCTGAGTCAAGCGGAACCAAGATGTTCGGAATTCCTTGTGCCGAAGCCACGACAGACAGCATTCTTCGAGACGAATGCCATGGAAAAGCAATCAGATCAGCACTGTTGCTGCGGGCTTTGTATATCAAGCTGACGGCGAAGTCAATAGTGCCGTCCGAGTCGAGATGTGCATCATTCCAGTTCTTGTTATCAATAGGCATTGGTTATCCTGCCGGTGCTTCGATCACTGCAGAGAGAGTGATGTTGGACTTGTCGGATGAACGAGCACCCATCATAGGCAGAGGCGCGAGCAAGGCGACGCGAGGGGCGGCGAGCGAGGGCGCCATGGTTCAATGTAGAGTTGTATGTCTCTGAGAAATGACATAATACAGTCGCATATGCCAGACCGTGATGACTCCCTTGAGGAGTCTTGAACACCTTTTATAAGGAGTGCTAGATGCGCAGTAGAGCAGAACATGATTATCTACCATCGCCAATATTCGGAAGGTGACAAGACATGCCACGCCAATGGAACCAGCAAGACCTATCATGAGCAAGCTCGCCAGATTATGACTCTGATATCAGATGCAATTTTTAATATAAAGAATATATTAAACAATGTTGGGTTTGCAATTTCTATTAAAATCCCGAGCGGAGGTCGCGCATCTATACGAATAAGCTTTGCAGGGTCTGCTGAAGCCAGGTTGTCCAGGGGACCATCAAATATGATATACTGTGATTCAACAAGTATGCCAAAACTGATTTTCTCATCAAGATGAAATGAAGATTAGCTATCTTGAAATTACTGAATTGTTGCTCTGCTGGAAGGATGAGATCCCGCCAGAGCCTCAGGGGGATAGGATGACCTGGAGGGGACTGGAGCGCCGGCCAGTTGCCAGCCATCGCCAGTTGCCAGCCATCGCCAGTTGCCAATGGAACCATGGCCAGCCGCCAACCACCGCCAGCCGCCAGCTATCGCCAGCTGGCCACTGTGCCCACTGCAGGGTCGCGAGTCGAGGTTGGCTTCATGGACCAACCCCTTGCTTTCATCACGATCAACAACAGCAATGTCGAGCGGCTGCAGATGCCATGTGCTGAGGTCAAACCGCAGGAGGACACCCAACTGACAGTCGTTTGTCACTTCATTTGCCGGGTATTCGCGCCGTGCACCATTTTCGTGGATACTCTTCCGATGAACGACCTGCTGAGCCCAAGGACAGGATATCGGCAGCACTGAATGTCAGCAAGAGTTCCATCTCATCATGGCAGCCGACAGCACATCCGCGCAGGAAGCGACAGTACCGCAAAACGGCGTCGACTTCCGCAATATCCCATGGTGCAACTCCCTCCTGACGGCACCCAACACAACAGTCTACATCCCGCCCAGCCGCGACCCCCTCGAGGAAGGCAAGCCCAACCGCCACGACCGCTTCTTCGGCAAGACCCTCGATCACGCCGAAGGCATCCCCGCGTGCCTAGCCTTCTACCCAACGCCAGCAGCAGCAGACACGAAAACCGCCAGCCGCGGTCCCGCGATCCCGCAGGTCTCAGTGCTCTTCGCCCTCGGCCCCGGCATGACAGGCTACCCTTCCGTCCTCCACGGCGGCGCGACGGCCCTCCTCATGGACGAGCTGCTCGGCATGCTGGGCGAGCTGAACCGGGACCTCGAGCGCGGCGACGCCATCTTCACGATGAAGCCGGCGACGGTGACGATGGACGTGCGGTTCCTGAGGCCCATCGCCACGCCGGGGGTCATACTGGGCGTGGGCACGATCGAGTCGATCACGGGGCGCAAGATGATGCTGCGCGGGGAGATTCGCGATGCTGAAGGGAGGGTGGCGGCTACGTGCGAGTCGCTTTGGGTTGCTATGGCTTGGAAGGAGAAGCTCTAGATGAGCCGAGGCTTGTCAGCTTGAGCTTTTTCTCGGGGCTGCATTTGCCGTCACGTCCAGTCGGAATGGCACGATATCAGCCATGTTTGCCCCGTTATCGCAGCCCGCGCAGCAAGAGGCACACTGGAGCAGAAGGAAAACGAGACGCCGATCAGAGCCAAAGACCCTGAAACGCTCTCTCGCAAGATGCGCGTGGCATGGGGCGTAGGCGATCGACAGCGCTACGGCCCAATACATTGGAGATGATTTCCGCTCAGTCCGATGCTCGACTCCTTTGAGAGGACCCCATTCCCCGGAGTGAGACATGGCTTGGATTGCAATGAGGCAGGGCAGGGAGGGCTGGAAGGGGCTCACAGCTCTGCGCGAGGAATGGGGATCTCAGATGGGCCACGCGATGAATCTGGCTAAGAGTGAAGAACATTCCAATCATTTCGAGACGGAATCTCTGAGATACGAACGCTTTGCAGTGCAGCGCAACTCAGCCAGATATGGCATCCCGAAGGAAAGTGGTTCCTACAGAGATGGTCGAATACAGACGACGAACCCATGTTGGCAGATCAGGGTCCTTGTTTGCGGAGAACCGCTATTTTAACACTGAGATTACAGCGGATTTATTAGCATTTCCAGGAGCACACGATCCTCCCGAACTGAATCCGAGGGGGTGCAAATTGGTGGACTACAAGTACTCATGACTGGGGGAACCTTGGTTTTGGCCATGCGACGTGCCAGAGTGTGTGTGAAGCAGTCGCTGGGCTTTGGCCCCCACGTGTTGTTGTCCTCATCCTGTCTTGGTCCTTCACAGCTGGTTCGATGTCCCGATGCCTTGCTTGAAGAGGCTTGGATGCGAGCTATTAGTCCGGCATGGCATTCTCGGCGAGCAAGCACCAAGAAATGGCGACGTCATTGGATCCTTCAGTGTTTATTTCGATCGATGGTTCGTTTCCTTGATTCCCTCGATATTAACTTTATTCACCGACGAGCAGACAGACAGACTCAGGGCTTCCCAGTTGCGACCGTTTACGACAGCGACAAAGCACACTGACAGGGCTGCGCTACGGCACGAAGATGGGGGGGCAGATCCCGGATCCAGGAACCAAATCAACCCCCCCCCCCGTTGAGGTTTTGAAAATGCTCCTCTTCCTGTTCCTTGTTCTCCACAGCGAGCAGACACACTGGAGATCATCGCCCGAACCAACAAACGAACAAAGCAGTAAATGGCCACTCGGCCCGCTGGCAGATTCCGGCACCTTGGCAAAACCAACCCACAGCAATTCCATCCGTAACTCTTGCAAGTCTTGATACCATATTTGGTGTGTCGCTGATCCATGCGTTGACAAGTAGAGAAACGGGTTTCGTTCGAACATACTGCCTTCAAATTGTCAGCCGCAACAACACAACACCTCGCCCCTTTTGACTACCGATATTGCCTATGGGATGACCCCCAATGTCATGACGCCACCAGCAACGAATCCCAGCACGAATCTTCCATTTCACAGCAAGATGAGACATGGGATTCGCGCCGAGCCTGTCGGACACAACCAACGAATGCTTGCGATTTCTTGGGACGCCGCGCCCCGAAAGCAGGGGGTCTTCTCACCACAGCCAGCCCAGCCTCCCTGCATCACCGAAACCCTATCATAGTGCTGGCATCATGAACCCTCCCAAGCCTCCCCATGGATGTTGTTTGGCATTTCCCGCGCGCAACTCCGCCCACTGCCTTCTCCCCCCCCCCCCCGTCCTTTCGCCAAGTTCAACCCCTGAGAGCCCGTTTTGCTGGGCTGACGATGGAAACGGCTGTGACGGCGCCTGGCATGTCGCCCCGATGCGCTCTGATGGCCCCCGAAGCAGCCGAGGCGGGCCATTTCCCACTGGTGATCCCTCATCCTGCGCCCCGTGTTCGAAAGTGCAGAATGAACCGGCGACTGACGAAACCCACTCTCGAAGCCTTGGTACGGGGACTCCTCCTCTCTGGCAGGCCAGACGGCGCTCTTCTCAAGACTCCTGTATCTATCTCCTCTTTCTGTTCCTGTTCCTCACGGGTCTTAGGTCTCCTTTCTTTTGTTCCTCATCCCCTTTCTTTGCCTGCCCATACCGATCCGATAGCTGCTCGTCAGTCGGTATCAGAAACCTCCTGTCTTGGATTTGTGCGACCTCGAGACGGCCGACAATCACAAGGCGCGTACGCCACAGCATACTCGCCCATGAAGGCCTCGAAGACATAGGCCCTGTTCCGCCCGTCATCTTTTCATTTCCCCTGGCTCTTGTCTCGTGTCGCGTCGAGACATTGATAAGCTTCTTTTCCTTGGCCACCTGGCGCGGCCTCCCGAATTTTTGACGACTACCTGCTTTGCTTCATTTTGTCGTGGTACGACGTTCCGAAAAGAACACCATGACCAGTCTCCGTGATGCCGGCGGATTGCTCGCCGGCGTCTTTGCCCAGAGCAAGGGTCCAGAGTATCACAAAATCGGATGGGAGGGATCAGACGAACCGGAGTATGGCGGCCGGCAGTTGCCTTTACGGCGCAGTCTCGGCCGCTGCTTGCCCTGCGGTCTTGGACGGTGGTCGTTGAAGACGGTCATCGCCACGGCTGGCAGCCTCATCATCCTCATGCTGCTCGCCCTCGCCGGCGTATGTCTCTATCAAATCCTCCACTCAAGCATGCATGACCTGTCTAACACGAACAGAGCCACACATCGGCGCCTTCACCTCCGGCCGCCGACGACAGGGACCCTCACAACCGCCGTCTGCGCATCATCGTCCCCGCCGACGAACCCGGCGCCAACCTCTGCAAGATGCTCCTCTCGACCGTCGCCAACGGCTACCCGGCGCCGCTCGTCATAAACTGGGGCCGCGACTTCCACAAGAAAGGCGGCTGGTTCGGCGGCTCGCACCTCGGCAAGATCGACGGCACCCTCGACGCCCTCGAGGCCCTCGCCTCGGACGAAGCACCCCCGGCCGAGCGCCTGCGGCCAGACGACCTCGTCCTCGTCGTCGACGCCTACGACGTCTGGTTCCAGCTGCCGCCCAGCGTCCTCATCGAGCGCTACCTCGCCCAGAACGCCGCCGCCGACGCCCGCGTCCGCGCAGACTGGTCCCTCTCCGCACCGGACGCCGTCCCCGCGCCGACCCAGCGCATCATAATCAGCACGCAGAAGAAATGCTGGCCCCGCGCCCGCGACGGCCACGAAACCCACTGCGACGTCCTCCCCGAGAGCACGGCCCGCGAAGACCTCTACGGCCCGGACACGGACAAGGGCGACCCGACGCGCGACGGGCGAGCCCTGCACCGCACGCGCCCGCGCTACATCAACAGCGGCGCCATCCTCGGCCGCGCCGACGACGTCCTGCACATGTTCCGCCGCGGCCTCGACAAGGTCCACGAGGGCCAGGCTGCCGGGAAGAACATCTTCAGCGACCAGGGCGTCCTCGGCGAGATCCTGGGCCAGCAGGAGGTGTGGCGGAAGCAGCAGCGCGAGCGTCACGCCGCCGCCCTGGCGGGACAGCCGTTCGACGAGACGGCGTACCCCGCTGACGTGTCCGCCGGCGGCGCCGAAACATGGGAGTTTGGCATCGGTCTCGATTACCTACAGGATCTCTTCGTGCCCACCGTCTTCGAGGAGGACGACGGCGAGTACCTCATGCTCAAGAACGACGCGCGCGTCAACGCATCGAGCGAAGACCGCGGCATATCCCCCTCGCGCATCACGATGCCGTCCGACATGGATGGTCTCGCGCCCCCGCTGACGCACGCCAACGTCGTCAACGCGGAGAACGAGGAGGAGCTCTCGCGCTGGGAGAACGTGCCTCTGTACGCCGATTACTACTCTGGCCGCATCCCCGTTGGAGTCCACCATAATGCGCACCGCGGCGGCATGAAGGGCGTGCGCCTGAGGTTCTGGTGGGGCAAGACTTGGTTTCACCCCTTCCTGAGAGACATTGTCGCTGCGCGCGAGGTGAGGCCTAGACAGCTTGCTCCCCTTGCTGTGATCAAGGCGGCGAGCTCTTGGGCGAGGGATGTGGTGTATTGGCCGCCTGCGTCTGATGCTGATAGGCCAAGGCCGAGGATCTTTGACCGTGAGACGTTGGGGCAGGGGCTTGATGAGGCAGAGTGGCATACGCTCTGTCGGAAGGAGGGAGAGAGGCCGTGGTGGGATATCATTTTTGATGATGGGAGGGGGCCTGAGGGGCTGGGGCCGAAGGATGCGGTGAAACCTTCGGAGCCCGAGGTCAAGGTGAAGAAGCCAGATGAGAAGAAACAAGATGGAAGGAAACCAGATGAGAAGGGGTCGGATGAGAAGACGGAATCCGACGCCAAGGCAGCTGAGCCAGCTGAAAAAAGCCCAACGACGAAGGGCAGGGCGAGAAAAAGCCCGCAGGCGAAGCTGTCATAAAGAGGTAACACGACAGAAACCTTGTCCACAAGAGCATAACACAGCATATCATGATGATAAATACCCCAGCATAATTATAATTTCCCAAGTTCACATTTCGCTCTTTCGTACTTGACTTCAGGTATCTCATCCATCTCTCTGTATCTCTTCCTCGCTCCCTCTCCCTCTCTCTGTAGCGAAGGCGGCGTCCCGCCGATCGGTAGCTGAACTGTAAAATGCAAAAAAAATCGCCGCCCTGATAAGCCCGTCTACCCATTGCGCCATAACTCTGTACTGTTTTTCGTCTTGTAATCGTCTCGCTGTGGTCCATCGAAAATGACGGTTGGAGAAAAACCCCCTGCCTGGCCCTTTGAGTGGAATCGGCCTGCGCACTCCAGTCCTCTCATGATGAGCCGTTAACCTCCTTCCCCTTGCCAGCCGAAACAAACTCGTCCTTGTATAGGCCATTTGCTTCAATGTAGTCCATGACCTCACGAGGCACGTGCTGTGTGTGCGTTAGCTGGATTTCGCTTTAGGCAGCCTCGGGTGCCGGGCTAATGGCGCAGACAAATGGGTAGGGCCAAAGGACGTACATATTCGATGCTCATATTTCCCTTGAGAAGCAGGCGCAGCATGGTGCTGGACATGGGGTTCGAAATAATGGCCGGGATGTAGTGGATGTTGTCCTTGTACTCCTGCAGATTTGACAGGGCCTGGTCGAAGTTGCTGCTAGCCCGCTCGACGACGAAGGCACCAAAGTCGCCCAAAATGTGCTGCAAGTCGCGTGCCGACCAGATGTTCGGTTGTCCCATGGTCTCGACGAGATCAGCACCGGCGAGTAGCGCAATGCGCACCTTCTTTCCTCCACATCCGCCGCGCAGCTCGTTGATTTCGTAGTTGAAGTGGTCGAGGACAATGGCGGTAGGCACATACGAGGCCTGCTGCGCCTCCCAAGAATCGACCATAAGGGGCTGTCGCGCGGCCTTGACAGCCAGCTGGCACATTTCGACACTATAGCCAAATTAGCGTCATGTCGTAGAGGGTGGGAGGTAGGATCCGCGCGATGCGTATCCGCGCGATGCGTACCGATCGTGCGCCCTCGCAAGACCCTTCTTCTTGTAAGCGTCGGATACGGGACTGAGGTAGGCACCGATGACCTCGTAGTTTGTCTCGGTGCGGGCGTAGTCGGCCGCCATGGCGAACATCTCTACGACCAATCAGTAACTTGAACTGCACGGGACGGACTGCGGCATGCTGCATGACATGACATGCAAGTCAATGTATGACGGCGCGGTCCAGCTCATGCCGACGGGAAGCTGCGGCGAGGCGAAGAGGAGGCAAAACACGACGAGGCAAGTGGAGCAACTCACGCAAATGAACATAGTGCACGGGGCTGAATGAACCGCACGCAACGAGGATAAGAGGCTCGCGGTCGGGGTCGTCCAGTTCGCGTCGCAGACGGGCATCCGGAAATGTGTAACCCGGTGGCGTCATGGCCAGGAGGCTGTCGGGGGAGGTGGCCATGGTGAAGAAGGCTGAGGGGGGAGGGGGCGATCGCTATTGCCGAGGGGTATTCGCGGAGATAGCCGAAGGAAGACGGTCGGCGCAAAGGTCGCTGCCCGGTGGACAAGAAATCGGCAATCAAATGGTATCGAGTCGAATCGAGGTCGAGGTCAAGGAGACGAAGAGCCCCCACGAGGGGAGCGTGTGAATCGTTGGAAAGTTTCCTGTGAAGAACCGCCGGTAGCGGCGGAAGACTCAGCGCTGGTGGTTTCGAGAGACTTGAGTGAACCGGATTGATGGGGGGCGATCTTGGCGACGTCATGTGTGACAAGGGAAGGAAAATGCGACAATAGAGGGGGAGAGGCGGACGTACCAGTAGTGGGGGCTGTCAAGCGAGAAGCGCAATCGCTGGGGAATTGATGGTGATGGCGATGACGATGGCAAGGCTGGTTTGTGTCTGAGGAGAGTTGCTGAAGAAGATGAGTAACGAGAAACAAAAGACAAAAGACAAAGTCCCAAGTCCCAAGAGTAATGGAGCAAGTAATGGAATGGATCTACCTTTGCGTCCAGTCCAGCCCAGCCCGGCGAAACACTACGGCTGCGGCTGCGGCAGTAGCACTCGACTGACACTGGCTGCCTGCGGTGTTTTTAGTGTCGTGCTTGCCCAGCCTGGCTTGCCTGGGTCTTAGTGGGGGGAGGTACTGGGGGTCGTGCTCGAGTGTCAACGGTTGGTTGCCTGCGAAGGAAACACCGACGGATCGGACCAATGAGTGATGGCTGACTTACCCACCTGAGACCTGATGGCGGCATCCGCGCTGGACCTGCGCCTTCCGCCTGTAAATGCACCACATCAAATGGTCATGTGACCATTGGGCCAGCTTACATAAGATGACTTCGGCCCAGGACCGGAGCGTTTGGTCTGCCTTCCAAGGTGACGATTGTCTGGAGATCTTCATCATCACCATCAGACAACAGGCCAAGAGGCGGTTTCTTCTGTTCGCGACCATTGTTTCAATCATTTTTGAACCTTGATCCATCTTTCTCTTCTTCTTTCCATGCTCCGAGCTACTCGTCCGATTCTTCCCGCCATGGCCTCTTTCCCCTCATCCAGGCCATAGCCGTCTGTCATGGATTTGTCAACATTTGCGAATCCATTCCCACGGACCTGTGGACACACTGTTGCTACGCTCACTTTCCGACATCGCAGTCTCCTCGGGATTTGTTTCCTTTCCCCGATTCCACCGCCGGATTACCGGAGAATTGGATCCAGCTGCGGCCGGTCAAGAACAGCTCTTCTATCAACCGGCCCGGTCCGTTGCGGGTCACTCTTTACCCATGTCCCTTACGCCATCCATTGTTTTCAGCCATTCCCACTTGGAGAATCTGCAACCACGATGATCTCAATATTGCCGTCTACCTATTCCCATGTCGATTGAGCCTTGCTGTAAGGCCGAGTGTAAGGTTGACGCCTCCCTACCTGGCCATCCTCCGGATTGCCGATACTTGCAGTAGTAACCTGTTTGGGATAGACGAGCACGACTTCGGCCGCTTGCTGTGAGTGCAAACTCAACTTGCCTCTTCATTAATTACCCTCCTCTCACGCCCAGTGAAACATACCTGCCTTTTTATTTTTCTTTCCTTCTTACCTTATACGAGACCACGAACCAAAGCGCCAGTGTGAATCCAGCATCTGGAAACCTCCGACAGCCATATCGAGCCCTATCTCAACAGGAGGTGATCTGAAGCCTCGCTGCTTTAGCCTGGGCCAATGGCGACAACTTAACTGCAGTTCAGCGCAACTATCACCGAGCCCCGCGATGATCACGCTACATGTTGCCTCGGCTTCAATTCAAAGTCGAACTCTTTCGAAGTTGGTCAACGTTTCCAGCTTGCGAAGAGCTGCCCATTTTCCACCAGAATACGCCGGAGCAATTCATCTCGGACCTCTTTCGCGACAGGCCATCCACGCCCTTTGTGCACATACGAATCCATGACCAACAAAGCTTGCTGAATCCACAGCCCGTCTTGGCGACCATCAAGCCTGCCAGCTCGACCATCCGCCGCTCAAGATCCTTCAGCGGGCTTTCCCTCTCGGTCTCAAACGCAGCGCGCAGCACTCCCAAAAGCACATGCGATCGCAAAGTATAGTCCAGCTCGCTCGTACCAACCGCCTCAGTCTCTTTCACCTCAACAGCCGTCATGAACGCAATCTCCTCTTCACTTCCGACCTCCGGCTCCCAGCCTCTCCGCCACGCCTCCGCACTCAAGCCGCCGTCCGGCCAACCGCACTAGTTCACCTCACTCGGGCGCGTCCCATCAAGATCAGGCTCGAGAGGCGGCGTCTCAAGGGACTCCCATCATTCTCGCGAGTAGTGCGCTTGCCACATCCACATGTTGACGCCTCCTTGCGCGACTCGGATGCCGAACTCGTCGTGCCCCCATGAGTGCTGGGAAACTGGCTGGGGAGAGCCGAATTCCATGTACTTGAGCCAGAACAGGGCTTGAGTCTCTGGGTAGGGTTGAGCGCTTGAGCACTCATCCTGCAGGCTTGAGATGGTTTGCTCGAGGGTGGAGAGAGCGATCTGAGTGATGGTTGCGACGGTGAGGTTTGGCTGCCTTCGGTGAGTGCGTTCGACGTTGCTTGCCCAGCGTGGAAGCTTGGTGAAGTGACCGATGTTTTTTTTGTCGTGGCTCCCTGAGGGGATTGCTTGAGTCTGGTAGGTCTCGCGAGTTGGGGAGGCGGTAGAAGCGAGCCGATGTTGCATGCGCGAGGAAGGTCGGCGATTAGTGCTGTTTCCATGCGTGCTGGTTTAACAACCGGCGGTGCCCGGCGTAGAACGTGTCGAATTCGTCTGCTGAAGGAAAGTCGCCTTCGGTTTGATCCGAGGATCGGTAGATGCCGGCTGCTATTTGGGCAAGGTAGAACATGTCGAGAGTGCTGCTGGCTGTCAGTAAGCCTGTTCCTCCAACAGAGCTCCTATGTCTGTCTACCCTGGAGTTTTACCGATTGAATCGTAGATCTCCCTCGCCAAAAGACCATCCGCGCACGTGGAGTTGATCAATAACTTCAAACACTCCATTGCCACTCCACAATCCATCATCCATATAGATGTAGGATATTCGCAACACATGATCGTGGCTATCAACGGGAATGTTCCCGCTTTCGACATTCGCGCGAAGTTCTTCACCACTCATGGCTCGTGATTTTGATCATCACCGCCTGTCTCGCTGATTCAATGGAGATCAGAGCGCAATATATCCTGAGCGGGAACTCCAGTCCAGTGAACTACGGGATCTAAAAGCCAACTGTCAAACATCATGGGCAACATAATATCAGGGTCGCCATGTCTGAGCAGCGTTACATCTCTTGAAGAGATAGCTTTGCATGCATGCACAAGATCCTCCAGAGAGTACAAGCGATGATCCAACTAAACCTGATTAGTCCACGCTTTTCATCTGACCCAAATCGGCAACCCTCCGAAGTCCGTCCTCTCAACCCCGAAACGCACTGGCTCGCCGCTGAAAGTGCTCCTCTACATGCTTCCCTTACAACCACTTCAGCAGATGATCAGCGAAATGCCTTGTGAGCTCGGCGATTCCACCAATCGTACCGAGATGCAGCGAACAGCGAACATGAAGCAGGGCCATGTCTACCACACTGACGATTCTGGAATTCTTCGAATGCCTCGAATGCCCCGAGTTCCGTGATTACAGGCACTCTTCCCCCGCATTGTCGTCGACTTGCGCCGCGCTGTTAGCCCAAACCAGCTCCGACTGCCGATGACATGACCCACAATCACCCCTGATATGTACAACCGAAGCAAGCTCGCGTCACTTAAGGTGCTTTTTGCAAGGCTCAGAAGCAAGACAGGCCCCAGATTGCCTCTACTGACCAGTGTGAAATCCGGGGTACAAATATGAAGAGGCCCCATATCTTGAGCGGACCCACGACACCCAGCTCTCTCAGCGTGTTCATGCACCCCGGATTCCCTGCGGCAAGCCAACGATGAAGTTCTCACTACAGTCTCTTCTCGGCGCCTCGGCCTTGTTGGCCTCAACTGTTGATGCCCAGCAGCTCGCCTTTCCGGGAGCCGAGGGCTTTGGCCGGTTCGCCACTGGAGGCCGCACTGGCACCGTCTACAAGGTGACCAATCTCAAGTGAGGACAACCAGTCTCTTGTTCGCGGATGTAATCTGACGAGACTCTAGCGACTCTGGTGCCGGATCCCTCCGAGATGCTGTGTCCAAGCCTAACCGCATCGTCGTCTTCGATGTGGGCGGCGTGATCGATATCGACGCTCGCATCGTCGTCTCCGCCAACGTCTACATTGCCGGCCAGACCGCACCAGGCGACGTGAGACAACCCTCTACTTGCCATCCAGCAGCATCACTAATACGGAGTAGGGCATCACCGTCTACGGCAACGGTTTCTCCTGGTCGAACGCCCACAACGCCATCACCCGATACATCCGTATCCGCATGGGCCGCGGCGGCGACAGTGGCAAAGATGCCATCACAATCGCAGAGGGCCGAAACATGATCTTCGACCACGTCTCCGTCTCCTGGGGTCGTGACGAGAACTTCTCCGTCAGCGGCACCGCTGTAAACATCACCGTGCAGGATACCATCATCGCCCAGGGGCTGCAGACCCATTCCTGCGGCGGCTTGATGGAGACCGAAGGCGGCGTCTCGCTGTTCCGCAACTTCTACGTCGACAACAACACGCGCAACCCCAAGGTCAAAGGGCGCAACGACTTCCAGAATAACGTCATCTACAACTGGGGCGTTGGCGCGGGATACATTGCTGGCGACAGCGCCGGCCCGAGCTGGGTCAACATTGTGAACAACTACTTTGTGTCGGGTCCCAGCACCGGCCGCAGCCCCTTTACTCGCGGCAACGAGAACTTCCAGGCTTGTGTGTTATCGTCCCGTGTCCTCCTCTTCTCTTTACCTTGACTAACAAACCAACAGATGTTCTCAACAACTACTATGATGCCGACCGAGACGGCGTCCTCAATGGAACCCCGCTCTGCATGACGACAAACTGCTACTCCCCCCTCGTCTTCGCACCCACGCCCTTCCCCTACCCCGGCCCCGCGAAGCTCCTCACCCCGCAAAAATCCATCGACCACGTCGCCGCACGGGCCGGTGCCTCGCTCCGCCGCGACGCCGTCGACAAGCTCCTCGTCAGCGAGCTGCTCAGCTACGGCAAGTCGGGAAAGCTCATCTCCGACGAGGCCGAGATCGGCGGCGTCGGTCAGGTCGCTGGCGGCACTGCGCCTGTGGACACTGATGGCGACGGCATTCCCGATGCGTGGGAGAGGGCGAACGGGCTGAACCCCAATGATGCCAAGGATGCGTTTGCTATTGGGGCTGGGGGGTGGACGAACTTGGAGAATTATGTGAACTCGCTGGTTCCGGGGACGTATGCGTAGGGCGGTGTGTTTGTCATTTGTGCCAGCTTTCTTTTCAACGAGTATATGTTTAGCCTGCCGTACATATTATAGTTCGATCGGATTGAACACCTGTTCTATCGTCTTTCGTCGCCACATTCTGAAGTAGATGGAAAATGACTTGTGTCTGCGTGCTTAATGTTCAGTTCGAAGTCAGGGCATTCTCTATAGGTCTTGCAGTTTAAAACAGTTGATGTTGACGAAGAAAAAGTAATATCTTTGCATTATTGTGAAAGTTATAAGATATCTTTCAGACTGAAGGTTGTGATTTTCTAACCTATTGAAAAAGAGCGATCGCCAGAATTGAGACGTTTCGTCAAAACGCATCTCGACATCGTCGAATCCTTGAGCTACCTACCTATGTAAAGCATATTTGAGGGCTGTCGCCTTCATCATGTAATTCCAGTTATCTTCAGTTTAGCGAATATCTGACCAGCTTCCCGGCCCCGGTAGTTGGTGTCTGGCCTGGCTTGTAATAACCTCAACATCCTGCAAGATTCTTTGCGCGATTATATATGCTTCACGGCTTGGTACTTGAGCTGGGAATCATTGACAACGGGGCCCGTCTGATATTGGGACATGTGACGTTGGTATTCCCATCAATGCTACCGCTTCCGACAGGCGAAAAAGAGCCGATGCTCTGGCGAGCGCCCAGTCTGTGGCTTTTGTGCGCGCCTTAACCAAGAATGCACGTATGAGGACTTCCCGCCGGCCTCTTTCTATACAGTTTCGCTCGTGGACACGCAACTTGCTGCAGCGGGTCCTTGCTCGAGACATCATCAAAGTGGCTTCGAGAAAGCCAGCAGGCAGCTCAAGTTCTCACCTCGGTTGGTTCTCTGGCTTCTTAGGGTGAGACGCTGGTCTGACCTCTTCGTAGGAAGCAACTTTAGCGTCAAGAGTGGTTCATGCTAGAAGCGTATTTGAGCCTCGTGATGAATGATAGAACAGGGCAGGAAAATACCTACACTGCTACTCAGGCTTCAACTGATAGAATCCTGCGACAGCCAACATTTCTTCTCGCCTAGTGGTCTCAATCCAAGGGATAACTTGGGGTGGAGGCTTTCCTGTACGATAAGCGATCAGCCTGGATTCAGTCCGCCGTCAGCAGTATCAAGTACTGTGGCCATGTAAGTTGCCTCTCGAGTGCCAACCATTCTTTTTGATCTATCTTACGAACCTTTAGATTTTCTACGTTGCCGCCCGCGAAGTTCATGGATTCCTTGACAAAAACGTATTTAAAATATTGTCACGCCCAGCCTTACTGGTATTTCAGAAAGGGCAGCTTTCGAAGAAGGCTGGCAAGCAACGAGCTTCCGACTTGGCTACAACAAGCCTTCTTTGCCACGGCATCCCGCTTCTCGGACGATGTCTTGTTTCAGGGCTGGCAAGGAGATGCGGTGGAACAATACTCACAAGCAGCCTGGCGGGAGATCCATTCTAAGCTACCTACCTATCCACCGAGTATAGCTTTATCAACGTTCACGTGGTACAGGCACTGAATATGTTAGCAATCATCGACTTTACGTGTGAGCCTATGCAGCGACTCTCGAAGCAATTCTCTTTTTCCTTTTGGCTAACATGCGCTGATTAGCTGGGAGACACCAACGCGGTTGGGTCACAATTGGTCTCTCCGTGCGTTTCGCCGAAGCCTTGAATCTTTCGTCTGAACCTGATGCCTCATTGCCAGCCTGGCTTCACGAGGAGCAACGGTGGACATTTTGGTCCGTCTACTTGCTTGATCGCCTCGTGTCGTGCATGCCACAGCACAAACCAACGATTTAGGATGTCGACTGCACGCTTAGCCTCCCTCGAGCATGTCGAGAGGGGGTGGCGCCGCTGAAGACGCTTTGCTTCATGTGACGCTCGCTTCCCTACGGAACATGTACCATAGCGGCGCCGACATCGATGAGGCGGGGGACCTTGTCTTCGTGGCTTCCTCTCTCGGCCGCATTCAGAGATACTGCCTACAACAAGCGGCAATCGCGCGCCCGTAATCTCCTTGGGAATGGGGATTGCCGCATTGAATATGCGGCCATTGCAACTGACCTGACTATTTTCGAATCGCGTTCATCCCTTGCTTGGGGAAACCTCGTCAGTATGCTGAAAATGCAATGCACTCTGCAGCCGCAGAGAATACAGACCTGGCTGAAACGATGGGAGTCATTTGTTTCTCGCACATGCTTTTCTTTCTCTGCCGTGCCTGTTGAACCAACCTTTCCTGGTTCATCACATGGTCATCTCGCAGAGGAGAGCCGTGAGCCTGTCTTTCACCCGGTTGCCGTTGCTAGCCAGCCGCGAAAGCGCCGTCAAGCTCACCGTCATGCTGGGGTATCTGCTCAAGACGAGCACTTGTCTCACAAGTTTCACGGGATACTATGACGTAGTAGCCGGCTGTTCATAAGCTTTTCTAACGAGACCGAGACTCTGCGATCCAGGACACATCGCGCAAGATGTACAACCTGTTACTGCAATTCCTCCGCGACGCGCCAGTTCGATGGCGTAGTTTTCGTCGGATGATATGTCAGGATTGAATGTGGTGAATGGCATGATACTAAATTAAACCACAGGAAGAAGGATTGTCCGGCTTCGAGCCAGAGGCGACTGCAACCGCTGCACTTGTCGATCTTGCAACCCTCGCCACATCCTCTCCTCATCCCAACGCAGAAGACCTTTGGAACCTGTTTGACTACGGCTGGATGTCGGATAGCAACCAGACTTCTCATTCCACGAACATGAAGCAGATGCAGAATGAGACCGTGACAAGACGGGCACCTCCAATCTTCATGGCACGACCACAGACTGTGCTATCCAAAGTACCTGAGACCGTATTTGATATTGAGGAGGACAACCTTTTTCCGGCGTGCACCGATTTGGACGTATTTTCAAGTGTGAGTAATTCCACAGGTGTATCAAGTATGATTGCATGTAGAGAAGCAATTCGATGGTAAACCTGGAAGGCCGAGATGTGCGGCAAAAGGACGGATACAGCACTTGTGAATTCCAACGACTACCATTTCGAATCCGCGAAGAGCATGGAGGTTCGGACAAAGTCTAGCTTTGAACGGGAGCGCTAACGGAGGAGGGGGAGCGGGGAGGGAGGCTGGTTCGAACACTTTGGGCACTACAGCATCAGCCACCAACGAGATACGGCTCCTGTTACTAGAAAAGAACAATGTTAATGTCCGTTGTTCGAAGTTCTCGGCCACGGAAAGTTTCTGACGTGGAAGATACACGCCTCCGGAAAGGGCGTCCATAGGCAAGCCTGAGACCACCTCGTCTTAAGCCAGAGCTCCAGCAGGCCATCCACAACAGAGTCGTAACAGGACTGCCAGAACATTGCCAAGGTGACCGAAAACGAAGATCATGGCCTCCCCACATGGCGGATGCAGGGAGGGGCGGTTCATCGTGCCCACCTCATCTCCACAAGCATTGCGTGAATTCTGGCTCATCTGCATCACGGTAATTCGCGGTTGCCACCAAATCCTTCCGTAGTGTAGTTGGTTCATCACGTTCGACTGTAACTGGCTCCATTTCCAATCGAAAGGTCACCGGCTCGACTCCGGTCGGAAGGATCTCACTACGAGGAGCTCAGCTTCTCTTTTTGCGTTTTGTGCTTCCCAGGGCGAGACAGTGTTAGCGCTCCACCACGAGACGAAAGCTTTCACAGGGGACAGATTTTCAGTATGTGGTGTTGCTTGATGAAATCATTTATTTCAGCACTGTTGAACTCCTGTTATCCCCATGTCTCCAGTGTCGTCCTTGGTCACGTTCCTCTGCCTCGTCCTTCCGTCATGTCTTCATTTTCTATTCTGTGAGATGCCGTAAGGAAAGAGGTTGTGCTTTCTTATCAGTTTGATGCCGCAATTTGATCCTCGTTCGTATGGAAGCCGAAATACTGCAAAGCATTCTTGCCCTGCCTAGTGGTACTCTTGGATGAGAGCAGCAGCCCACGCGCTGTTATTCTCCATCCTGTGAGTGACGTTGATTGCTTGATTCTTGCTGAGCTTGTGCACGTTGCGCAGATGGGTCGCGAGCTCATCCAGCCGACGCTTATGGACGAGAGTGCCAGATCCGTCCTGCGACTGCCGAGTACCGTGGCAAAGGCGGCTGTAGCCACACGGCTTCTGGATATGGTCCTGGTACTGGAGGGATTCGGGCAGCGGGCAGACATAGTACCGAGACATGTGGGATAAGTGAGCCGAATGATCAGAGACGTGCTTCCTATGAAGCAAGTCAACGTGATTAGTGGGATTCTCGCAAAAAGGCTGGCCAGAAGCGGCATTTTTGAAATCTTACAGGAGGTCTCCCTGCGTTACGAAGACTTGGCCACAGCCACTGGCCAGGCAGGCCTTCTGAGGGTTCAGAGGGTCAGATGCCAAGAGCTGCATGCGGTTGTGGTTTGGAACAGCAAGGAGCTGTCCTTTCACCTCAGCCTGAGGATTTGGGGTTGCCAGACCAAGGTTGTATTCCTGAAGGTTAATGAGGCCGCTAGGTCCAAACGCACAAGCGATCTGGTATTCCGTGAGTGCCTGAACCTTGGGGAGGAGATCCGGATGCTCCTCCGCAATTCTGTCGAGCTTCATATATCTGCCACGATTGAGAGTATGGAGCTCGTTGTTGCTGAGTCGCATGTCTGCAGGGACAGGGTAGAGGGGCTGCTGTGCCTGATGATGGTGGTAGGAAGCCATGGTAGGAATGCTGAGTGATGGTTGCGGGAGTGTTGCTGGACGGTTCACGGAGGCTCGGTCGATTCAGACAAAGGCAGAGTTTTTATAGGAAGGAGAAAGACAACAATTGGGCGCCGATGGCTACCTCGTGATCAATGGACGAAGGCCGGACGGAGGCCGGGCGGCGGACGTCGGGCGGCGGACGGGCACTACCTAGTTAGGCAACGGGCATCGGGCGGGCACTGGCCGGGCGGGCACTGGATAGGCGGTGAACACCGGACGGCACTGGCTAGGCAGCGGGTATTGGCCGGGTGCCGGACGTCAGGCACCAGACGAAGACCGGACGGGGACCGGCTAGGCAACGTGCACCGGAAATGCACTGGCTAGGCAGCGGACAACAGGCGGGCACTGGCTAAGTGGCGGACACCAGCTAAGCGGCGAACACTCGTTGAACTACATGAAGATGCCGGCGAGGATACATGCCGTATGAAAGGCGCATTCCACGACGAGATCACCTTGATTGACGGTGCTAGTCTCGAGGCTTAATAGCCTCTGAATACCTATGCACATAAGTTTGATTGATAGAGTTCCGGAAAGAAAAGCCATGGATTATGAAGATGGAGAGAAAACTGTCAATTGTGCGCGAACGTGATGACAGAGTGTGAATAAGACGTGATCAGCTCAAAATTGACGCAGAACTGTCAGTTCCGTCATGGCCAGAGATGACCAGTGGGGAAATGTAAAATCCGAATAGGCGTCAGAGAGCATGTTTATCACTAGCCCTGTTCTTTAGCGAAGCGATCGACTTAACTCATAGATGGGTCACCGAGAGCTTTTCACCAAGTTCAAGTTCCAAAACATTTGTGAAGTTCTTTTGTCACGCCTGGTTTCTTTCTACCTCTCCGCGCCAAAATCACGAAGGCCGCAGCTCTTTGAGAGGTCAACAATCAAAGTGAGGAGGCACATTGAGATCGAATCATAGTGGCATGCAAAGGCCTTCAAACCACGGTGGATAATTCCAAGCTTTGAAGCTGCATTCAAGAGATTACCCTAACTACACACAGGCAGCAAGAATACTTGACAGGATGCCAAATTTCAGTATGACGAGTTTTGCTGAGATCAGTAGATGCATCCCGAGGTCATACGCTTTGAAACTAGACATTAGAAAGCGCCGGTTTCTAGAGTTTCTCCGTAATGCATTGCAAGCCATGTCGGAAGAAGAAGCTCACAGAAATGCCGAGTAGGTAGTTGTCTTCGTACTACCCGCTTGTAAATGACGACGGCTGTCCCAAGATTCGGAAAGTCGAAGCGAGGATTACCTCAAGGAATCTGTAGGAACTGCGAGGCTGGTACCCGAAAAAAAGTCAGCATTAAATTCTCACCGGAATCGTGGAGGATGTGACAGGAGATCTTGTCGATCATCCGATTCCAAGAGGTTTCGGTGCTCCGCGAAGCAGCTATCACGTACATACGTTTCGCCATGGCTATTCTTGCCTTTAAGTTGGCCATTCCCATCATGATACTCTGTTTGAAAGATTGGTTGATTTTGTCGACGGAAGGGAAATGGACGTCTACGGAGCCACACATGGCGAGCGACTGCAAATTTGAGCCTTGGCAGTAGATCAAAGGGAAGCAAATCACGCTTGAGGCTGGATGCAATCTGTTGTACCCAACGCGTTAGCTGCGGAGGAGAGGCAGGCTGGATCGTGGTAAAGGAGGCCGTGGTGTGTTCCTGAGACGAAAATTCCCAAGCTCAGTCCCTTTTGAATTGTCCATCTCATGTCCGCCGACAGCCCGTGTGAATCAGTGTCGCCACCGACGACCAACGCCTGTCAGTTGAAGGGCTTTCGAGAGAATGGCCACTGATCGAGGTCCGCAGCATCGAGATCAAGCCACCAATGACGGGAGCCACTGACAACAGTGCAAACAAAGTGCGTCGTGGTATCTGAAACCATCTTCCGATCTCTGGGAGCTCGGGAAGGGCTGGTAAGTTCACTGAAGAGATACATATCTGATAACCCGGGCGACATTTGTTTTGCCATGCTAGTACACCACTGCTTCGTCCTTCTTCAACGGGAACGGGTGACCCGTCCCCAGATGCTGGTTGCTCCAAGTTCCAGCCCCTTTGCGGGGGAAAAGGGGTGAGTGTCATGCCACTTGAGGTGGCGGCAAGAGCTTCGACTTGGCGGGTCACATCCCAAAGAGAATGAAAGGGCTGACCCTGGGCTGGTACCACTCTTTGTGCTATTTGTGTCAGAGCCCTCGACAGAACCTGGAATTGTATCCAGTGTTTGGTCGGATTTCGCTTTGCCTTGGAATTCGACTAGCCTACCCCCCCTTGCCCCCCACCCCACCCGACCATGGACGATGCAGATCAGCAACTTTGTTTGCACGACAATGCCAGGTACGTTGATTGGGGCGGGGGCGGATCACGGAATTGCATTATCGGCATGGTGCAGGAGGCGGGACGACTGTGGTTCGTCATTGGGTCGGCCACCATCATGCGTGTGACAAGCAGGGTCGGGGAGGTGGCGGGCTGCAGCGAAAACTGCCACGAGGTTCAATTTCGACTGGATTACGGCGAATATCGGATGGGTGCTAAATGTTGGAGAAGAGGAAAGATTCAGCAATACCGAAGGATTTTGGAGAGAGTAGCTCAGCTGTTAAACGAGCTTCTTAGCCTCAGCCGTTGGCGGCGCCCAGTCGGGCCATGGGCTTGGGCGATGCAGGACATGGGTTTCCTCGGTTCCGTCCACCGTCAGATGCGCAAGGTTACTTGGGATCCAAGGACGTGGATTCATCTGGCACCTTGATCTGGGTCATATCGACAATTCAAGGCGATTCGCGAGGTGGTGATCCAAGGGTCGACCAGTGATGCCGCTGGAAGGGCACATCCTCTGGCAAGTGGTCACCGAGAGCTAGGACCTTACTTACTGGTACCTTCCTTAGTGTACCTAGCCAGAAAGCGGGGAAGGGCTGGACTTGGTAGGCGTGATCGACTCACGGTCTGGGCGACAATCATCCAATATCGGGAAGCAGCTGCCCATCTGGCCCAGCAGTGACAAGCTGCTGATTTGCTTGCTTCGTGCTTGCCTGCTTGCTTGCTTTCTTTGGCTTGCCTTGGCTTGGCTTGCAGATTGATGACTGCCTGGCCTGTGGAAGAGGCGGTCAAAGGTCACCGGTCTGCAGCATGGCAACCACGACTCGTTGGCACTGTTGATTATGCGTCTGCCTTACTCTGTCGTCAGTCGACTATTGTCAGTCGTCGATCGTCAGTCGTCGATCGTCGGCGTCACTTTCATCGTCTCGGTTTCGTATCCCAACGTCATCGCCACATGGCAGGGACGATCAAGCGCCTCCCAAGTACAGTATCAAAGCCAGAGGATGGGCTGTCAGATGACAGCCATGTCTGATATGAGAAGGAAGCAAAGGCAAAGATACGTCGACTCAAAGACAAAGGCGCATTCTGCCCTTTCAATTAATCGAGCTCGATTCAGTGTACTGAGCCACCAACGTGGCTCCCATCTGGCTTCCCCACACCTTCTCATCATTGGTCTTGCCTTTTGTTCGCCTCCGCACTTGCCAACCAGACTTTAGTCGAGCATGGATCATGCTTGCCCAGTACAGCCCTCGGTCTCTTTAGCGCATCTTTTCTTGGGTCGCCTGCCAAAGATGCCTTCCCTTCTCTCTCCCCGCAGGTGCTACTGGCCATCGTCCTGTTCAAGGCCCATGGCGAGAGGCCACGGCAACCACCTCGGCCAATCCCTGAGGTTGCTTCAGCTCCTCAGCAAGCACCAAACACCACACCATCGGACCTCACCCACACCACTCCACATACCACCCGAGTACCCTGCCCTACCTACCTTACCCCGGATACCCTGCTCATGCATCCTCGTGTCATCCCCTACGTCGATACCTATGACGCGCATCTGCCCTTGACGCCGAGGTCTCATTCTCTTCCCTACAACGTCAACGCCATGGTTTCCGCTCACAGCCTTAGTCCTCCTCTCCTTGTCCGTGTAACAGTCTCGTCCACTTTCTTCACCCTGCAACTACGCACTGCTGGGCAGTCATTCGTCTTCCCCTGAAGGCCAAGTCCAGGTCCGGGTCCAGATCTAAAGTCCACGTCCAGCTTCAGCTCCAGGTCCCGGAACCCAAAGACCCCAGTTCCGGTCGAGCTCCCGACTGTCTGGGACTGATATATCCTCTCGCCTACCTTCGTCGCTTCGAGACACCTTCGCGACGGCCACCAACAGCTTTCACCGATACACAGAATCGCATTCCGCCTGCCGCTTGGTGCCCCTCCTATACTGTACTTTGTAGATCCGAATACCGTTCATTGCTGCTGCTGTTCTTCACCTTTACTGGCCGTTCTCCTGAACACCTCAGAGATATCATCATCAGTCACACCAGATCGACGTCTTCTGCTGCTTCGGCCCTCCTCCGGCTGGCTCTGCGCTCTAGTCTGCCCCTTTTATGTCGCTTCTCGACCATCTTTGTCCTTCGCTACGCTCGTGTCGCCATCCCCGAGTCGACGGCAACTCTCCATCGTTTGTCTGACCAAGCACTGTCTGTACAACGTCTCCCCTCTAATCCAAACGACGTCCCCGCCCGCTGTTTCGGGCCCAGAGACCCAATCCCATCTCCCGAGTCTCTCCATATCCCGGCCTGCATTTCAGCTCCCGCAGCTGCTGCCAGTCCCCCAAAAGTACGCTTCACCCTCCCTCCTTCAGTTCTCGTCGCTTGACGCCACCTTGCCTCACATACGCCGCCGCCGACCATGTGTGCTGATCGCGACAGACCTCTGCTGGCCCTGCTGCGGCAGGCAGCTAACACTCTTGCGCCGCCCTCTGTCGGGCCCTCGCCGTTCTCCTCCGCCAACGAGCTTTCACCAAGACAATACTCTGGCCCGGAAAAGATGCCTCTGAGCGGCCATCAGGTTACTACCATCATCGCCCTCGAACGCACCGGAGCCTCGCTTTCCTTGATTGGCATCACCCTGATCTTTGTTACGTACTACCTATTCAAACGACTCAGGACCATTCCCAATCTCTTCATCGTCTTCGCCTCGGTCGCCAACATTGGCGCCAGCATTGCATGCCTCATTGGTTACGATGGAATCCTCATAGGAGAGGCTTCCGCGTTATGCCAGGCCCAGGCCTTCATGCTGCAAATGTTCGTTTCCCACAGCATCAAACGCGGTGCCACGTAACTGACAATGCCTAGGTTTATGCAATCTGACCCCTGGTGGTCCTTGGCCATGGCTGTCAACGTTTATCTCGTCTTTTTCTTCGGTGCCAGCCCAGCGTCATTTCGACAGTATCTCTGGCTGTACTGCGTCATTTGCTTCGGTGGCCCATTCATACCCGCCATCGTCCTTCTGCTCGCGCGTCCGAATGGACAAATGATGTATGGCAATGCGACGGTACGTGTGATCTTTGATGTGTAGGATGGGAAGAAAACTGACAACGAACGTAGCTATGGTGCTGGATCAACGCTGACTGGAGTGAACTGCGGATTTACACTTATTACTTGCCAATCTGGATCTGCATACTCTGCTCCATCCTGATTTACTTTGCTGTCGGCTACCATGTTTTTCACCAACGAAACCAGCTGCGGAATCTGACCTTCAGCAACATCAAGGATGCAAACGAAGTATCACTGTCGGAGGACAATATGTATTCGGCAGAAAAGGTGAGTGAAATGTCGCTCATCATGGTCGCGCCTGGTTCGGAGACCAAGATACTAACCTCGCGACAGAACCTCACCGGACGTTCCGAGGACTGGCAGGTTACTGCCGTCACCGAAGTGCAAATCACGACAGGTGCTCCGAGCCATACTCGCCAGCCGGATTCCCCAACTGTGCCGTCTGCGGCCTTGACAGATCCACCACACATCCACGGTGCTGGACCTGTGCAGTCATGGCACTCAAGCATCGAGCGGGCTCCGAGCCGTGTCGCCAACCACGCACGCTTTGAGACGATGATCAGTTCGAGCCCGCCGCCACTTGCACCGAGAAAGTCCCTCCTAGGATTCATGCGTAGCGGGTTGCAAAAGTTCAATGCTAAGCTGCAAGGACTGGACCCCGTGAAGCTCGCGTACTTGCGGACAAGCTTCATATTCGCCATATCGATTCTCGTCACGTGGACACCGAGCTCCATCAACCGTGTCAACGACCTGGTCAACCCTGGCCAGGTCAGCTTCGGCCTTAACGTTGCCACGGCCATCGTGCTACCCTTGCAAGGGGTTTGGAACGCCGTCATCTACTTTATGACAAGCTGGACCACCGTCAAGGAGGAGTACCATCGGGTGATGCATCTGCGGTCTGCTAGACGACTCGAGAGCCGAGGCAACAGCCGGCTGGGTGGTGCGAGAATTGATGCTTTCCGAAGCAGTCATCAAGACC
Source organism: Verticillium nubilum (assembly GCA_002851675.1). Classification (NCBI taxonomy): domain Eukaryota; kingdom Fungi; phylum Ascomycota; class Sordariomycetes; order Glomerellales; family Plectosphaerellaceae; genus Verticillium; species Verticillium nubilum. Next base: position 81,861 of record NMXI01000070.1, read on the forward strand.
ACTTTGACGCGGCCCGTCTCGACCGCGGCAAACGGCCCGGTAGTGACGAGACGAGCGAGTTCGAGTTGACGCCACCAATGAACTTTAGCCACGACAACATACGGGCTATGAGGGGTTTATTCTAGCTGGCTTTTTGTATTTGGGTGGGCTTTTTATTTTCGTGTTTGTGCTGGTTTTCGCATCATTGATGGCGGGCGTTGTATACTAGACCAGTTGATGTGTGCGCCAGAACAAGATCCTTGGAGAAGGTATCAAGCTGAACTCCTGGAATCTCGAAATATCAATAGTATAATATCATAAATTCCGTGGCCGGAACCAAGTTTTGGGCGGGCAGCATGTAGGACCTTTGCGGTCTGTCCATGGCTTTCCTCGTGTCGAGCGAAAGGACTATACGTGCCTAAGGTGTGAGATGGATTCTGAACATGCCCCTATTGCGGAACCGGCACAGGCACCCTCGGCTAATCGTCGGCATTCAGCCCTCTTCACTGGGGCGATGGATGTGTCAGCGCACTGATGCTGTATGTCTCCCCATCAGATTCGCGCCAGTGTTGGCGCGGTTCACTCGACCCGATTGTGGACGCGATTATCACCAGTCTGCATCCTGTTGAGAGTCTCTGACTCAGGGTTGACGTGAAAGCTGTTTTCTTTGCCCGAGGGTGCCGAGAAAGGATTGAGTATTGGGGCATCCGCGCTGCGGTGAGAGCTTTTCGACTGTATACACACTCCTTATTGACTCATCAACCGAACGACATCCGAGCTCAAGACAGGCCCCTCACTCATTCAACCGAACGAACTACAACACTTATGCAGCTCAATCACCAGCATATCAATTCTGTCCTTGAAGCTCAATGATGGCAAAGCACGTCTGCATAATAGGTAGCTCCCACTCCTAGCCCTCCAAGATGTCCTGACTGACATAGCCCAGGCGCCGGTCCCTCCGGCCTCGTGGCCGCCAAAACCCTCCTCTACAACGCCCCCAAGGGCGCCTTCAAAGTGACCATCTTCGACGCGCAGAAGCGCATCGGCGGCCTCTGGCCCGTATCCCGCGACGATGCCTCCGGGCTCGTGCACCCTCTCATGACGACGAATCAGAGCCGGCACACGATGCACTTTAGCGATTTCGGGTGGGAGGATGGCGAGGGGCAGTTCCCGAGGGCGTGGATGGTCGGAAGGTATTTGGAACGATATCTTGCGAGGTACCCTGGTGCGGAGGTCAGGCTTGGCTGGAGGGTAACGGAGACGGCGCTTGTGGGGGACGGGGGATGGAGGGTTACCGTCAGGAATGGGGAGGGGGCTGAGGAGGTGGAGGTGTTTGATCGGCTTTTGGTTACGACTGGGTTCTTTGGAGAGCCTGTTCTGCCGAAGGGGATCACGGATGGTTCGACGGTGCCGGTCGTGCACAGTAGTCGGTATCGAGATCTCAAGGGACTGCTTGGGAAGGGAGGCAAGGGGGGCAAGATCTTGGTGGTGGGGGGACAAATGTCGGGGGTCGAGATCGCGGGGACGATTGCGAGCCATCTTTCGTCTGCGACCCACGCGTCGGGGACGAGCGATATTGCAGGTGTTGAGGCGTACACGATCCATCATTTGGTTCAGCATCCTGCGTGGGTGTTCCCTCTGTACACGACGCCAAAGGTACGTTCATCTTAATGACGCGGGGAGCTGCCTTGATGCAAAAGATGACTGACTGACTTGTCTAGCCCAAACTGGCTGCACCTCCTTTCCTGCCGGTCGACCTGGGATCTTACAACCTCAACAACCGACCGAAGCCCCTGACGAACACCCAGGGCCACATTTCCCCCGAGACGGCCAAGATGGTTCATGGCATCTTCCACAATGCCGTCGGGCAGGACCAGTCGCAGTTCTCCGAGTCCATCGCCGTCAAGGGTGATCTGACGACAGAACCGCCATACCTCGCCATGAGCGAGTACTACACAGAGTTCGTTCGATCAGGCCTGATCACGGCGTCAAGGGGGAAACTGCAAGCCATGGACGGCACAACGGCAACCGTCACCCCGTCGGGCGAGCGAGTTGATGATGTTGCGGCAGTGGTCCTCGCGACAGGCTTCGATCCCTCACCATGCGTCTCCTTCCTGCCTGAGTCTGTCCTCAAGTCCCTTCAACACAGCCCCCAGCACCGCGATTTGCCGCTGGCGCTGGGTTTCCACGGCACGCAGCACCGCGACCTGCCAACTCTCGGATTCGTCGGATTCTACCGTTCTCCCTACTGGGGCGTCATGGAAATGCAGGCAAGGTTCCTCGCTGCCCTCTGGACGCCTGAAAGCCTCGCAACACCACCCCCGGGTCTTGCAGCGGCTGTTCAAAGCGACACATGCGAGAAGCGCATCCTCGACCTGCGAGACGACCCGCGATGCTCGCAATTCCCGTTCGGCGACTACGCTTTCATCATGCAGGAAATGGCTACCGCGCTGGAAATCCCAATGTCACCGCCGGTCCAGCCGCCGACGCCGACGCTGCCGCACAACAACCTCCCGATGGACATTCTCACGTCGTCACGATACCTGTCGCCGCTAGCAGATGAGCAGGCCAAGAACGAGAACGCCAAAGTCCTTCAGTACACCAACGAGGTGGCAACGACCGCGCTGACGAGCAGCCGATTCGTCGCGCACGCCGTGTTCCGCAGCCTGCTCGGCACATGGCGGCTGGAACGGTCACTAGACAGCAAGCTCCCGTCGCACCCAAGCGGCCACTTCAGCGGCACGGCGCGGTTCCTCCTCCGCGACGCGACGACGGATGGCCTCCAGTGCGCATCCTCAAGCGACAAGGTCGTGCCGTCGCCGACGGACGCGGGCGACCCGGGCCAGGAATACCTCTACGTCGAGGAGGGCGAGTTCAAAGCAAGCAACGGGCTCGTGTTCCAGGCGCGACGGCGGTATATCTGGCGGTACGACGAGGGGCGCGACTCCATCAGCGTGTGGTTCGTGCGGACGGACGACGACAAGAGGGCGGATTACCTCTTCCACGAGGTCGAGTTTGAAGCGAGGGGGGCGGACGGGGCGGACGGGGCGGACGACGGCGGGCCGTGGAGGGCCAAGGCGGGGCATCTTTGCATTGACGACTTTTACAACGTCGCGTACGAGTTTGCGTTTGCGGCGGTCAATCTTAGGGAGTGGGCTATCGGGTATGCGGTTCAGGGGCCGAAGAAGGACTATGCTATTCGGGGGGTGTACCGTAGGGAAGCAAGGGAGTAGACGGTTCGAGTGAGGTGATTGTAATCAAGATTTGGGTTGATCGGCGTGACGTGCAGATTGACGGGTGAAAAACATGTCCCTGCCCTGGTTTTGTTCCTGGTCCTTCTGGGTCTGGGCGTCTTGGTGATCTGATGGGCCATGCGGGCAGGATTGTAGATGGTGGAGAGGGTGAGGGATTGGTGCTTGGCGGCAGAGTCAGGCCACACTGACATGCGACGGATTAGGGAGGGTAAGGTGGGCTATTGTTCAGGATGTCGAGGAGTGAGTATTTCTCCAATTCGCTGATGGCCACTAATCAACCCACAGGACGAACAGCTGTCAAAGTATCCCGATCCCTATTGAAAGAGGATGGAAAATACAGAGCTAATTTAGACATGATCGTGCCTTGTATGCCACGCTTTCATGCATAACCCGATGAGACTCTTTCTAGACGCTTGAGACTTCCTAGACCCTTGAGTGATTCAACTACCAGCTATCTTACAATCCATTTCCGGATATTCAAAGGGAAACATGAGACGCAAACGGAGCCTCAGCCTTTCTTACTAGCAGGTCGCTCATCCATCCTCTTGAAATATTCCAAAACATTCGTCCGCTCAGGCAGAAGCACCCACTTTGCTGGCGCCGCATCACCCAAGACCATCATCTTCAAAAGGCCGTACAAATGAATATCGGCGGCGGAAAACCTGTCCCCGGCGATATACATCTTGCTCTCAAGCTCGTCGTCGAGCCGGTTGAGCAGCTGGTTGATCGACACCTTGCCGCTGACACGCGCCTCCGGGATGGGAATGCGGTTCCCCTTGTAAAGGTAGATAGTGGCAGGGTCATTTCGGAACAAGGCGATGACAGGCTAGGCGATCTCGAGGTCCATACGGCGCAGCCACATGCGGGTTTCTGCTCTCTCTAGAGGGGCATTTACTAACAGAGACTCTCCTCCTTTGGCGGTCTCGTCGAGATACTCGCAGATTGCGGTGATCTCGGTGATGACGGTGATTCTGACGCGGAGAGCGGGCAGCTCGCTGCGCGGGTTGACCTCTGTTCTGAAACCTAGCCTGCGGTTCTGGGGGGTCATGATGTCGATCTGTTTGACGTCCAGCTCGAGACCGCCTCGTTCGAGAGCGAACAGTCGAACGACATAGGGGTTGGGAGCCTGCGCGTCATAAAGTATGGTGGCCGTCTTGGCGGCTGACTGGTGCAAAAGGGGATGCTCGAGACTGGACGGAGTTGTGAGAGAATACTTAATGAGTGTTTTGGGGTGTTTATTAAGACTTTGATAGATTCTTTATCAGAGACTTTTATAAGTTTCGTCAACTCAGGACCAATCCGGTGTTAAGGTCAAACCCCGTCCTCTCGATTGCTGTGAAGCGGGGCTTGAATGACGCCTATCTCCGTACTGATCAGCAGTAATTCGCGCAGAGACAGGATGTGAAAAGGGCAAGTCACCCGAGCGAGATTCTGACTTGAGTGGCAAGTTGGCGGTTGACTTCAGTAGTGCTTCCTACATCATGGTCAATCACAACATCACCAATCTCATACAGTGTGCACCATGCCGCCGCACACACCACAATGGAGCACCGTAGTATCTCAGCGGCTACCCATCCCCCGCTTTCGTCATCCTGAGCAGCTCCTGTCGGCCCTCAGTCAGCCTCTCCCAACCATGGCCTGTGTTGTGGGTGTGGCAGCCCTACTATCTCTGTCATCTCTCCTCTGCAGCTCCACGCCCAAATGGCCCAAGACAAGCTAATGAACTATGCTGAGGCGCGTCAGGAACCGCCGTTGGGCTGAGTTCGGCTGTTTAAATGCCTCGAGCAGCTCTGTCTCACTTTCATTCCTGCTGGAACACCATCGTCTGCTCGCAACTGCCTCTCCAACAGCCTCCAACAGCCTCCAACAGCCTTCAACAGCCTCCCAACAGCCTTCAACAGCCTCCCAACATCCTCCCAACATCCTCCCAACAGCTCTCCAACAACCTTCAACAGACCTCCATCCATCCCCCAGCCCCGATTGATATCAGTACCTTCCCACCTCTGCCCACGACCATCGTCGAGACCGCACCATGAGAATCGCCGTCTTCTCCGCCAAGCCCTACGACGAAAAGCATCTCACGGCTGCCAAGCCGCCAGGCCTCGACATTGTCTTCCACGATGTCTCATTGACACCCAAGACGACCTCCCTCCTGACCCCTCACGACGGCTCCGACCCCTACGTCGCCGTGTGCGTCTTCGTCAACGACCATCTACCTGCGTCTGTCCTCGACGACCTCCACGCCGCCGGCACACGCGCCATCCTCCTACGATGCGCCGGCTACAACAATGTCGACCTGCCCCACGCCGAGAAGCTTGGCATCGCCGTCGCAAATGTCCCCTCCTACTCCCCCGAGGCCGTTGCCGAGTTCGCCGTCGCCCTGCTGCAGACCCTCAACCGCAACACCCATCGCGCCTATAACCGCGTCCGCGAGAACAACTTTGCCCTCAACGGCCTCTGCGGCCGCACCCTGCACGGCAAGACGGTCGGCCTCATCGGCACCGGTCGCATCGGCGTCGCCTTTGCGCGCATAATGAAGGGCTTCGGCTGCAAGGTGCTGGCCCACGACCCGTACCCCTCGGAGGCCTTCGAGGAGTACGGCAAGTACATTGACCTGCACGAGCTGCTGCCGCTGTGCGACGTCGTCAGCCTGCACTGCCCCCTCGCGGAGCAGACGCGCCACATCATCAACGACGACACGCTGGGGCTGATGAAGAAGGGCGCCCTGCTCATCAACACGTCGCGCGGCGGCCTCGTCAACACCAAAGCCGTCATCGCGGCGCTCAAGGAGAGGAAGCTCGGCGGGCTGGCGCTCGACGTCTACGAGGGCGAGGGCGCGCTCTTCTATGACGACCACAGCGGTGACATTATCGAGGATGACGAGCTCATGCGCCTCATGACTTTCCCCAACGTCGTCATCTGCGGACACCAGGCCTTCTTTACCGAGGAGGCCCTGACGGAGATTTCCGAGTGCACCGTGCGAAACTTGGAGGATCTGGCGGCGGGACGGGCGTGCAAGAATGCGCTGGTGCAGCCGCGGGAGGGCGTCAAGGAGGACGAGAGGGATTCGGTGAAGCCGTTGGTGAGGAGGGACTCGCTGCCCGTGCGTACTGTTTGATACTGATAGGGCTTGGTGCCTCGGTCGATGACTTGGTGGCCTCGGTCGATGGCCCGTCAGTGGCCGAAGATTGAACTTTTGGGAGAGAGCTAGATACGATAGCGTGGAGAGAAGGAGAAGTCAAGGAAGAAGATCTTGCTGGGTACAGCACTTGTTCTAGGCTCCAAATGACATCACAGATGATATGAACTTGCGATATCGGCTGAAAGAGGATGAAGCAGGTGGGCCATTACTTTCTTTTGAATCATCTTGCCCTGGTTTTCTCCAATCTCCAGCCAAGCCAAACGCCGAGATGCAGCCAGTCAAGATTTTTACTCCCGGGCGCAAGTGCCGATGCCCCATAATTCCCGGCGAGAACCCGGCGTCCGGAGAGGGGCCGCCCTTTGAAGAAGTCGCGGCGGCGATGCAACGGAGAGCCGAGGACCTGACGAATTGTCGGAAGAGCCCTTTTATAATTTTCACGCATCTTCCGTGCTCTTTTTCTTCACATTGGAGAGCGGAAGAGTCGAGACAAGTCTTCACAAAGACAATCGTATCGAAGATGCCGAGATATCCCCTCGCCTCACCCACAGCAACACCCACCATCCCTGGAACTAGGTACTCTATTCCCGTTCATTCCCAGGACCGCCTCCACCCTCGGACAGAGCCGCCCAAACACATGCCCTCCTAACCTCGACCATTGGTTAACATCATCTTGATGGCCCTGACTACCGCTTTGACGTGGGGGTCCGGTTCTTTTGTCTTAAGCATATCGCCGTGCTTCATCCGTGACGGCCGTCCTGGGACAAGTGGGACATGTCGTGATGCTTTGGCCGAGGATTGCCGACAGGAGGACGGCCGGATCAAGTATAAAGAGGCCTTGCCCCTGATTTACTTCAAGAAGGGTTGGAACGACACGCTTCTCTTGCTTAACTGGTTCCCCCTGACTCGACATCTCTTCATCTCCTCATCTGGTCTTCTCTTCATCTGGCCTTCTCTTCACTGCCCTCGTCATGGAAAAGTCTACCCCCCCAGAAACATCGGGCTCTGCCCCCGTCCACCTCCACCCACACACCAAGGAACACCGTGACACCAACCTCGACCTCGCCCTGCCCTACCGCACCCTCACTTCCAACGCCAACTTCGCCGAGTACACCACCACCAGCCCCACCGGCGAGATCCCCGGCCCCCCCGTCCCAGAGAGCAGCAGCAACGGCACCGGTGCCCACGAGCAGTACAAGCTCGTCACCTTCCAGCCCAACGACTCTGAGAATCCCCGCAACTGGAGCAAGCTGTTCCGATGGTACTGCACGCTCGTCGTCGCGCTGACGTGTTTCGTCGTCGCCTTGTGCTCGAGCATCATCACGGCAGACATTGCGGGCGTGTCAAGGGAATTTGGTGTAAGCCAGGAGGTGGCGCTTGTGACCGTGTCGGTGTTTGTCGTTGGGTTTGGCATTGGGCCCATGGCTTTTGCACCGCTTTCCGAGGTGTTTGGCCGGCGGATCATCTAGTAAGTGCAGGTTGCGTGATTAACCTCGGAGAAAATGCTGACTTGTACAGCGGCTCGACCCTGCTCGTGGCCGTCATTTTCATCGTCCCATGTGCCGTCGCCGATAACATTGCGACCCTCATCGTCTGCCGTACCATTGACGGCATCGCCTTCTCGGCGCCCATGACTCTTGTCGGTGGCACGCTGGCGGATCTCTGGCGGAACGAAGAGCGCGGCGTACCAATGGCCGCCTTTTCTGCTGCCCCCTTCATAGGACCAGCCAGTATGTTGACGTGCGTGATTTCCTAATTCACCGCAAACTGACAGAATACAGTCGGCCCCCTCATCGGCGGCTTCCTCTCTGACTCCCTCGGCTGGCGCTGGCTCTACTGGCTGCAGCTGATCCTTGCCTTCATCGTCTGGGTCCTCATAACCTTCACCGTCCCCGAAACCTACACACCCACGATCCTCGCCCGCCGCGCCGCCCGCCTCCGCGCCGAGACCTCGGACCCAACCCACGTCACAGAGCAGGACATCGACCCCCGCCCCTTGACAGCCCGCCTCGGCGTCTTCCTAATCCGCCCCTTCCAGCTCCTCTTCGGCGAGCTCATCGTCCTCCTCATAAGCATCTACATGTCCGTCCTCTACGGCCTCCTCTACATGTTCTTCGTCGCCTACCCGATAGTCTACCAAAAGGGAAAAGGCTGGTCCGCCGGCTCAACAGGCCTAATGTTCATCCCCATCGCGATAGGCGTCCTCTGCTCCGCGGCCTGCGCCCCAGCAGTGAACAAGCACTACCTCGAGCTCGTAGCCAAGCACAAAGGCCACCCGCCCGCCGAGGTCCGCCTCGTCCCCATGATGGTAAGCTGCTGGTTCATCCCCGTCGGCCTGCTCATCTTCGCCTGGACGAGCTACGCGGATATCCACTGGATCGGCCCCGCGATGGGCGGCTTCCCCGTCGGCTTCGGCTTCATCTTCCTCTACAACTCGGCGAACAACTACCTCGTCGACAGCTATCAGCACCAGGCCGCTTCGGCCCTGGCTGCCAAGACTTGTATTCGCTCCTTCTGGGGCGCGGCCGTCGTGCTGTTCACCGAGCAGATGTATGATCGTCTTGGTGACCAGTGGGCGTCGACGCTGCTTGCTGGCATTGGCCTGCTGTGCTGTGGGATTCCGTTCCTGTTTTGGAAGTACGGTGCCAGGATTCGCGAGAGGAGCAAGTATGCTTACTCTGGTGATGACGAGGAGACTGGCTCTGATGAGGGCACTGGTAAGCACGGTGCTGCGCAGGAGGGACCGTTGAGGAGGGAGGAGCAGGATGACGATTTGAGGAGGGCGAGGAGCTACGTGAGCAACCCTTAGATGGGTGCAAGAAAGGTAGAACCAGTGTACGGGTAGAGTAAAGTTATACCCATGATATCATTAGCACATCATCTTTGGTGGAGTAGGCAGTTGCGGTTAGCTAAATAAATTCTCACAATGCCCGCCTCACAACATCAAGACGTCATGAGCGCGCTCCGTGACAATGTGTATAAAGAGACTACAGCGGTACAGAAGAACCTGCCGAGCCAAGGTTCGATACGCTCCCAAACAAATCCGAACGCCAAGCTGTGCTCTCGCAGGGTGCTGTTGCACCTGATCATGTAAACAGAACCCCCATTATCTCCTCCTCATCACGCCCGATTCTCGCTACTGTCCCTCCAGATGTGTGCGTCCCCCAAGCTTAGAGAGCTATCTGAGGTTCCCGCGTGATTCAGAACCTGGTCGGGTGAGGCCTGAACGTCGACCAGCTGCTCTTGACTTCCGGCCTCGGATGGTTGCGTAGGAGGCGGGTCCTGGTAAATCCAGGGGTTCTCAAGCCTATACCATATTAGCAGCGCCCTGACATCAAGAGCAGCAAAACATACCGGTAGGTGAGACTCGGATTCACAAACTTCATCCCCTTCTCCTTATCCTCGTCAATAGTGCTGCCACGTCTCAGCAGACCGTGCGAAGGCCGGGGTCCGTCAAAGTCTTCGTCGTCCGCCACAGCCTCTTCACCCGTGCCAGCTTCCGGCACGATCGACCGCAGCGCAATGAAATATGTGAGCGGCACGAATCGCCGACTGAAGTAGTAGCTGTACCATACAGTCAAGAAGATGAGGGGGAACGTCAACACCGACTGGATAAAGGCCGACTCAAGGGCCATTTCGCTGATCATAACGACCTGGAAAACGAATAGGCCCAGAACCACACGGTTGCAAATAATGCGCCACGCGCCGCCCGTGGCATGTTGCGGTTGGTCCATGGCATACAATAGCTGGTACTTGTATGTGAAATAGCCAAAAATGAAGTACACGAGGCCAACGGTCAGAACCAGGTAGCCGTGCTGCAGGACGCTGTAGACCAGGCACAGGATGAAGATGAGCAAGGCCGTCGGCAAGTAGAAGCCGTAGCTGAATACAGGTGGCGCCATGATCTGAGCAAAGTCGCGGGGCGTCTTAGCGCCCATGCGGTAGATCGGGTAGAGCACGACACTGCCGACCTCCAGCAGGCGGAAGGGGAACAGGCCGAGACCCTGTAGCATGATGAAGTTGGTGTAGAAGAAGCTGAGGCCATTGATCTGTCCGGCCAAGAAACGTGCAAAAGCTCCCGTGTCACGAAGGCCGTCCTGAATCTTCCCGACGACCTGGAAGATGTTGATGGCGGTACTCGAGATGGCAAAGACTAGGAAAATGTTGAAGAAGGAGAAGAAGAAGTTTTTGGAGATGATGGATAGCTCGACGTCGCCCTTGGAGATCATGCCCTGTTGATACGACAAGAAGTCATATAGGTACGGCACCGCCACGTTGAGCAACGAGACGAGGAGCGTAGGCAGGCCCGTCTCGATCAAAGCTCGGAGCACGGGCAGATCGTCCAATGTTGCCACGGCGTTGGGGAACCATTTTTTGAGGTTGCAGATGGTTAAGAGACCTGCAAGGGATGCGACGAGACCAATCCACACCAGAGATAGGAGTGTGACGAAAATCGTGATGACCCAGGAGCGAAGGCGGCGAACTCCCCTAGGCGCATACGTGTTCGCCCAAATGACGTCTGACGGGGACGGCGCAGGTTTGGTGAGAAGTTGCCCGGGTCGGGGGTCAATGCGGGCCTGGATCGCCATCTGGCAAGCGGCAATCGAGTCCATGGTGACAAAGGCAGTGCCGGCAGCAGCAGGCGTCTTTTTCCGGGTAGCGATGATCTGATCGTCCAGGCGTCGAAGCTTCTCCTCGTAGTAGTCAATCGCATCCGTCTTGCGAGTGCGGAGACCCAGAAGACCGTACCGCAGCGTCAACGACGGTCGTTGTCTCTCGATCAGCTCGTGGCGGATGTCCTCATGTCTGAGCAGTCGACCGTTCTCACCTGCGTCGTCTTGATCCTCACTCTCGCCACTGCCAGATCCCTGATTCTCTTCGTCTTCGTTTCGGTTCGATCGAAGCCGCTGGATCGACTTGGGGAGAGCGGACTGCTTTCCCAGGTAGACACTCCATGTCTCCTCAAGCTTACGAAGCATGGCCTCTCGTTGCGCAACGAGACCGTCTAGCACCTTCCAATCGCGACACAAACTGACTGTCTCGACCTGGCCGATTTCCAGCCCCTCAATCAATTCCTTGATTTTCTGCTCGTCCTTGAGGTTCGACGGTAGACCCGTCAGCCTAAACGTGCGGTCGGTGATTGTAGACTGCGTGCCCAGGTATTCTTGCCGCACGCGAATAACTCGAAAAGTCTCCTTATTCATGATGTAGATGGTGAGAGCCGTGAAGAAGTAGGTGAAAACGAGCCATGCCCAGAGGTGGGCCTTGCCGTTGTTGCTTGCGATCGCGCCAGTGTCGTAGGAGGGGTCTGATGCGCCATCGAAGCTCGTCTGATCGGGTATGATGTATAGGTTGACGGCTTTAGGGTGCTTGCCATGTTCGTCCGAGTCGCGCATAAAGTGTCGGTTCACAGGTAGGAGGACAGCGTAGGCAAAAAAGGCCATGACCGCCAGCAGGCGGATAGCCATTTTGAAAAATGACAGGAACTACTCAGGTCAGCAAGAGAGCCCCTCAAGCACACACACATCACGGCAAACGTACAACAAAGGCATCAAGACCTGCCGATGCCAGAACTTGCTCCTCGGTCACCTTGTATAGTCCAGGAATCCATCCGAAGAATGTGTCGGGCAGCGCGGGGAGTCCGATGGTAGGGTCGAGGCGCCGCTTGCGCGCTGCATATAGGGAAGACCATCGTGGTCGCAAGATCTGGGTTACACGGTCAGCGACCATGCGCCGTCACAGTACTGAGGACCAACGCACACAAAAAGCAGTAAAGGCCGAGATTCCAAGCACCAGAGAGAGGGCTAATTGAACAGTAATGTCGGTGGTTCGTGGTCGGATGTAGTTGCCACCATTGCAGGTCTCATTATTCTTTTTCTTAGTCGCATAATCAAAAAGGTCGTCCATGATGGCGTTGGCGCATCGCTCTGCAGTTGAAGAGCAGAGCAGAGAGGTCGAGGTCGAGTTCGAGTTTCCGACAGGAGATGTATCGTGAGATGGAGGTGGGTGGTATATCTTCGTAGGTGCGTTGGTGGTGGCAGGTGACGCGATGCAGCCAAGCGTGACCAAGATGAGAGACAAGACGGAGCTGCAGCTCGAGGTCTCCACACACACCACAGCTGTGACGTAGGTAGACCAACATCATCAGCCACGATGTCTGCCAAGCCACCTTGCACAGCCTCTGCGCCTGGGGATGTCTTCAATGCGGCCCGAACCGACCAGGGGCAATTGTGCAGGGACAGTCTCCATGTGAGCTCTGGAAGAGTGCAGTGTGCCAGGCTGAGAGTTTTCACTGAAAACAGTCATAAATATCTTTGAAGGATGAATGTTAGCATTCAATCAGCGATGCCGAAAGCAATCCTTCATGACACGACAGATTCCGACCTCACATGAAACACTATAAAGAGATATCTGAAAGAGTTGGAAGCTACAGCATTTTTGCTAGTAGTCTGGAAAACGAATACGCGAAGCAGGTCACTTTGACATGGAATCAAGGTCTGTAAGACTCCCTTCACTGCCCGCATGCACTGCGCCTGATTTCCTTCCGCGACATGACACAATTAAACAGGCTAAGGTGGAAGCCTTCCTTCCTGCTAAGGCCGGATGAAAATTCCACTCTTCTTAACACGCTACACTGCATCACATTTCGTTCCATACGAGTTCTTTTCATTCGATGAAACCTATTACCCTTTCAAATCACCGATGACAAGGAGTGGACAAGCCTCCGCGTTGATCACAGAACAGGTTCTCGAGAGAAGTCAGGCGACCCATCGACGGCGACCGGACGGCGGCGATGGCGATGGCGGCGGGAAAAGGCAACGCAAGAAACAAAGGGGCAGGAGCACCCAAGCCGGCGAGTCCAAGGGCAGGAGCACCCCAAGGGCCCCGCGGGCTCTGGACAGTGCATGATACGGAGAATCTTCAGTATCACACCTAAAGACACTCATCCGACAACTGAGTTCAATACTCATCACTTGGAAACCTACCAAACTCACACCTCCAACACCCGTCATCATCACCAGGCTCGGTACTCACCCTACGCCTCCCTTCCCGAACCAAGAAGGAATCATGTCCGAACAGCTATCGGCTATCTCTGATTCGGGTGCCTCTGGAGGTTCAACCACTCCTTCGAGCTTCGAGGAAGCGACGAAGCAGCCGGAGCACCTTTCCGTCAGCCGTCTTGATGATACCAAAGCAGAAGTCAAGTGGCCAGACGATACCGATCACGATCTCATCGAGCGTCAAGTCGCAAAGGGTACCCACGGAGGACCCAGAATGGTCATGGCGCCTCTTGGGTGAGTTCTTTGCCCTACCATTGTTCCTTCAGCCTCCCTCACTACCTTCCAGTGTCCTCCACGCCCTCTACTGCTTGTGAAAACCTCGGATGACGGTATGCTGACTTTGTTTAGAAACTTCAGATTCAAGGGCCAGCCGTACGACTTACTCGTCGGTTTCCTCGTGAAGGGGGTGATGCACATATGGAGGCTTCACCGTGAAGTGGTGTACCCCCGGTGCTACGCCATCAAGTTTCATGGAAAACAGGAGGTGAGCCTTTACCTGGCCAAGCATCTGCCTTGCCTCCGATACTGACAGTGTGGCTCCGCAGCTTCAACGCAAATACGCCAATGGCCTGTCAAGATTCAGTACTGCCCCAGTAACGATTGTTGTGGTCATCCCAAATACGTGGGCGCCCTTGGGCTCCAAGCACCTTGATCATATGTTCAGATCCATGTACCGAGACAGTGAGTTGAGTTTCTCCTGGCTTTGTTTGCTTCTTATTGACACGAGACCAGCTGCTCCGAACGTTGCCATATCTCCAAACTTCAGTTTACAAGACTGTCTCACCTGCGTCAAGCTGAGTCACTGGCTCAACGATTCCCTCTTCCGAGCATACGAGCGCGCAATGGGCGCCTTCCTCAACGAGAGGCTCGCGGCATGGCTGACTTCTTATCCGGCGGCATCCCCGGGGCAAAAGTGTTCATCTGATGATGTCGCATCCGTTTTTTCTCGCCTGGCTGCAAAGCCTTGGTACCGCGAGATGCCCTTCGGCGTTTGTGTGGATGAACTGCGCAGTCTCCTCGAGGAGAAGCATCATCTGCTGCTTCAAGATCCGGCGTGGGCTCGGCGCGTCAAACAGGTCTCCGAGCTCGGTGCCTTCATGGGCATGGATTTGATCGAACTCTAGGGGCAGGGTGTGCGACCGAAAGCAAGACAGGGTGAAAGAATGGAAGCCTGAGTTTGCACTGGGATGCTCTGCTGGTCCGAAGTCGTCATGTCAGAGGGCTGTAGAGGAGGATTTTGCCTCTGGTGATTCGAATCCTGTTTCAACACGGTGGTTCATTCTAATTGCTGTGTTGTGGAGAGAGAGAGAGGTTCATGATGCTGAGCAGGCCCATCCCTGCCTATGCAGCAAGATCTCGCCCCCGGTCTAGTTGCTCGATGAAAATCAACAATTCTTCAGCCTTCAAGGCATGATCATCAGGAAACCTTTTGAGCCTCGTCGTAGTCTGATATCGTATCACGTAATGTGGTGCCGTTTCTCGAGACAACGATTAGCACTCTTGCAGTAAAGCCATTCGGCAAAGGGCGAGCAGTTCGGGAAGAAAAGTACCCGATATCTTCCATCTGCCAGTGGAATAATAGCGAAGGGCTTCACTTGTGAAGAATTGCGGGATTGACCATAAGAGGAGTGAAGCAGAGCTATTGTCGGCACTCCGGGCAGTAATTCTTCCGAATGTGACGCAGCCATCATATTTAAATACTGGCT
Source organism: Verticillium nubilum (assembly GCA_002851675.1). Lineage (NCBI taxonomy): Eukaryota > Fungi > Ascomycota > Sordariomycetes > Glomerellales > Plectosphaerellaceae > Verticillium > Verticillium nubilum. Next base: position 97,000 of record NMXI01000070.1, read on the forward strand.
GCGAGCTGGCTAGCAACTGAGAACACTACCTGGGAACATAATCCCTCCGCGAAACCTTGCATCAATGTCAAATTCGTATTCACAAAGGAAAGCAGCCACTTTAGAATGTCATTCTTTCCAGACTACGTCTTTTTTGAATTTCCTTCTCTTCCATCCTAAACAGCTCACGCACCGTTCGCCTCCCTCTCAACCTTACCCCCATCCGCCTCCGTCACCGCAAACCGCCAACCGAACTTATCCTCTCCCTTGCCCAGCTGGATACCCTTCAGCGCACCCAGCAGCTGCAGGCACACGGCACCAGCGTCCTCCTGCGCGTCAGGGATGAAGGTGACCGTCTCCTCGCCGTTCGTAGGCGTGCTGAGGCGCTCGCTGCCGGCGCGCGAGGCGGCCAGGGATCCCGGGGTCGAGGGGGTGATGCGCCGCGTGATGGAGCGGATGGGAACGAGGCCGGCGGCAGTGCCTGCCGCGAAGACTTCTTCAAAGTCGGGGAGTTCGGTGTATTTGATCTGTACGCGTTTAGCCTAGCTGCTCTGCTGAGGGGAGAAAATCTGTTCAAAGGAACCGGGGTACATACCACACGCTTCTCGACGGCCCAGCCGAGGGATCGCGCAATGTGCTGCACGCTGTCGCTCGTCACCGAGTCAATGACGCACAGCGAGTCGGGCACGACGAGTGTGTAAGCACCGCCGGCGGCCTTCTTGACACCGATGAAACCGCTCGTGCTGAACTCGTCAATCTCCTCGTGGCGCGCCGAGTCGAGGTGCAGAGTGATGCCGTAACCCTCGTCGCGGGCCTTGTCGCTCCAGCGCAGCACGGGAGCGTAGTTTCCGCCGACCTTGGCGTGGCCTGTGCCGTGGGGCGCGGCGCGGTCGAACTCGTCGAGGATGAGGGCCTTGACGGGGTGGACGCCGTGGTAGACGCCCGTGGGGATGACGAAGACGGCAAAGGTGTACTCGTCGGGCGGCGTGAGGCCGAGCTGGGCGCTGGAGCCGTAGATCTGGGGGCGCACGTACATGGCGGCGCCGGTGGCGTGTGGGGGCACGAAGGCTGCGTTGAGGGCGACGGCGGCGCGGCAGGCGTCGAGGAAGATCTGCTCGGGAACGCGGGGCATGGATGCCACGTCGGCGGAGTGCTGGAGGCGGAGGGCGTTGCGGTCGGGGCGGAATAGGGAGATTGTGTCGTCGGCGGGGCCGCGGAAGGCCTTGAGGCCTTCGTAGGCTTGCTGACCGTAGTTGAGGGCCGGTGCCATGCCGTGGATGCGCATGAACGGGGACTCGACGAACTTCAGAGGTGTCCACTGGCCGGTTGACTTGCTGTAGGTGGACTCGATGTGGCCATTGACTGATGAGGCTGTTAGAGAGGGCAGGGCCAAGGAGCCAGAGAATGTTTACCTTCGCGGACCTTGAAGCCAACGTTGGCCCAGTCAATGGTGTCCGTGGGAGGAGGGGGGAAGGCGGCCATCTTGCAGGTAATTGATGCCAAATGCGGGGTGAGACTGCTCTTGGTGGTATCTGAAGCTCTCGCGAGATCTTGGCTGGAGGTTGTTCGGTCCGGCGGGGTAGTAGACAGCAACAGCAGGCCTGCAATGTCAATTCGTACACAATAGATGGTCAATGAGCAGGAAGATGTTTGCGGGAAGATCGTCAAAAGTTCAAACAACGTCAATTAGTCCGAGAGAGAGGAGTTCCGCAGCTGAGTGATCCGAGTCATTCGAGTCACAGCTTCCGTCGGTGGAAAATGTTATGGATCGCGCCGATGTCGGGCAGCGGGGTAGTCAGCAGCAGCTGGGACATTTGGGGCTTGGACGCATTGTCTCGGAATGAGCCGAGCGCCCGCCCAAATGGGAGAGCTTGGGGCACCTGGAGCTCATCCCGGACCCATCCACTGTTAAGCAGTAACTTTGATGACATCATCAGCGTGTCCCAGGTTGTCTTTTGATGCGCTTTCAGGGGCATCAAGCTACGTTCGGGACATCACAATGCATTCTCACCGTTCAGCGCGTCTACAGCTCAGTAGGTAGTATGCATGATTGACTGTCAAAAACCAGATACTAATTTCCTCCAAGAGCCCAGGCCCTCAGGCTCTAGAATTACTCGTGAGAGCCGCAGCGTGTAATGAGATGCGCCACCACTATCCTATCGTCTCACATGGCTCCCCAAGTCTTTGCACAAGTAAAGGTCGATGCATCCCGCCATTTGAGTCATGCTTCGCAGCGCTCATTTGGTTCCAGAAATCGACAAAAGTAAAGCAAAAGAACGCAGCTCGCCCTGGCGTAGTGCGGCCTGGCAGTCGTGATGGGCGAGCCCCAAGCATCATCTTCGGCATTGATATCCCCCAACGCCGAGCAAATCCAAATTTATCATGTCCTTCTCTTCCCGAGACGTTCTTCACTCTCATCACTCATCATGATTCGGAAGATTCTCTTCCTCCTCGTCGACTTCCTAAGACAAAGAAAGGCGCTCAAGAGCCGAGAGCACACCTGTTCATCGTTAGCGCATGTCTTCGGCAAAGTTGCGCTTCATGTACTCACCACTGACACCCTGAGTCAGGGTCGCCGTCGCCTCGGTGCTCCCCCGCTTGCCCAAGGTCACTGTCGTTACCTCCTTGACAACACCCTCTTCGGCAAGTACGTTGGCCCACTTGAACACCTTCTCATCGTCTCGGCCATCACCCACGACCATGAGGAAGTCAACGGGTCCCTTGTGCCGCTCATCAGGGGCCATGCCTGCCTTGAGGTCCTCGAAGATGCGCTCCGCCGCCGTGCTCTTCGTCCAGTCAATCGGCTCGACGATGATGCACCCGTTGAGAGGGATGGCATGAACGCGCTGTTCCTCGCACGCGTCGTTGACGTGGCTCGCGCAGTCACTAGCCTGTCGTGCCGCAGTGTCATAATCCTCGGCGCCCTTGTAGTGAAACACGAGACTGCAGCGACGCTCCTCAATGACGGCGCCCGGCGTTCGCTCGAGGTAGTAGGTCATGATTGACTTGACCGAAGCCTTCCAGCTGCGGATCTGCTCGGCATCGGCCATCTCCTGCCATGTGTTCTTGCCGCAGTCCTTGAGGAAGCAGCCATTCTCGGCGATGAGGCCTAAATTCGGCACACGGCGGAAAGTGCGGTCGAGCTCTTCGGGTCGCCGACCAGACATGACGTAGATAGTGTTGCGCTCGTCAAGAAGCAGCTCGTTAAGCACGTCGACCGTGCGCTGCGGGCTGACGGGAATAATCTGATTCATCGGGCCCCAGCTAACAAGTGTGCCCTCATAGTCAAGAATGAAGAGGCGGCGCTCACTTCGCTTGTAACGCTGCATGAGCGTGCCGATCGAGAGGCGCGGCACAGACGTTTGGTCGCGCTTGTGCTGCTCCTCGTGCACCAGATCGAGGCGCGAGAGGAATTCAGAGAACCAGTGAGAACCCGTGTGATGCATCACAGCCTCGTAAAGTTTGTTCCATCGGCACTCCTTCTCTTCATCGCTCATCTCGAGCGCCTGCTTGATGGCATCGGCGCACGCGCGATAGTCCCACGGATTAACAGAAAGCTCGTGGCCACCGAAAAGGGACGACGTGCCTGTGAACTCGGACAAAATCAAGGAACCGTGTTTCTTCTCCGGGAACACTTCGCCGTCCTGGCAGAAAAGAAATTCGTGCGACGTCAGATTCATGCCTTCGCGCTGGCTTGTAATCATGAGCGCATCAGCGCACGTCAACAGCGCGAGGTATTGCGGAAAGTCAATGTCCTGCTTGAGGTACACGACGGGCTGATATGCCAGATTGGCCCAGGAAGAGTTGACACGGGTAACAATATCACTGACGGCGGCGTCAAGATCGCTCTTTTCACTGCTTGACATGGCGACTTGGATCAGGACCGTCTGGTTCCGCCACTGCGGGTTCTTGTTGAGGAAAAGCTCGTACGACAGAAGCTTCTGGCGCACACCTCGGACATGATCGAGCTTGTCACGGGCGACAATGAGCCGCTTGCCCTTGTACCGCTCTCTGATGGTCTCGATCCACTTCTTCACGCTGTTGTTGGCGCGGCGCTCTCGGATGTATACAGGGTCGATTCCGATGGGTAGGTTCACAACGTCGACAAAGCGGTCTTCGAGCTGAAGGCCGTCGGTCGTGGCCTCAGCGCCCAACAGGCGACTGCAGGTCTGCTGAAAGTGGCGAGCGTACTCGTGGATCTGGAAGCCAATGAGGTTCGCGCCCAGCATGCCCTCCAAGAGCTGCTTACGCACAGCGAGGCAGCGGAAGACCTCGGAGGAAGGGAATGCGACGTGCAGGAAGAAGCCAATCTTGGCATCGGGGAGCTTCTGACGAATCATGTCGGGCACGAGCAGCAGGTGGTAATCGTGGATCCAGACGACATCTCCGCGCTTCCAGTTGGCAATGATCTTGTCGGCGAAAGCCTGGTTGACGTTGACGTAGTACTTCCAAGAGTGATCCTCAAAGGCCTTGCTCTTGGGGTTATCGGGGATTTGGTAGTGAAACACGGGCCAGAGGATTTGTTTGCAGAAGTGCGAGTAGTGGCCATCAAAGTCTTTGTCGGACGCAAAGACAGTAAGCATGTCGTGATCGTTGGCTAGGTGGTCTTCGATGTCTTGCATCTGTTGAGTGCCTTCGAGGGCATCAGTAGGCATGCCGAGAGTGCCCACCCAAGTGTAGTCACCCAGCTTGCCATCACGGGCGGCGGCGTCGGCGGCGTTGCGCAGGCCGCCATTGCCCTGGTCGGCGTTGACAATCTTCCAGTTGGCGTGCGCAAAGACGCGATCATGGCTGTCACTGCGAGCGACGGCACGAGGCTGGATGATTCCCTGGCGGCCAAGCTCGCGGGCCTTCTCGAGGGTCCGGCTGTGCTCAGAGATCAAAGCCGGCGGCGGGGAGCTAGCTCGGGACTTGGGCTGGTTGGCACTGCCACCCCAGCGGGGGGAGCCCTTGTCGGCGGGCATGCCATTGTCAACGCTCTCGCTGCCATCGTCGGAGAGGGGAATGCGGAAGCCATCCTCGTTGGTAAAAAGGTCCTGCGACCCGTGTTCTTCGGTTGGGGTATCGGGAGGTGTAACTTCAGGGAGAGGGGAAAAGAGACTGGGCTTGTCGGCAGCGAGGGCGGATGGTCCTGGCTTCTTCAACCGTTCGGGGCGTTCGTTGGTCGGCGCGGTGGTGCCAGGTTTGCCGGGGAGGGTAAAATGGACTGTCTTCGGGAGGAAGCTGGCGATGTCAGTATGGGTTCGGTTGGTAGGTAAAATGTGCAAATTGTTTTGTTTGCAGTAGTTGGGCATGTAGGATGTGCTTACAGCGTCGCGACGAAGACGGTCATGATGGCTTAAGGGCTGACCTCACAGTTGCTCTACTCTGTATTCTGATTGAAACAGGAGAAGCCGATGATTGAGCCTGTATCGAGTGTGCGGTTCAAAATGGCCAGAGGTGGTGGCGTTAGTAGCGATCAGGCCGATCGCTGCAACGACATCAGGTTGATAGTGACTGAGACGGCGTTGGTTCGTTGGCACGATGGAAAAGTAGTGGTGGCTGAACACACGACTCAAGGCGTCGATACGCCGACGTAGGCTCCCCGGGCCGAGGGTTTCGAAAGGGCCAAAGAAGACGTTGTCTCAAGTTTGAGTTGTTGATAATATCTTGCGACAGGAATGCGCTGTGTCGAGTACAGCTCGATAGCTCGCCCGTCCAATCACAAGGACCGCCAGATGCAGCACGAACGAGTGCAGGTGCTCAATATAACTGTCGCGCAGGAAGCAAGAGGATATCGTGATCAGGTCAGAGCTGTGCTTATGTATGGTCAGGAGTGGTGTGGTGGTGATTGTGAAAGGGACCTTTTTTTTTTGGTATGATGTTGCTCGTTTCGTCTCGAAAATTCCAAGTGGACGTCTCGTCTGGAAGCAAGAAATATGGAGGGGCAATAGCGATGGAACCTCAGGCTCGGGAAACGGGGAAATAGGCTTGGGCTTAGGCTGCCTCCACTGAGGGGAAGCTCGACCGGGAGTGGAGGAAGGAGTGAGTGATGGAGGGAGGGGGCAGGGCTGGAGCCGGAGACGGAAAAGTCGACAGGGAACTTGCGTAGGAGCAGGGTTCTGGGCTTGGTGTGGCGGGACCTACGTAATGCGCCGGAGCTTGTGTTGCTGGTGCGGATTGTGCTTTTTTGGCTGAAGGGCTGAGACTAGCTGAAGGAAAGCTGTTGAGATCGCCGGGACGGGCGTTGAGCTATCTGTGATGCTGTTATGACAAATTGCGGTGGCCGATGATAATAAATCACGGATGTTCCTGCCCTGACTCAATGTTGTATCACAGGGCGAAGGAAAGAGAGGCCCAGCACCGGGCCAGCACGTCCGGATCGTCGTTTTTTTCTTGCCTCCTCTTTTCGATGGTGGTTTGCGAATTCCGATCCCGATGTGCTGTTCCCAAGGGCAATGCGGGAATTGATCAAATGAGACACGCACAGGCGAAGGCGTTTGACGGCGGCAGCACCCGACGGTGTGGTGATAACTCCGGTTCTGGGCTTGACACTAGTAGGAGGTTTTGGTCCGGCAGGCAGGGAAGAAAACAAGGAACTGTATCGAGAGGAAGGACAGCTGTCTGAGTGGATAGGAACAGGCAAATGATGTGTTGATCGAGATTTGGGGTTTCTGTATGAGCTGCACTGGTGAAGATTCAGACATGGGGACACAAAGGCCAGAGCTGGGATTTGAATCTTTATGAAGGGAGGTCTCGCAGGTGGACTTGGGAATTAGCAATCATCAGCATCACCCACCTTACTTCCTGGGGATTAAGCCAGTTGGTGCATGGGATAGAGTAAAACGCGCCGTCAGAGCAACGGTATTTAGGGCTGCCGTCTCATCAGACGCTCCAAAGCCACGGAGCTGCTTTCGTTGATCTGGTTCTGGTTGTCTGGCCGTTGGGGTCTGGACTCCTGCTTTGGTTGGAGGATGGTCTTGGGCTTGAAGGGGTATTCGTGACTAGGTACCTCGCCAGAGGTAGCTATGTACCTAGGCAGGTACCTCGCCCCCCGTTGTGCCTGCTGTAGCCACCTCGGAGGCACTTCAACCCGACCTCCTAGCAGGTACCTCCCGTGCTTCAAGAAAGCAAGTTCCAAGATAGACATAAACACGCACACCATCAAGCGCCGCGTAAAGCTTGGCCTCGCTGTCAACATGGGGGCCCAAAGAGCCGTCTTGAGCTCCACGAGGATCGACAGCGCTGCTCTACTTGTACGTCTTGATTGCGTCTCCTGCGTGTCTTTTCGCCTGGCGATATCACCCATGACCAGACGAAATCCAGTCTCATCCCAACCAAGCGCACCCCTCCCCCACCACATCCAGAGTTCACGGGGAGTCAGCTCCGCCGCATGCTGCTCCGACTGTTCCTCGACAGATATCTCTTGGTGGACGGCTTCTTGGACAGCTTCTGTCACATGTGACAAAATAATTGCAGAGCTTAGCGAGAACGTCGCAAGGGCCCCGTGCCTCCTGTACAACACCGTTTGATCACCATCGTCCGTTCGTTTGTTATTCCAACCGACACAGAGCCACGAGGCAAGGCAAGCCAATCCAAACGCAGCGAGTCTAGGCCTTTCTTGGGCCCCGAAACGTCCCAACAAGCCACAAGAGCGACCAGGATTACCAACATACAAGTAGTTCGCATGTCGCCACGACGTCCCTCGCCGATCACCACAGTTCCAGGACCGGAATCAGACGTCCCTGGCAACTAACAAACGTTCCGTTCGGGTGGCATCGGCCACACCTGATTCTCTTATGATCATCAGCCACCGGGGCCGCGTCGTGGTTGCGTCGCATTGGGTTCCGAGCTGCAGCTTCGCGGGCCAATGCAGTTCTCCCACCTCTGCCTGTCCATACACTATTCACCATTGACCATCTGCAGGTGGCGGTACGGTCGTCGCGCGGACTGGGACGTTCTCAAGCTTCACAAGCTCTTCTTAGGCCTCCAAGGCGTCCCGTCCACCACAGGCTGTTCCTGTAGAGCCTCTGCAGAAGCAGGTATCTGCGCGCGTCCGCCTGCATCTGGCCGATATTGGCGGGGTTGCATACGACCAGCGCCGGCACCCTCGGCCCAGCTTCCCCTGTGATGGATGCCCAGAGCACCCGAATAGGTCCAAGGAGGAACATGGAGACCATGAATTGGATGGCTTGATGGGCAAAGCGTTGACTTGGCGGGCGACTGTTGGCCAGCCTAAGATTAGTATTGGCATTGTGAGCCTGAGTTCGAAGACGAATGCCGGCAATCTGATGCTTTTGCGCGGCACCCCTGCCGCCCCTGTTTGTGCACCCAACTGCATCATATGTAACCTGACAAGACATAGACGAGGCTCACGATGAGGCAAATGCCGTATCCTTCTGCCGATTGGCCTGGCGTCAATGTGTGCTTGTTGGTTGCCTAGGTAAGTAGTACGTGTGGCCTCCCCGGCTTGAATGGACAAGGCAACAAGCCTCTTCGGATTAGTAGCTTGTCCCTTGCCCAAACATTGCCTGGAGCAATAAGTCTCTATTGGTCTGTGTTCAAAAACACTTACCTACTCTGTACATCCCCAGATTCACACGAGGGTCCGTTGACAAAGGCCATCGACAATCCTACAAGATATCGAATTGAAAGTCGTTTCCTTCTCCACCGGTCTCCTCATTTCTTTCTCCCGCCTGAAGGAGGCGGCCTGGACACGGCGACTGGTCGGTGCAGCTCTGTGGGTGCCGCCCAATATCACGACTCAGAACAATCCGTTGGCAGAATATCCCTCTGAGCCCAACCCAACCTCTCCAGTCGCATGCCCAGTGCACAGTGAGCCATATATTTCCCCGCCAAAGTCATCGTCCAGTTGAAGCCACGCATCCCGCCCCGTGGTCAAGCAGCCCAGATGTCGAGGTTGCCGCCCGCCATGGTGATATCACACATCTTCCATCCAACCCCACCCGTCTCGGATTGCTTGTCCGCGCTCCAGGCGAGAAATACCCTCTGTCCGCAAGAAACACCTCGCTCTTGTTATCAAGAAATATCCCTCTCCTGGTCAGGCAATTTCGCATCGCCCAAAAAAGCCCGCGTTCTCCCGGGTGTGGCTCCTGAAACTGTCAACAGGCTAAATGAAGCCCCAGAATCTTGCACCACCAACGAGAATATCATAGCTTTTTTTTTTTTTGGACTCGCCCTCGAAAACAACAGTCCCTCCACCCTCTCAGCCAGTCTGCGCGATTTCATTCAACGCCATGCCATGTCTGGACTCTCCTCTGCAACCACCAGAAAACTGACTCACGACCCTCGACCCCTCCATCTCCTCGTCCCAAGCTGTCACCAGCATATCAAGCTGGTCCATACAGCGCTGCCCTGTGCCCTTGTCCCTTCGGCCCCTTGCAACCAAAGAACAGTCCCGCCGAGTACCCCAGGTCGATAGTCCATTCCAGTCGCGACAGCCCTGTCACCCCATGCGGCCCGACCCCGTAGTCTTTCCGCCTGGCCGGCCTAATTGCGACGTACTCTGCAGTCTACTCCTGCCCGTTTCATATGCCAGGCCATAGCATGCAATGGGAGGCCTCGTCCTTCGCAATGCCTGGTCTGTGACGTGTCATTACTTGCTTACAGACCTACATGCAGAGACCTCGGCCAACAACCACTCACTGCCGATTGATGGCTATCGATGCGTGTCAACAGGGCTCAGCTGCACGTTCGTCGTCGTCGGTCGTATTCACATTAGCAAATCTGCCTGCCCTATCGTTTCATGTCGAGCTCAATTTCAGAAGTCAGGTCGTCGTCGAGATGTATAGCGTAAGAGCGTCAAGGGGGTATATTTCGTCGTTAAAGAAACCGAGGCCACGGGTCCCCTGTCTGACTGTCTAGTTGCACCACAGTCGAACTGCCTTGTCTTTTCCGCCGCTGCCGACCTTCTTGCCGTCAGGTGCCCAGTCCTGATATCGTCAGTTGAGTGTCCCGTGAGATTCGAAATGAAGGGATGCCTTACGACTGCGTAGACCTCGTCTTGGTGGCCGGGGAGGTCACGGACGAGCTTAAATGTTGACATGGACCACACCTTGAGTGTGGTATCTCTGGAGCAGGTGACCAGGAGGCGCGAGTCGGCGGAGAATGCACTTGAGCTTCGTTAGATGTTTCTCGTGATGCGGTGTGATGATGCAAGGTACATACACTTGAAAGACGGGACCGACGTGACCCCGCAGAGTGGCGAGGAATCTGCCATCTTTGGCGGCCCAGATTTTGATGTGGTTGTCCCAGCCTGCCGAAGCAACGAGGTTTCCGTCGGGCGAGAAAGTGACCTGCATCAACTTTAGAATCAACCAGCAATTGTTACGAACAAGGGCGACTTACGTGGTTCACCTGCTTCTGGTGGCCGTTCATCTTCGCGACGGGCTTGGTGCCTTGCGATGGAGAGTGAAGGTAGAGGAGGAAGTCATCCGACGCCGAGATGAAGCGCTCGTCAATCTTTCCCTGCACCTTGGCCACCTTCTCAAACCGCTCCTTCGCCTTGGCCCTCTTGCCCTCATCGGTGTCAGGGACGGGCGTGTGGTCGAAGAAGCCAGTTCGCAGGACGTGGTCCGTCGACAGAGCGATGTGGTTGACCCAGTGCGCGTGCGCCGTGAACGTCTGGACTAGAGTGCCCTTGGTGGCGTCCCATGCTCGGATGGTCTTGTCCTGGCTACCGCTGAAGATGAGGTTCGTACCTCCCCACTTGACGCATGTCACGCTGGACCGATGGCCTGAGAGGACGTGCTCTGTCTTGCCCGTGTTGGCGAGCCAGACTCGGATGGTGCAGTCCTTGCTCGCCGACGCGAGTCTTGGCGTGTCGTCGGTCCACAGGAAGTATGGTTGCCATGCTGGAGACGTTTAGTTTACAGACGGAGGGGAGAGTTAGTTCCGACAACGTACCGATCTGGGTGATCCATTTCTGGTGGCCAGTCAAGGCGCCGCCGCGCGCAACACCCTTCTCAGGGTCCCATAACCTGATTGTCTTGTCCATGGACCCACTGGCGATTATCTTGGCGTCCGGGCTCCAGGCAACGCAGAGCGTCCACCCCGTGTGTCCCGTCATTGTGTGCTGAGGCGTGCCCGTCTCGGTGTTCCATATCCGCACCGAGTTGTCGCCCGAACCCGTCGCCAGCCGCGTGCTCGTCGCGGGGCTAAATTGGGCTGCCAGGATAGCTTGACCGTGGCCAGGTATCCTGTGCGCCATGCGGCTGACGGCCTGGACTTTGAAGACGGCCTGCGGCTCGGCTGTCAGGGTGACGGTTGTCTCGAAGGGGTTCGTGACGCCATGGCTGCGAAGGAGCTCGAGGAAGTTGGCGGGCCAGGTGTCGACTATGATTTCGGAGTTCGGGATGTTAATTCGGAAGCGGTAGGGGAGGTAGTCTTCGCGGTCCTAGTCTGGTGTCAGTGTGAAGAATTGCGATCGGCTTCTAGGCTCTATTTGCGCACCTTGTCGAGCAGGGTGTTGACTAGGAGACTGAGGTTCTTCTCGGAGGCATCTGCCAGGGGAACCTCAATCACCTCGGCAAGCTGGTTGCCGTCGCCATCGACGAATCGGGCTTTGAAGGAACCATCTTCGCCTGGTGCGATGGCGGTCACGTCTTGCTGGGTGGTCGTTCGCTCGAGTTCCTCGCGCCTTTGGCGTTTCGACGGTGGGGGCAGAATGGTGGCCATTCTATGATTTCTGATTGAGTCTCGGGCCCAACAGGCTGTTATATGGCAACGTGAGGGGAAATCTGCGCCCGTGAAGTATTGAAGATCTAGAAAAATTCCGAATCGCAACCAGGGGTCAAGGATGGTCGTCTATAGAGGAGGGGCTTCAGGACCCTTTGCGGTGAAGTGCAATTGTCGATGCTATTTTTTGGTGGGGCATTGGAAATTTCAGAGGAGCAGCGGCATATCGGCCATTACATGTCCGACATTGGAAGAACTAACGAAAATTGCACTAAACCCCACCCACGCCCAGGCCCGTAAGACAACAATCCCATCCCATGCCGTCCAAACCTGTCATGAGTGTAAACCTTACCTTACTTTCCAAACGTTTTGATCCCAAACCTCCCAACGCAGAGTGACCGTGGAACTCTTCCAGTCACTGTCAATGCTTAACGCCACCATATGTCCGTCCTGAGACTCCTTCTTTCTTCCATGCCTTCTTTCCTTCCATATGCCCAATCCATCATTCACCCATCATCCAGACTTCAAGACGCACCGTTTGTATTTCCCTTCGAACCGCCCTTTGGTGGCCGCCCTCGACGCTTGGCTGGAACTGATACCGGCGTGATCACCGCATTCGTCTGCTGTGGCGTGCCGTAGTGTCGGAAGATGGTCTGCGCGATGGGAGCCGAGTGCATCCCAAATTGCGGTACGGGGACAGGAGTCTGCTGGACTGGCGTTTGCTGCATAGGGGCTTGCTGCATCGGGGCCTGTTGCACAGGCGTCCCCATGTGCTGCTCCCGGTTCATTTGGTTTATGTGCCGCCGACGCTCCGCCGCCTGCGCCTGCTCCTCTTCCTGTGTCTGTTGAAAGGGATGCTTGGGAGCACCACCCATATGTGCGTACTGGGCCATCGGATGCTGTTGATGTTGGTGGTGGTGCTGTTGCTGCTGGTGGTGATGTTGCACTTGTTGCTGCACCTGTTGTTGTACCTGGTGCTGCTGCTGGACGTGTTGCTGCTGTACCTGTTGTTGCTGCGCTTGCTGTTGAACATGCTGCTGTTGCGCCTGTTGTTGTTGTTGCTGCTGTTGTTGTTGTTGCTGCTGTTGTTGTTGTTGGTGCTGCTGCTGTTGGTGCTGTTGATGCTGTTGCTGTTGGGTTTGCTCGGCAGCTCGCCGTCGATTGCCCTCCTCGATCTCTTGGTGCTTCTTCTCTTGGCGCGCCTGTCGTTCCTGTCTCTGGAGATCCTCATTCTCGACCGCATAAATGGCAGCAATCCGCATTTGCATCTGTGCGAGGTTTCCGATGCGCTCCGGCTTCGACATTCTGCGGTATTCGCCCTTGAACTGGTGAAAGGTCTCGCCCGTGAGGCGCATGGCCGACGACGACACCCCTGCTACAGCCAACGCCGCTTGGGTATCCGGATCGAGGGTCGGTCCTTCGGGTTCTGCAACAAACACGTCAGCATAAGTTGAATCCGCACTTCGATCCAAAGGAAGACGTACCCTCATCGGGATTCACAATCTCGGCATCACCTTCGGCATCAGCCTCCTCCTCGTCAGAGGGCGGCTCTGGCGTCCTTGGCTCGTGATTGTGCTGGTCGCAAATTACTGTCAACACCCAGGCGCCCAAGGTCTTTCGATTGACGGCTTTGGCCCGCCAGGGACAGTTGGTCTTCTTGGTCGTCGTCTTCAGCTGAGTCGCGGTACACTTGTAGGGCTGTCCGCCGCGATCGCAGACCAGGTCGCAACGCACGACTTCGCTTCCCTTCTCATAGTTGCCGGCGACCTTGTTCCTGTGCGTGCGCGACTTGACGACCTTGTAGCCATCCTTTTGCATAGTCGCCTTGAGGTCCTTGAAGAGGTCGTCGAAGGTAGGGAACGTCTGGCCAGAGCCGATGTCGACGGACCCCAGGATGCCAAACATGGGGGGCAACCAGACGCGCGCGTCAGCGTTAGGGCTCAGGGCCAGCACCGGAAGTCGTTCGAGGGGCCGAGTGACGAGCGCCTTCGTGCGCGATCGTATCGTTCGTTGCTCGACACGTCGCAATACGACGCGACAGGCGTCTGATCCTAGCTTATTGTAGATTGAAGACGGCCGCCTCGGCCAGTGGGAAGCTGTGCGGATTGATGCAACAGCCTGTGCAGAAGTCTGTCTTGACCTGGGAGAACGGAGTGGATATGGGGGAGAAATGCCCGCCCCTGGATTGGTCGTCTGGCAGGGAACTGTTGCGTCAGTCAGTGCCCTCGAGTTCTCGGTCTCGCCGGAAATGGTTAGCGTACAAGCTCCGCACAGCGGCCCAGCCTGCCTAGCATGCGACCCTACTCTTGACGTCCAGCAGGCGCGCCCGAGTTGAATGCTCCTTCCCAGGGCATCGTGGTCGGGTCACTCTTGCGGTGGACATCAAGGTATCTCTTTCAAGCTAAAGTTGAAGAGGCAGCCGTCTGTGAAAAATGTATCATGCAATGAATTTTCCATTGAGCAAAGCGGATGATTTGCCTCGCCACTCTGTCCTTTCCTTCAATCCAGGTCATTACATCGTTCACTCCTCAAATCCAACGGGTGATTCAGATCCCTTCCGCCGAGAATTGTCACCAAACATCGGGGGACCTTGTATGATGTGCAAGCCATACGAGATTCCGCACATGATCTAGATAACAGCATGTCTCATCCACAGTTCACTCAAGCTCATGTGCCGCGCAGAAACCCGACAAATGCTGCAGCCGCAGCAGCTCGTGGTTTCGAGTCGTCCTCCTACTTCAGTGCTAGTTCAAACAATGCAGGACTCAGCTCATCGAGAAGCAACTTTGAATCCTCATCCGGTGACATTTCCCTCTTCCACAAGCAAGATGTCATTGACGGCTCAAAATTCTACAGCGGCGACATGCTCCCGTTCACCAACCATCAACACCGCTCGAACTTGAGGTCTGCATCAGGCCAGCAACTACGACAATCCAGAGCAGCTTCCACCACTCGGGGCTCGAGTCCGAGTTCCGCGGTTCCGCGAACTGCCTACACCAGCCGACGATCGCAGACCCCTCTGCTGCGAGGGAATGAGGGCCGCAACATCGTCTGTGCCTTGGGTGAGGCTCGAGGTATCACACCCTCTGTTGGAGTAGCCTTTGTCAACATCGCAACCGGGGAGGCCATCCTCAGTCAGATAACGGACAGTCAATTCTACGTCAAGACGTTGCACAAGCTCAATATGCTCGAACCATCACATATCCTCATGGTTCCCTCTGCTTGTCCTCCCAATCCGTCATCCTATCTGTACCACATGGTTGACCAGCACGTCCCGAGCTCGAAAATTATCCCCTGGCACAGAAAGTTCTGGTCCGAATCGGCAGGACTGGATTACATTCGCGATTATGCCCTTCCAGGAGATGCGGAGGCGATCATGGTTGCCATCCGAGGAAATTTCTTTGCAACTTTCGCTTTTGCTGCGGTGTGTACCATTCTTGCTGGGATCAATTACTTAATTCTGATGGCTTTCTAGGCAATGAAACACCTAGAAATCGAGCTTGCACTGGACATCGTCTCACATACTTTGCGCATTCGGTACGAACCATCCGACCACACCATGATGATTGACGTGTCTGCGATACAGTCTCTCGAGCTTATTGAAAACCTTCGAAATTCAAGGTCAAAGGACTGTCTCTTTGGTTTGCTCAACCACACTCTTACTCCAATGGGGGCTCGGAAGCTCAAGAGCGACATACTGCAGCCCACCACTTTGCTGGAGGATGTTCTTGAATGGCGTTACGAAGCCGTTACAGAGTTGACTACCTCAGAAGACATGTTTGTGGAAGTTCGAAAAGGTATGCCAACGCTGTCCCTACCCAGGATATCCAAGCTGAGAATGATAGCTCTCAAGGCTTTCCCAGACATCGAGCGTTTACTAACGAAGGCGAGTGAAGAGCTGACCCTTCTTCTGTTGATTGCTGACCCATCCAGTTGATTATCCTCCCCCGTGAGCCATCGACTGAAGCATCAGAGTTCGCACTGAATCAAGTCATCATGCTCAAGGCCTTCTTAACGTCCGTTCCGAACTTGTATCAGGCTTTAGGACCCGCCCAGTGCCATTTGCTTGTGAAAGTTCGCGATCTTTGTCGACCGGAGATGACGCAACAAGTTCAGGATCTCATCTCGGAAGCCATCAATGCTGATGTTACGTTGATGAAGTCTCCATTGGAGATGCGGAACGCTCGGATGTTCGCAGTTAAGGTAAATTTGTGTTTTTCGCGGCTGTTCGGTGGTAAACCTGACAGAATCACAGTCAGGGTACAACGGTCTCCTTGATGTCGCAAGACAGACATACAAAGAGTGCACTGAGGACGTCCACAGATATGTCGCCGACCTGAACAGTTAGTTTTCGTCCTCGAGGAGGTGATCGTGCTGACCTTGCGTAGAAACCTTAGAGTTGGATGCCAAGCTTAAGTATGACACTACCCGAAGATATTGGCTCCAGCTTAGAGCTGCCGACTTCCAGAACCGGTCTATTCCAGATGTTTTGGTGAATCGGGTCATCAAAAAGGGCTATATCGAATGTCTCACTCTTCAGATGAAAAAGTTCGACTTCCGCATCGGAGATTCCGTCACGGAAGCCATGGGAATGGGGGATCAGATTGTTCAGGACATACTCGACTTCATCCGAACCCAAATTGAGCCTATGTTTCGAGTATGCGATGCCATCGCACTCATCGACATGTTGGCATCCTTTGCTCAGGTGGCAATTCAGAGGGACTACGTGCGCCCGGTGATCAGCGACACCTTAGGACTAAAGGCTGCGCGCCACCCTATTCTGGACAAGGTCAGCTTATCCCCCATACCTTCATTTTTGACAATATAAGACTCATGATGGAACCAATTCCAGACGTTGGACGACCAGTTTGTCCCGAACGATGTGTTTGCGAAAGAAGAGTATCGGTTCCAGATTATCACTGGCTGTAACATGAGCGGGAAAAGCACCTACATTCGAACAGTTGCGCTCCTACAGGTGATGGCTCAGATCGGTTGTTTCGTGCCAGCGCGATATGCGTCGTTTCCCATCGTTCATCACATCTTCGCTCGTCTGTCTACTGACGACATTATGGAGTCGAATATGTCAACATTCTCATTAGAGATGCGAGAAATGGCATTCATTCTCAGGTACATATGGCTAAGTCAAATTTGCAGGCCACGGCTAATAGCTTTGCAGGAACGCCGACAAAAACAGCATAGCGATCATCGACGAGCTTGGCCGTGGCACGAGCACTCGCGATGGGATCTCGATTGCAATTGCTATGGCAGAAGCGCTGATCCGTAGCCGAGCGTCGGTCTGGTTCGTGACGCATTATGACGAGCTAGGTAGGTTCGTGGATCAGGTAATTGTTCTCAGCTAACGTGAACTTCTGATGCAGCCGAAGTGCTAGGTAACCGATTCGGGGTCATCAATCTGCACCTTGCCACGAGGACATCAACGACGGCGAACAATACCCCCCAAATGACGATGCTTTACTCGCTTAACTCGGGAAGAGTGCTAGATGAGCATTACGGTATCGCCTTGGCAAAAGCTATGGGGTTCCCAGAAGACTTCCTGGAGGTGGCGGAAAGAGTGTCAAAAAGTCTTCGCCAGCAGCGCGTCGCCAAGAAACAAAGTTCCGAAGCCCGCAAGCAAATGGGTCGGCAAAAACTGATCATGAATCTACACGAGCAGCTTAAGCAGGCCCACGCTT
This sequence comes from Verticillium nubilum, assembly GCA_002851675.1. Classification (NCBI taxonomy): domain Eukaryota; kingdom Fungi; phylum Ascomycota; class Sordariomycetes; order Glomerellales; family Plectosphaerellaceae; genus Verticillium; species Verticillium nubilum. Next base: position 114,348 of record NMXI01000070.1, read on the forward strand.
CACAGCTGGATGAAGAAGCCCTGGCCCTCCATCTGGTGCAGTTGCAAGAGGAGTTCATCATTCGAATGGAAGCGATCGAAGGCGATTGCGGTGCAGAGTCGGTGCGGCAGACCATTTCACCGTCCGAGAGTGGCGTATCCGATCTCATCATGTCCAGCGAGATGGAAGCTATGGGAGATGAAACTCATGATGGCGATTTAATCGCTGACGTCCATAACACAACCATGGGGGGCCAGCCAGTCTCGACATTGTGGAGCGACGTTTTTAGGTCTGACGAGATCGGCGACTCGTCCAGAGCCATGGACATTGACAATGAATACAATGGTGGAGGGAGTCATAATGAGTACTTCCTCCCTCGAGAGAATGGTGTTTGACAGGCTGCTGGACAGCACGCAGGTCGATGTATAATAGGGATTGGTGCATGGTTGAAAACGTCACCAGCAGAGCTCAAATTTTCCTTTATGGTAGGAGGTTGAGCTGCTCAGGCTTTTATACGACGTGACAACAGTACTATACAGACAGAAAACTATTTTTCTCTGATGTAAATGAAAGCTTCGGGAGCCGCAGGGCCCACTCATCAGAGCAATATCAAAGTAGCGACTTGGGCGCCTCCCAGTACTTCCCCTCTCCAAATTCGATATTGGCGTCCTCCATTTTGACGCCAAGATGCCAGCGCCAGAAGCCCGGCCAGAAGTTCTCATGGTCGCCGACCACATTGCCCTCTTCATCCGCCTGACGCAGATCGAACCAGCCAACGCTGGACCTGCGCGACGACTGGTCCGGCAGAACGGCGCACCAACGGTCCGTGCCGGGAAGCTCGCCTTGGCTGCCCTGGCCCTGGGGCAGGGGCGGCTGGACGAGGGTTGCGTCGACGCCAAGGTGCTTGAAGAGAGACATGGAGATGGGGAAGCTGGGGACGTAAGGGGTCGGGCGGAAGGTCGTCTGGAAGAAAGGGGCTTTGCTGGGGGAGGCCTCGGTGGCAGATGCGGAGTCTGTGTCGTTGGGGTAGACTTTGATGGTTGTGCTGCCGTCTTGGTAGTCTTGCCAGTCGAAGGCGGCAAGATGTTTGGGGATATTCCAGTCTGAACAAGATTTTAGTCAGGCAAAAGGCATGAGATATAGGAGAAAGCAGGGCAGAAATGAGGGGACTGACTCTTTCTCCCGTTCCAGCAGGTGTGCGGCTGCGAGACGTAGATGCGGGTAATCCGGGCGTTGCGCTTCTTGATGCGCTTCCCGTTCTCTTCGACAGTATACTCGTGGAAACCGGGGCTCAGGATGAGCTCGTCATAGGGACCGACGGGGGACTGGGTGTAGCGGATGAGCTGGATCATGCTGAGTCCGCCGAGGTGGCGGCTGCCCTCTGGGGCAACGTAGGCGGAGTCGGCCTCGAGGGGCGAGTATGTGAAGGGCGGAGGGTTGGCGGCTTGGGATTTCGAGGTCCAGAAGGCGAAGAGGTAGACCGTGCCTTTGAGCGTCCAGGGCGGGGGGACGAGGGTGTATTCACTGGCGTCACCCATGTTGAGATGATTTATTGGCGGTGGAGATGAAGGATTGTGTTGAACGAATTCGTCAAAGTGATGGCGGCAATGCGAAGGTTGATGCTGGTTTAGTGAAGAGGGTGCTGACGTGAGAAGCATATGTCGTTGTCAGGAATTGGTGTCATGTCAGATCCGAGTCATTCGTGGACGACGTTGGCTGGTGTTAAGAGCGGACCACATGTCATGGCCTCGGTCCTGCCCTGACGATCCACGTCCCCACGATCTGCTTGCCAGAAGAGGAAAGCGGGGGCGGGACTCATCTTCAACACGTTCGGGGCCGGGGATCAGGACGGGTCGGAATGAGGAAAATGGTTCATGATGTTCATCAAGAGACTGGAGGTTTGGTGAAATGATCGCATTCTAGCAATGCCCACGGGTTTTAATCAAGAGGACAAGTCCTGGTTGATGAAAACATGGTGAGCAGATTGGGGTTCAAGTGCGCATGTCGTTGGAACTGCATCTGTACTCGTCATGCCAGCATTTACCCAATTTGATCAGAGGATTGGACAATTGAACATGATGCCCTGTGACATGTCAGCTACACCGGAAGCACGAAGCTGTCTCAATTTGAAGGCATCGTCAACAACGGGTGTGGTGATGGAAAGAGTAACCCAGAAGATGCACAACGGCCAGTGGCACCTGCATGCAGGCCAAGACGCTAACTTCGCTCTCGAGCTGGCTGCCGCTGCGATGAACTCCCAATGCGGCACTGCGGGGAAGGGGCTGTGCTCTTCAACAGGTCATTGACTGCCTTGGTACCGTCCTACGTCCTCAAATGCGCCCCCCCAATCGCTGGAGAGGCCTCACACAATCAAACCAAGACTCTAGCAAGTCTAGATGGGACCCCAAGATCCCCAAGGCCGCCCGCCATCTTTCTGGGCAGGCGTGGCGAGTTGCGTCACGATTCCCCCACCTGACATTCTTTCCCATCATCAGTCAACCCATCATTACCAATCCCCTGGTGATCAAGCTCTTGCGTGTCGCGCAGTAACGGAAGGTTGCTCCGTGATCGCGTTTTCTCGACTTCACTTACAAAACTTACATTTACACTTCATCTGGAACTAATCGACTGCAAACGACAACACCATGGCTGCTCTCGTGGTGTGGAGCGTCCTCGGCTGCGCCCACCTGATCAAACAACAGCGCAACAAACGCATCTTTAAGTACCACAACAGTCATGTCGGCCCGCGAGAAACGAGACTCTTGACGCTCGCACCAGGTTCCTTTCTTGAGGACCTCAAGGGCGACGTGCAAACCATCTCGATCGATGACCCCCAACACGCCTCGTACGAAGCCGTCTCGTACGTTTGGGGCCCCAGCTCCTCAAGACCCGACTTTATCAAGCTCGGATCAAGCAAGAGACGGCTTTGGTTGCCACCGAACCTCGCCCAAGCCCTCCGCTATCTGCGCAAGAAGGATACTCCTCGTACTCTCTGGGTCGACTTCATTTCCATCCGCCAAGATGACTTTGAGGAGAAAGCCGCCCAGGTAGCCCTCATGGCCGAAATCTACAGGACCGCCGAGCGCGTCGTCGTCTGGCTAGGCCACGAAGCCAATGACAGCAACATTGCCATCGGCCTCCTCGATGAACTCGCCTGGATGGTCGAGTTCGACTTTGAGAACACCAGAATGAGACCCAGCGCTGCTGGTGCCATCGATCCCACCTGGGCTGACCCCACCGAATACCTCCCGTACGAGCAGGACGAGCTCTGGGCCATCTACCAGCTTGTCCACCGTGCTTGGTTCGGCCGCGTTTGGATTCGACAGGAAATTGCCGCCGCTAATCCTCAGACGGCCGTCGTCGCCTGCGGGAACAAGACCATCAGCTGGGAGATGCTGCGCACCGCACTCGCTTGCATCGCGAATAAGCCGCGTCACTTCCTGGACTTGAACGAGGAGAGCTCGCCCGAGCTGCGATTTGCGCGTCGCTATGAGATGGTGTTGCAGCTCTGCCAGCCAGAGAAGGACTACAGTCTGCCTGATTTGCTCGACCAAGGTCGCAAGTTTAGCTGCTCCGACCCACGAGATCGTGTCTACAGTGTCATGAATTTGGCCGCCGACGTTGACAACATGGGCTTGGTCCCCAACTACGAACTCACTACGAGCCAGGTGTATCAGGACACAGTCCTCCGCTACATCAAGCAGTCGAAGAACACCAACATCCTGGCCTCGTGCGAGATCCTGCCGGGCCGCAGTACAATGCCATCTTGGGTTCCCGACTGGAGCCGCAAGAGGCTGGCCAATACAATGCCCATGCATCTGGCGAGCAGCTTATCGGAGGCGCATGCAAATCCCACTGGCAACGGACTGTTGCGAGTCAGCGGTGTGCATTGCGCTACGGTCAGTGAGGTGACAGAGCTCTTCGGAGATTTCGTTCCCGTGCTCGAAGTTATTGCCATCGTTCGCCGATCCGCACCGGCCAATGTCTTGACAGCGCCATATATGGATCGTGCCGGCGGACTGCTGGAGGCATATTGCGCGACTTTGGCTTGGGGTCTTTTTGATCGCTTATACAATCCGCCAATAGAGTCATACCCTGACCACGACGTCAGCATTGAGTCCCTGAAGCTAGTGCTTGAGCAACAAGACGACTCGAAACGGACAAGCTCCTCGTACGATTACTCGACACTTATCTATGTCACGCAGCTGATCGCGACTTGCAAAGGGAGAACCTTCTTCACCACAGATGAGGGGTACATCGGCCTCGGACCCAAGCATACCAAGCCCGGAGACAAAGTCTTCGCCCTGCTGGGCTGTGATGTTCCTCTTGTCCTTAGGAACCACCGTACCGGAGGCAGCAAGGCCAACCTCCAGGGTGACACTGCGTTCGAGGTCGTCGGGGATAGTTACATTCACGGGCTCATGTGCGGCGAGGCCCTCCTTGGCCCCTTGCCAAACGACTGCAAGATGACCATGGACAGCGAGAACCCCGATGAACCAACACGGCCCATGTTCACGACGGGCTCCGGGGATGAAGCCTTCAAGACGACGGATGACCCTCGGCTCGAGAGGATCAGAGAGACAGCAGCAGCCACGAGCGAGAAGGCTCGGGTGTGGAGTGTGGAAGAGTTACTTACACCTGGGGTTCTAAGAAGGGCGGGGGTTAATGTCGTTGATCTGGAAGTTGTTTGAGCGCGTTTCCTTTTACGACCGATTTATGACTGAAGACTGGTCTGCATCTGCTTTTTGTCGATACCCTGGCCGCACTCTTTTGGTTTATATAGTATGGTCTAGTTCTGTTAATATTGAGAATAATGCTTCGAGCTTCTTGAAAACCCTCTCACGGCTGACATTATGGCTTGAAGTGTGTCGTATAACCATCACAGCAGTTCAAGGGAAGAAAAGAACAAGAGCTGAGGATCCATTCAACTATCAAGACTGAGGGTCCCTGCCGGCTAGCCCAAATCTTTGGGCAGCAACTCGATTTGTAGCATCAGGGCTTGATCTTTGGTTATGCCGGCCATCTTGACGCATGTTCCCCCGAACCCATATCTCATCGCTCACTCGCAGAAGGAATCGACCTAACGGTTCCTGCACGCCATCCTGAAGTAACCCCCTATATCGTCCAATTCTTGTCATGATGCTGACCCTTAAGGAGTAGGAGCCAAAGCCACAACGGCACAGGCAGCGTAGCAACTGCCAAAGGCGGCGTTACAGGCCAAGACGGTGGCGGGAGCGGTTGCACCGAGGGTAGCGCCCCAGGTGAAGCCGGCGGCGCCATAGCAGGCCGTCACGACGCTGGCGCAGCCGGCTTGGCAGACGCCGTAGGCGATGAGACCGGCGTTTATGGGGCAGCGACGAGGGCTGCGAGGGGGATGATGTTCGTGGGACGCATTTTCGGCGGAGATGGTCTTGTGGGTAGTGTTTCGTTTGGTGTTTTGCTGACGACTTGGGGGACGGCTTGATGGGTTGGTGATGGTTCGGGAGAGTTGGGCTGCGGGGAAGTCAGCTTTCGGATCAGGCCGTTGTGACGACTACTTATGTATCTATGCCTGAGTGAGTATTGATTGGTGTCAACCTATGCGGGAGGGAACCATCTGCGGTTGGTTGGTTGGTTGGTTGGATGGTACATGATCAGGCTGCCGCAACCTTGGGCCTCTGAGTCGCCGGCCGCCGGCCGCCAGAGAGCCTTTCATGATGCCTTGAGAGATGAGCTATACAGCTTGCCTGCATCAAAGCCATCATGCGTGATTAGGTGGCCAGAAGTTCGGTCAAGTTCTGTCGAATGCCGCTTGAATATGGCATGAGAAGGGTTGAAATGTTGCCTGGTTTCTAGTGACCTAAATGTTCACGAGATTGAGCTTACTACCTTTTCTTTCTACGAGGTCCTAATTATAGTCCTTAATCTAGCTCGCAGCTTGTTCTCAGTCTCTCTGCCCACGGCAATGACGCGTCAGCGAAATGATTGACCGAGGGACATAACAAATATTACCAAGATACAAGTGCCTTGACTGCGGATCCAAAAGATTCAGACTCGTCGCAACTGCATTTGAGCAACACAGAAGTATGGGCACATCAATTGTTTTGAGGAAGATTTTCGCTTAATTCTTGAGGCTGCATTCCCGGCGTAGCGACCTCGTCGAAATGTGTATGTTCGAACAGTGTCCGAGTCGCGACCTGGCGAGCATCTTTGGTCCAGTGCAGACTGGTGCCGAAGATGTTCTCTCAGAGCTGGGCCGAAGCATGCGAACATACCACCGATTGGTTAGCAACCATGCACCGCGCATCATCAGCTCTGCTTTATTGGCCATAACCTAACATTCTCGGAATGGAGTTGAGCGGTCTCTAAATCCACACGTGATTCGGTTGCTCCATATCCGACGTAATATGATGTCGGTGACGCGACACGATTTTGCGGTCTTTTCGGTCGCCCTTGGTCGCCACAGTATTGTCCTACCCTCTATGAGATCTACTCTTCAATATTGAATCTTCTACATCAGTAAGGAGTGGATCGAGCCATAACAACGACTAACTTGGGCTCACTAGGGGGCAGTGAGGATGATCGTGGATGTGGAGGAGCTTGTGAGTGAGTGATCAACAACATTCGTGAACAAGGTGATGATGCAGTACGTAGGTATAGCGAACAGTTCGACAAATGGTCGCCCTCATCTTTTCAGTTATCCGAGGAGGATATCCGGCAGGTCATGGCCCAGGTGCCTGATCAGGTAGTCAAAGACATCAAGGAGGTCCAGGCCAACGTCAGGAAATTCGCAGAGGCGCAGAAGGAGTCTATCAAGGAATTTGAGGTCGAGATCTCTCCTGGAGTCGTCCTGGGCCACAAGAATAACCCTATCGACTCTGTTGGTGCGTATGTGTTGGCGTCTCACGATCAAGAAGCCGCTGGAACTGATCTCTTTCTCAGGTATATTCCTGGAGGGCGATACCCCTTGCTTGCGTCGGCGCACATGACTATTCTGACTGCCAAGGTGGCTGGCGTGAGGAACGTCGTGGCCTGCACGCCCCCGGCTGCTGGCAAGATACCCCTTGCGACAGTCGCCGCCATGCACCTCGCCGGAGCGGATAAGATCTATGTCCTCGGAGGTATTCAAGCAGTTGCAGCCATGGTTGTTGGAACTGAGACTATACCCAAGGTGGATTTCATTGCCGGCCCGGGCAACGCCTTCATGGCAGAGGCGAAGAGGCAGCTGTTCGGCCAGATTGGCAACGACCTCTTTGCTGGACCAACCGAGGTTCTGATCGTTGCTGATGAGACGGCTGACCCTTGGACCGTCGCCACCGATCTTCTCTCTCAAGCTGAGCATGGCCCAGACACTCCAGCTGTTCTCAGACCTGGCCAAGCAGACAATGAAGTACTGCGACGAGCAATTGCTAACATTGAAGACTGCGGCGGTGGCCAGCGTCTCATGGAAGACTTTCGGTGAGGTGATTGTCACAGACACCATCGACGAAGGCTATGAAGTTGCCGACGAATTCGCCTCGGAACACGTTCAGATCCTCACCGCCAACACTAGAGAGGCTCTCAAGAAAATGCGGCACTACGGTGCTCTGCTCCTTGGTCCCATGACTTGCGTCTCATACGGCGATAAGGTATGTCTATGTACTCTGAACATACGTGATTGTTCCTGAAGGTGGTACTAATCGCTGAATAGTGTATTGGAACAAACCACGTTCTTCCCATTAAGCATGCAGCTCGCTACACCGGCGGCCTGTGGGTCGGCAAGTACCTGCGTACTGTCACATACCAGGAGGTGACGTCTGCTGAGGCAAGCGGGAAGCTTGGCCAGCTTTGCGGAAGAGCCGCCAGAGCAGAGTTCTTTGAGGGACACGCTAGGTCTGGTGATGTACGCGCGCATCTTAACCTCAACGAAAAGTCGGGTTGGATCAAGCCTTAGACAAGAATACGGTAGATTCGGAGTATTGGACCCCGCGGCGGATTATATTCTCAGAGATTCTTCGAAATGCTCATGCTGTCGAACTTTGAGTTGCTCCAAGACCGGGCAGTCGCGTGTGCCAGCCAACGTACACAGTGGTACTAGCAAAGATGTGAAATCGTGAGAGTCGCGCATCTCCTGGAGACGAAGAGCCGACGACAAACAGAAAATGCTGGGAATAACATTGGGGGACAATTAACGAATGAGGAAAGGCAGCCCAAACCATAGTAATGCGCGACTGAGAGAAAATGTCCACCTTTTTCTTGCAAGTCGCGAGTACTCTCCAAGCAGACATTCAGTGGGCTGCATCGAGAATATTGAAAGCTGAGGGTATCGATTTGCATTGAGTAAAAGTAAATAAAATCCCAAAAACCTGAACGCCGTGCCATGCAAGGGTGGAGGGAGATATCTAGAAAGCAACACGCCGTTGGCGACCGGTGTACTTGGAAGTCGACTTGACAACCTTGCCCTTGCGCTCCATCTGCTCCTTCTTGTGGACGATCCACGCCTTGCTGCCCTTCTTGATCTCCCCCTTGCCGGTCTTCTCCGCTTTCCTCCTCTCGTCCTGGACGTCGACATTGTCCATGCCGTCAACGACTCCGGTGATGTCGCCCGCGCCGCCACCGGAACCACCGCCGCCAACCGTCAGGACAAGGTAAAGCTTGACGTTCTTCGTCTCAGGGTCGTCCTCGAGGATACCGGCGCCAAAGCCCGCCTTGACGGCAGCCTGCGTGATCATGTTCCTCTGCGTGTCGTTCTTGGGGTAGAACTGGCACACCGCCTTGCCACCTCTGCGCAGCGAGGCGTAGAGTCCGTTGAAGAAGCGAGTCAGCCTGCCGACGGGCGACGTGTCGCTGCTCTCGGCGTTGCAGAGCCATTGAATCGCGGAGATGCTAATGGCGGCGTCGAAGGAGCCGGCGCGAAAGGGCACACCCTGGCCAATGTCGGCCAGCATGAGGTCTCCCTCGACATCTCGCTGCAAGGCAATGTCGAGCATGGAGGGCGACACGTCCATGCCGATCCATGTGTGGGGTCCGCCGTGTTCGGGGAGTTCGGCGGTGAGGATCTCGCCGGAGAGACCACTGCCGCAGCCAACGTCGAGAATGAAGGAGGGGGCTTGGAGGTCAAGAAGTTCGAGGGCGCGGCGTGTCATGGACGCCTGGATGTTCTGGATACGGGATGAGGTCGTATATTTGCGGGCTTCGGTGTCATTGTAGTGAATGTCGGCCGCGCTGAGTTTGGCGTTAGCTTGGGGGTTCACGACGTTGGCGGGGTTGTTGGCGGACTGACAGGGTATCTTCAGGGCGCGACATGATGGCGGTGGCTCGGGTTTGGCACGTGAATTGAGCGAGAGATCAGACAAGGGCGCAAGTTGTCTCGGGGTCTGTCAATAGCCTGGCTTCGGTACGTCGTGATGTCGTTTGGATTCAATGCCGTTGTTTCGTCGTGACCCCGATTCCAGAAATTGAAGATTTTCGGTGCGGATAGCAATCGATAAGAGTTTGGCGGGGTGTCCATGTCCAAGGGGCCAGCTTCAGCCACAGCGTCCACCTCAGCCTTAGCTAAGCATCAAGGGGGAAACCCACCTGCCTGCCAAAGGACACGCTCTACATTTCGCGGCGACCAAGAAGTCAACGTCCCCCTTGTTCTGACTTGACAGCTACTTGGGCTTTATCTTACACAATCACGGCAAGCAGATCAGGAGACCTGCTTGAAATCGAAATCATGTGGATTCTTCCTGTTCTCGGCGTCATTGGCTCCATCGTGGGCTTCTGCTTCTTGACCTTGGCAATCGGTACGGCCCACTTGATCGCGTCGACGCGCTCCCCTGAACTCGGGTGCTTGAGACTGACTTGTGATGGTGCAGCTTCGGGTCTCTACTACCTTTCCGAACTGGTTGAGGAGCACACGGTGCTCGCCAAGCGCTTATTGACGCAACTGATTTACATCATTGTTGTTCTTCAGCTTCTGTTATGGATGGTGGACGGGCTCTCCTTCAAGTTGACGCTGCTGTCCATCTTCTCCCACATCGTCTACCTCGGCAACATGCGGCGTTTCCCTTACGTCCAGCTGACTGACCCGCTGTTCCTCGCATCATGTGGTATGTTGCCTCTCAAAAAGCCTTGTTGCATGTTGTGGCGACTAACATTTTACAGCTCTTGTCCTGACCAACCACTATTTCTGGTTCCGTCACTTCTCCGACACCCAAGCACGATCTTACTCCAACATGCGTTCTATCTACGATCAGCCCGATGCCCCCTCGTTTACCCAGATTGCCTCATACTTTGGTATTTGTGTCTGGCTGGTACCATTTTCGCTGTTCGTCAGCTTGTCGGCCAGCGACAACGTCCTCCCCACCATGGGCAGCGAGACGCCCTACCAAGAGGCCGGTAGCAAGAGCAAGCGACAGGGTATGGTCAAGGCTCTTGTCGACTCCGTGACTGGCGGTATTGGCCAGGTCTTCCAGTCTGTCGGCCTGCAGCAGCGGTCAGGGAATGCGTGGAACGACTGAACGACTTGAACGTGAGGAGATGCACGATTACATGTAAGATGCCCACGCGAGGATTGATGCATTGCGAGCGGCTGACTCGACATCAGATATGAGGTCAAAATGAAATACCACTTCACGACGACCCGCTGCCACTTGTCACATCCTCTGCTCGTCGTGTTAGCTTACACAAGTGCAGTGGCGAATACCGTGCCAGCGCTCTCGTTTCCTCGGACAAACTGCCTACAAGGCTGACATGGTCTACGAGATTATGATATGAGATAAGATGGTATCGTCGCCACGTCGGATCATACATAACAACCCTGACCGACGAAGCCTGAGCAAGCGGCCCGGCTTGCAACCAGGATCTTCAACCCAGCGGTGCCCCAGCAGCTCTATGCCAGTTGCTGCATGCTAGCGTTCCGTATCAGGCATTTTGTTGACATCTGGACGGGGAACACTACTCTACATGGACGGACTGGCTCAGTCGTACTCGCCCAAATTCAACTGGTTGCCAAGATGGGACCTGGCTGTGGCTCAGGGCCGTCTCAAGCGCAAGGACGACTTCAAGCATTTTCGTGACGCTTCAATAAAACCTTGACGCACCGAGTATACACTAGACAGACGCACATTCAATGTGGTGGCTGGCTTCGCATTGCTTCACGGGTACTCGGGATTGAGCCGATGATGAACGAGAATACCTAGCCCGAGCCTCAGACCACGTGATGATATGCACCGCCACCTTTTCTGCGCCGCCACATATTCCAATTAACGTCATTGGATAGCCACGCTTAAGGGTCCTTCCTCGGCTTCTGTCATGGTGGCGACACAGCAGTGCATTTGTTTGCCAACAGGCCGAACCTAGGGATTCCGCAACTTTTACACCCATCAGCCCTGGCCCAACCCGTGCCCAGCGGGCTGGAGCTGTCGCCCGGGCGTGGGGCTTCGTCATCTGCCACACCCCTATGCTGTTTTGCTGGTAGCCTGAATACTGTGGCTGTGCAGAATCTTTAGGCCTCTGACATGGGAGCCCTCTCGCGCACGTCGGCTTTTCACCTTCCATGGCATTCCTATGCAGTCTGAGTCCTTTTTACGAGGTGATCAAAGTTACTGAAAAACTTTTGATTTGCTGCTCTTGCATGACTGATTTTGCAGTGCAGGCTGCCTCTGTTGATCAACTAGAGCGAGGTCTCCGCTGCCAAGATTCAACACCTGGTGGCGAATGCATCTAGATCCACATCGAATTGTGGCTGGAGCATGCGCTTTCTCAAGCTGACGTCGCCTTCTTGCGACAAGCATCCACTGCAGGCATCCATCCATGTTGGCATCTATCCTAGCATCCATCATGTGCGACCCAATGACATGCGCGCTCCGAATCAAGCCTCCGAGGCCTCGTAACCAGCCGTCGTAGCTGGCAGATCTTTATAAACATGGTCTTCGTCCAGCCCGATAACTCGTTCTCCTTGTTTCTCTCTTTGCTTCCCTTACCATCTGAGCAGCATCACCCACGAACCTGAGCCCAGCAGATCTACACACATGGGCTCGTTGTTCGTCACCCCTCCAACTCCCACCACTCCTACAGAACGACGGGTTGAACTCATGACCAGACCCGAACGCACCATGGCGCCGTCTATTGACTCGGCTCTGGGGACGGCTGACATGGCCAACGAGCAGAGGGGGCTTCTTGAGCTCATCGACAAGCTCCAATTTGCCCAGCTCGACAATATCAAGCTTCCCCAGATTGTTGTCGTTGGCGATCAGTCTGCTGGCAAGAGTTCCGTCCTCGAAGCTATCACCGGCACGCCCTTTCCTCGCGACGCAGGCGCCTGCACACGATTCGCTACCGAAATTCGTTTGAGGAGATCTAGCGAACCATCACTCACTGTCTCTATCATTCCGGACAAGGGTCGAAATTTTCGCGACCAGGAACGTCTGAAGCAGTTCGGCGGCATGGTCGATCACGACATGCCGTTTGATGCGCTGATGAGGTCTGCCGTCGATCTCATCGCCCCCAAAAACATTCCCGGTCGATTCGCCGCCCGCGACATTCTGGTCGTTGAAAAGCGTGGGCCCGACATGCCTTTACTCACTCTCGTCGACTTGCCGGGTCTTGTCCGGAACGCCAACAACGATCAATCCCTCGACGACATCAAGACGATTGACACCCTCTGCGATCGCTACATGAAGAGCTCGCGCACCATCATCCTCGCTGTCGTCGGAGGCAACACCGATTACGTCCAAGCACCCATCCTCACCAAGGCTCGCCAATTCGATCCCAGTGGGTCTCGAACCATTGGTGTCTTGACGAAGCCCGACCTGTGTGAGTCCATCGGTCTTGAAGACAAATTTATCGACCTCGTTCAGAACAAGGATAGCGCCAACTTCTTCAAGCTCGGCTGGTATGTCTTGCTCAACCCCGGGCCTCGCGACCAAGGTCAGCCATGGCCCTCTGCTCGCGAGCGACAAGACCGTGAGCAGGAATTCTTCGGCCGCGGCAAGTGGCGAGCTCTTCCCGAGTCCATGTGCGGTGTGCCAGCGCTTAAGCAGAAGCTGAGCGTTCAGCTGCAACGTCACATTGGCCGCCATGTGAAGACTCTCAGGAAACAGATTCAGACCGCGCTCGAGACCTGTGATGCTGAGCTGAAGTCCATGGGCGAAGGCAAAGACACAGTCCCTGAAATGCGTGTTGAGCTTGTCGAACTCTTCTCCGCATCCAAAGAGCTTGTCATTCCTGCCGTTTACGGTTTCTATAAGAACCCTCCTCGCAAGAACTTCTTCCGCGCCACCGCCGACCCTCGGGGCACTCCCGCTCAGAACCTCCGCGCCCGCGCCATCGAGGAGAATGAAAAGTTCTCTCATCGCATCCGTCAAAACGGCCGCAAGTTTGGGTTCGCTTCGTCGACCGATCCTCGCGCGCCCAATGCTGTACCCCTTGGCGACAGCGGCAAGAAAGAGTTCGTCGCCCACGAGGTCGAGATGCTACTGCGCCAGATCCGCGGTTCGGAATTCCCCATGGACCCAAAACCTCGAGCTGTCTACATGCTTTTCCAAAGCTACTCGGAGAACTGGCCAAAGCTTGCCCAGGAACACAAGGACAACCTTGGCGTCGTCTGCAACGAGTTTCTCAGCGAAGTCATTGACTTTGCCTGGCCTCAGCGCATGAGAGAACCTCTTCGTGCCCAGTTCCTCGATCCCCAAATGAAGGCCCTCATGAACAGCGCCCAGGAGGAGTTGGAGCGGCTCACGCAGGACATGAACCTTGAGATTCAGCCATATGATCCCGAGTACGAGGAGCGTCTGCGCAAGTGGCAAGTAGAGTCGACCAAGGACGGTGGCACGTACAATGAGGCACAGGAAGTTCTGGAGAAGATGCTGATCTTCTACGAGCTGGCTGCAAAGACGTTCATCCGCAACGCCATAACCCAAGTCATTGAGCGCCACCTGCTCCAGGGCATGTACGGCATCTTCAACTCGGTTGCCATCATGGGCATGCAGGACGAGGGTGTCGAGGCTATTGCAGCGGAGAACAAGGAGACGCGCGATCGCAGGATGGCCTTGAAAGCGCAGAAGAACGCTATCGAGGAAGCTAGAGATATCTGCGCCAGTCTCGCCATGCGCAAGGAACTGCGGGCTTACGCCGACGAAGACCGCGACATCGTAGAAACCTCTGACGAAGAGGGCGAGTCTCGTCCTCAGGAACGCCCCGGACACTCACGACAGGCCACCGCAGCTTCAACCGCCTCCCACACCCAGCCTCCCCCAACGAGGGCTTCGGCCGAGACGCAGCGCCCAGCGCGCAAGCCTACAGCACCTCAGGCCGATGTCGCCATGAACGGCAATTACACCCACACACCCAACGGCGTGTCTCAGGGCCTCCCGACCCCACGGGTCGAGACACCCCGTGCCAACAGCACGTCCGACTGGCATAGCGAGGAGCAGCCGGTGCGATCGGTGCCTCACCACGCACCGCCCCCTCCGCCGAGACCTGAGAAGTTGAGGGCAGAGGAGCAGTACGCGGCCAGCCAGGGGGAGAACGGCTATGGCTCGTACGGCGGCGAGACTGAGTATCCCCCTTCCGCGTCGAGGGACTCTAGGCGTGTTTCGGCGAAGAAGCTGTTCGGCAGGTCGTGAGATATTGATTGGTCATATGGTAGGCGTCTGATTTCAGCGTGACGTATTTTGGTTTATCGGCATATGGATTGGATCATCTCGATTAGACTTCTTCAGAAAGATGGTATCCTCTTGGTATGGATTGCGAGGATATGTAGATTAGTTACAATATACCCAATATCTCTTAAGTCCCTGGATCCAAGCGATTCGAGCTACGATAAAAACACCGTGTCGTTGTAAGGCTTAATGTCAAGCGAGCCTCGGTTGAACAAAAGGTCTGGCCTCCGTCTCGGAACGAACCGCCTTGTCGATGGCTTCGGCTACTCTGTTCAGATTTCCCTGGCTCAACCCTGACATATTAATGCGGCCATGACCAGGCAGATATATGTGATGTTCATTGACTAGCGTCCTGCATTGGTCTGAGCTGAGTTGTATATATCTGGAAATTAACTACTTTGTTCCACAATGAAAGGATGAAATGACCTACGAGAACAGACCTCGCTCCCTCATTATGTGCGACGGTGTCTACATTCCAACGGTATACGCGACGCCATCCCGACCAAGGTTCCTCATGCTCGCTGTCTCTTACCTGAAGAACGTCCGTCAACTGCACGAACAACTGCGATCTGAGTTTTTGTATCCTCTCGCGCATCGATGCCAGCTCAGCATTCCTGTGACGACATCAGCGACCAAAACCACTTTGCGTCGGACCTTGACTCACCAGCTCTCCATCATGGAGTCGTCACAGAGGACAGTTTTTTGACAATTCGAGCACTATAGATAGGAGACCTGGAAAACTCCCACCGGATGAGGCAACGCAGGCGGTCATATACGTTTATCGCCGTCGCGCTGTCCCGGCACGTGATATGGAGGGCGCCGCACCTTTCGCCGTAGATTGCAAAGTTCTTGGAGAACGACTGGCACATCAGCATCTCCAGACCTCTCCTCGCGAAAAGTCGGACGCCGAATGCGTCTTCGTCTAGGCCCCTGCCGAGGCCCTGGTATGCCACGTCCATCAGGGTGAGGTGACGCGCCGCTTCTATTGCGTCAGCGAGCTCCTCCCACTGCGCGCGGGAGGGATCCATGCCTGTGGGTTTGTGGCAGCAGCCTTGAAGGACAAACACTCTTGATGGGGGAGCCGAGAGTATGGCCTGAAGCGCTACTTCGTGGTTGTAGGTGCGAGTTTCGGGGTTGTAGTGTCGTATTTGAGGATCTCAAGGCCGACGAGTTCGAGTTGTGGTCTATAATCGCCCTTTGTCGGGGTTCCGATGTAGACTTTTGTCAGGGGAGAGATGCAGTTGGCGACGAAGTGAGCCGCGAGGTGGACGGCGCCGGTGCCGGAGATGGTCTGGACGGAGGCGAGCTGGAGTTCTCCTGTTAGTTGCCCCTTGACTGGGCATGGAAATGATGAGATGCGTGCAGAAAGTACCTTCTCCGGCGGAATATTGTTGTCGCCCAATATGACAAGGGCCGCTTTTTGGAGGAACTTTGTGTTTCCGGTCGTGATTTCGTACTTTCGACATCCGGTCAGGCATTCATTCATCATGGGCCGTTGGATCCGGTCACACTCGTTTGACTCACGTCGTGGCCGGCTTTGGCCGCTGCCAGCTCTATCTTGGCCTGCAAAGACACCAAGTTAGCTATCAGCAACCCAGTTGCTACGAGAGAAGGCTCAGAGTACGGACACGGAATGCTTACCTGGCTAACGCAATCCAAATCTTGGTAAAGCCCGTCTTCATTGCGATAGATTCCAACTCCGATATCGACTTTTGCAGCAGAAAGATCGCTATATGCCCTCCTCCTCAAAATGTCCAAAGGGTCCGGAAGACCAGCCTGAATCGACTCGAAAGCCATGATATTATCGATCGGGGTTAGTGATGTCGGCAGAGTCCGCGTCTTGCGATCAGCCGCCGCAAACGCCCCCAGTGATTTATTATAAACCACGGAATCAACAACTCGATTCATCCAAGTTATCAAGCTCCCTAATTGCATCCGAGTCTACTGGTGCCACCTCCCGAAAGACTGTTGCCCAGGTGAGCGACTGCGCCCTCGGTCAACTCCGTACATATTGTGGGGCTCGGGGAGATAGGCCGAGCTTCGATTTCGGCCTGCCGATCCGGCCTCCCCGGTTTCGAGCTCGGGCAGCTCGTCGAATCTGCACCATTTTCCTGTCGGGCTCGGGAGACCGAAACTGCAATCACAAAACTATTGAGGTTGTAAATCTGGACTTGATGTTTAATGTGGTGATGCCAAACAGTATGTAAATCTGAAACTGCCAGGACTGCTTCGTTCCTCTAGTCGTGACCACTATGCACTGCGGTCAACGATGTTCATGTTCCTTTAGAAGTCAATATTGACTGAATCCCAAGCCGAGATCTCCCTAACGGTGCGCCTGTGTCCTAATCTTCTCAACTTCAAAGCTACTGCCCATGAGGTTTACAAGTCAAGCATACCAGGATGGAACGAAATCGTATCACTAGTCTCTGTCCTACTTGACTGACACGTTATACGACAGATTTTTGGAGTCAGACTTGTCTCTGACCCACAGGTTGAGCATTTGGTCCAAAATGCAGGCCTCGACAATATTCTCATCGACCTTGAACATTAGGCATTCACTATCACTTGGCTTTGGCAACGCCGGCTCTGTGGCATTGCTAGCAAGCATGATGCCATTCGTTCGGGTTGCATTTCAGTGTCGTGATGACTTCACGCTTCGGGTCCCGGATGCTGGCGCAATGGGGGTCGTCTTTCCGCAGTTTCAACGCCCGTTAGTCTGCAGTGATCGGACCTGATGGCCTCTGGCCGAGAGCATCCAGGTGAAACCGAAGTAGTCGTGCCGATTTGTAATTATCCCCCGGCAGGACATTGGTTAACGACCGGCCCAGATTGTTTCTTCACTCTCAAGCCAAACCATACCTCTGCCGTCATCGAGCAGATCAATTCAACGGCGTCCTCCGTGCTCGTCATGATCGAAAGCCAGGATGAACTCGACAATGCGGATGAGATACTGCTGTACTGGGTATCGACGTGCTATAGATCGGATCCGATGACTTGGCATCAGGGCCAAGCGCGCCAGGAGGTTCTCAGACGGATGTCTTCCGGCCGAAAAGCGCCGCACGTTGTGTCGAACGCCTGTAGGAGCATCATATGACCATGGGACTGGCGGGGATCGATGGGCCGTAGATCTTATATAGAAGGGCCATTCGCTCACTGCACGTGAGATACATGCTCTGCCCGGACTTAGGCTTGATAGCCCAGGGCGCTGTTCGGAGGCTAACAAATGTACCAGAAGCCGAATTAAGCAGAACACAGCTGTGGTGGAAACATGTGAATTGGAGGGCGGACTTCCTTTTGGTGATCTACTGCGATCATTTACAGTGGTCGATGAGCCCTCACTCGATTCAGTCTGGGCTGGCATCGGCCCTAATAGCCCCTACCATGCCTTATCTCCTCGCGACATTTATTGAGCCAACCCACCTTCCACTACTCCATTTAAACTAGAAGATCAGTTACTGAACGAAGGTGACTAGCTGTCGCGCCTCCTCACTCATTACTGAGAACCTCTATGGAGCGAACAGACTAAAGAGGCCATGAGGCGAACGCTTCATCCGTACGGTCGAAGCGCAAAACACCAGCGTGAGCCCATCCTTTGCGGGGTATTCCATACAGTGGTGTGTGCTCAAACGAACTCCCTTGTAGATGCCTCCAGTGCAGGGAACGCAAAGTTCGCTGCTCGGGGACATGCCCTTGCATCAACTGCACACATCGATCTGAGACATGCGTCTATGAGCAAGAAGAGAAGAAGGTCCTGGTATCAGAAAGGTGATATATCTTGCAATCAGATGCTTCCCTTTCTTACACGGGCTAATTGACATCAGATATCTCGAGGAATTGAAGAGAAAGGCTGGCGCTGAGGAGTCCGACGAGGTCGCTCGGCAGACCAAACGATACGATGCTGTCATGATGTTCCGAGCTCAAATTCGACATGCATTCGGAAGAAATGAGCAAAGTTCAATCTCTTACGACCCTTCAGTTACTTCGTAAAACTCCATCATCCATGACGTGCACTAAATCACATTCACATCTCAGGGAAGCTGTATAAAGTAAGGTCATGTAGATCATCATTGAATCCTGCCACATGGTCGTCTCTGCCGCGGGCATCCTGCGCCTAGCTCCAGTAAAATGCATCAGAATCGCTATACCCTTAATCCCTCTTACGCCTTGATCTTGAGCACAGCCTTGCCAAAGTTCTTGCCCTTGAAAATGCCAGCCAGACCCTCAGGGGCGTTCTCAATACCCTCGGTGATGTCAACCTTGGCCTGGACCTTGCCCTCGGCGAGCAGGGGCTGGACCTTGTCGTTAAACGCCTGGTAGCGCTCAGGGGTGAGGCTGACGATGAAGCCCTTGAAGGTCAGGCTCTTGCTGATGACGTTAAAGAGGTTCTTTACGCCGTAACGGTCCTCGGGCTTGACGTTGTAGTCGACGATAGAGCCGCAGGCGATGATGCGGCCGTTCTTGTTAATAGCGTCGAGGGCAGCCTCAAGCTGGGCGCCGCCGACGTTATCGAAGTAGATATCGATGCCGTTAGGGGCGAGGCGGGCGAGGGCCTCCTTGGGCTCGTCGGTCTTGTAGTTAAAAGCACCATCGAAGCCGAGATCCTTAGTAATGAAGTCGATCTTTTCCTGGGATCCAGCGGAGCCGATGACCTTGAGGCCCTCAGCCTTGGCGAGCTGGCCGACGAGCTGGCCAACGGCGCCGGCGGCGGAGGAGACGAAGATGGTCTCGCCGGCAACGGGCTTGCCAATCTCGTAAAGGCCCTCCCAGGCGGTGGTGCCGGGCATGCCGAGAACGCCGATGAAGTAATGAGGGGGGAAGTTGTGGGGGTTGTGGATCTTGCGGAGGCCCATGGGCTTGAAGGCGGCGCCGGGGATGACGGCGTACTGGGCGTTCTGGCCGTAGAAAGAGACGATCTCGTCACCGACGGCGTACTCAGGCGAGTCGGAACGGAGGACCTTGGCGACGAAAGCGCTCACGATGGGCTGGTCGAGGTCGAAGGGGGGAGAGTAGGACTTGATCTTTGGGTCGCGCATGCGGCCGCGCATGTAGGGGTCGAAAGAGGTGTAGAGGACCTCGGTGAGGACACCGCCGTGGAGAGGGACATTCTCGAGATCAATAGGCCTGTCCTCAATGACGAGGTCCTGACCGGGGACGGGGAAGCCCTCGGGGGCCTTCTTGTAGATGAAGGACTTGTTGGAGGTGGGCGCCATTGTGTGGTGGTGATGTCTTCCTTGGTGTTGAGGGGTGTGTGATGGATATTGCGGGGTATCTTTCGAAGGATCAATTGAGTGCTGATGATTGTACAAGGGTATGGAGCTGATGTTGATGACGGACAGCGTCGAAGAGGAGGCCAACTCGAGTCTTTATATCGAAGTGTCAGCCATCATCATTACCAATCGAGGTTCCAACCTCCACGGCATTAACGAGGGACCCAATTATCACGTCATTGACGCGCAAAGTTTGAGTGGCCGCACGGATTCCTGGCGCTTCTGGTCGATGGGCGAGTAAGGACAGCTGGAATCAGGATGGTGTGGTGTGTGTAATGGTTCGCCCTGGTTCGATTCGGCGTTTGGTACCTTAGGTTGGTGGGTTTGGCGGGGTCGAGACGGAAGGAGAAATGACGCTGTCCCCGACGGTGTTACTGAAGGCACCTAATTGGACCAACGGAGGTGCCTACCTTAAGCAACTTCAGGGGACCTCGGCTTGCTGACAGAGCAGAGACTTGGCCTCGGCTTCGCGTGGTGGATATGCACCTATCAGGATTCACCCCGTTAAATGAGGGATGATAAATCCGAATTCCTCTTTTCCTGCCTTTGGCCCCCCTCCTAACTGATGCCTTCCAGCCAAGCGGATCAACATCCACTGATCAATGATCCATCAGCCCTCCCTGTCAGTCATTATCGCCGAAAGTAATGCCTTATAACTCTCAATTTAGCAGCTCGGAGGGCGGTTCAGGCGGCAGAACGGGTTGACATCATGCCGGCTCCTGCTCCACCTCTCACGCCGAGTCCGACCTCTTGACAATGCACTCTGCATTCAAGCTCTCTCAAGGGTCCCAAGAGCTGTCTCCCGGACTGGGTACCCCTCCCGGCAATCGACGCCTCAGCTCGACCATTTCTTCACCATCATACGGGCCTCGGCCACGACCTTTTCAGACCGCCTCGCATCGTCGATCCCACCGGCTCCTGGCCCACTCCTGACAAGCTCCGCCGGACCATCCCCCGACTGAGCCTTGACCCAGACTTCCTCGTACCCACTCGCCGCGAAGCCAAGCTTCTCGAAGCTTCGCCGCCCTTCCTCGGTTGCCGTCAGAGCTACAAGATCTTCAAGTCAGCTCCGCTCGTCGCCAAAAGAACATGTCGCAGCCTCAGAAGTCCTCACCTGACACGCCCTCAACGTCGTATCCCTCCCCCCGCGCCGCCTTGACCACCTCACCCACGGCGAACCGCGCGAATCCCTTGACGGCGCTCCCTTGCACCTCCTCGACGAGCCTCTCAATGTGGAACACGTGCACTCCCACGGCAACGCCCTTGGTGCGCGAGAAGTCCCGCGCCGCGTCGACGTCGGCCTCCCGCAGCGCGCCGGCTCCGAGGTCCCGCCACGCCGGCACGGCCAGCGGCAGGGCGACGACGACGCCGACGAGGGTGTCACCGGCGTGGAAGGCGATGGACAGCTCTGGGGCTGCGGTGACCCAGGATTCGAGACGCTCGAAGGGTAGGGCTGCGGGGTACATTGATTGGTCGGAGCTGTAGATTGACTGCAGCATCTCCGGGGAGAGGGGGCTTCTGGTGATGTATTCGGTCCAGTCCATTATGTGTGATGTTGTATGATGTGATGTGGTATGTGATGTGATGCGAAACTGTCTGTTGCAGAGACGGATGCGGCGAGAGCTCTTATCGATGTTTGCTGTGATCAAAGACAGGGAGGGCGATGCAGGATAAAGTGGGGAGCTCTCCCTCTCCGTGGCGTGCCCATTACGTCAGGGGCCAGAGGACAAGATTCCAGTTGATTTCCAGTGACTGGTATTTGATATCCAGTGACTTTAGTTGATGTCTAGCACTGGACTCCAGTGAAAGCCTGATCATCGACCCCTATTTTGTCGAATCAACTCAATGTCCCCACTGAAGATCAACACAAGATGCAGATCTTCTGGCATGGCTCTGACAACTGTGAAGAAGAAACAAAATCTTGCAGTCCAAGTAATATGCAACATAGTAACATCAAACCTTCTGGGTCTCGAGAAGATATGTGGACCTCTCGCGAAGTCTCAATACCTCATCTGATCACAAACATTCCAGCCATCATAAATTCAGAGAATCGTCGAGACTGGCCAGCCCTATAAAGATGACCCTTGGTCGTTGGCCAGCGCCTGAAACTCCCGAATAGCTCGATTGACCGTCAATCCACGTAGGCGGTGATCCTCCAAAGCATATGATGAAGGGAGCCAAGCCGGGGCCTCCTCACCTAACGCCATTCTCGCTATGGCCTCGCCGCACAGCCAGCCCTTGTCCATACCATGACCATTGTAGCCGCCAGAGAACCACTCACCATCTCCGGACCGACCTGTCAGTTCCGAGGAAAGCTTTCCGACCAACGGTAGGCTGTCAGCGGTGAAACCCATGATGCCAGACCAGGCCGTGACGAGACCTGCGTCTTCCCCGGCCTCAAAGACTCTCCGGAGTATTGAAGCAATATTTTGCCGTGCCGTGGAACCGATCTGTGAGTCGTCGTAGGACAACAGTTCTTCTACCGGTTGGACTTCACCCCCAATCCATATATCCCCAGTTTTCGTATTCTGCTGGGCGTAGTAGAGGCTAAGGTCGCACGTTTTGGATTGTGCGTCGATCCTGCGCTTTCCACAACAGGACCATGAGGCCTGATCACCGAGTCTAGGGAACTTCTCGCCTGCTTTCTGAACAGACATTGTGCCGCGCAGCGGGTAAAGCTTGCCTAAAAGGTTTGGGATGAGATAGCCGGCATACGCATTGGTACAATGGAACACTTTGGTGGCTCTGATTATGCCTCGGGAGGTTTTGACGAGGTATGGTCGATACGTGCCCTTGTCATGGGTAATGTCGACGACGGCAGTGCTCGTCTCCAGGGAGAATCGTCCGTTGGCTTGGTTTGTCAACGATTCCAAAAGAGCTGTGAACAGACGATAGGGCCACAGTGCCGCCACGCCGTATTGTTCGACGCATCCCACGATGCCTTTATACCTGTACTTCTGTCCGACACAAGTCAGGATATGGTCAAAGCGAAATATCGGCGGGGTGCACACACCTTAATCCCCTCTGCAGCCGAGATAACATTGTGCTTAATCTCGGCGTCGGGCACAAGTTCTTCGAGCAGCTTAATGGCATGTACCGCCTCAGCCAAGGTTTCCTCGTCTTTGAACCCTGTTGTTGCGACAACGGTCCGCAGCTCTGCGGCATCACAAGCCGCCACGCCGAGCCTGGAGGAAACTTCTCTCAGACGCGCAATGTTCGCTTCGCTGAATCGAATGACTCTAATGGCCTCTTCTCTGCCGTGTTGCGCAATAAGAGTCGATATCATCTCCGTAGCGTCGGAGACGAGATGGCCTCCGTTACGCCCTGTCGCACCACTGACGGCGTCCCGCGCCTCGAGCATGGTGAGTCTCATGTTCGAGGCGGCGGGATGGTTGAGAAGTATGTGAGCCACGCCGCACCCCGTCACACCTGAGCCGATGATGACGATATCAGTCTCAAGGGGAAGGACAGGGGACTGCACTTTGGCGACCCTCGGGTGTCGTGGTTCTTGCCATGATGAGCGTGTAGGGTCACGACTCGGTAGGCGTGGTGGCTGCGTGAGTTGCCTTCGGACGCTATCTAATACATATCAGCTTGCAATTTGCAGGGCATCACATATGATGATACTCAACGGTATGTGCGGATGGCTCACCTTGGATGGGCATGGCTTTTGTCAAAAGCACGGATCAGAATGACGACACTGGCTGTCTGAGCAGAATATCAAAAGTGTGATACTGTATCTCCTTGTGTGATTGATTCCTTGCATTATATAGACTCAAGGCCTGCGATGCCACTCAGTCTCGACCTGATATGGCACATTGTCCACGTCATCCCAGGAGGGTTAACATGGGGTAGTCCGCCAGCCCCGTCTTTTGGGTCTGAATCGGGGCTGCAAGCTGGAGGCGCCCACATGCTGGATTTCAAGCTAACCAGATGAAGGAAGAAGATGGGACACGCCCCACCGACTGTCATCAGCGTTTGAATGGCGTAGTTAGCATAGTACCCTGGCCGGCCGAGATCATCTGTGAACTGGTCTCTCTGCTCACCTAGACCTCGCTGGAACCAAAGGAAATAGCAAATGAAAAGGCTGATTCAAAATTCAGTGTGGCAACTTTAGGGCAGCGAAACGAGAATTGGATCTCACATGAGTACCAAGCTAACAAGATGATTTCCCCTAGTCCAAGTCGAATCCTCCCGGTCAACCTGCCGGTCATCTGCCCGGAAATCTGCCCGGTGCCACATTGTCTGGCGGGCAGCTAATGAACCCACCACCACTGCCTCAAGCTGGTCTCAAACGCGGGGTACATGAAAGAGATAGCTGCGCGTGGCGATCGGCGGAATGGAAGATAGGAGCGCATAGGCAAGTTGGCACGCGACGCCGTCTTCTCGAACTCGGAGTGTCTCTGCTTGGAGCAAGCTTCCGAGCCACCAGAGAGTTCATAAGACGCGAGGGATGCAAGCAAATTTGTCGACAGCATCTCTACTGCTCTCCTGAGACACCTACCAACATAACAACCGCAATTACACGTAGCAATCGAAGAATGGCTACTGACATTGAACACGGTATTCGATCGGACTTGGTTGATTTGTACAGTAGCTTTCAAACATGGATTCATCTTCTGAAGCAACTATCTATTTGGCACCGGGAACTGTATGCCTCACGACCGGTATGTACCATGCGCTTGACGGTGTAGGCTCTCTTGACACCATCTTCTGTAACAAAGCATGGCTGACCAGCTACAACTTGATTCGTGTTTCTGCGACGTGATGCGTGGCCGCAAGACGGGAAGCCTCGACTGGAACAAGGAGCGCAGATATCTTCGGTGATGAGACAAGTCAAGAGGTCAAGAGGTGGATGTCTCTCCATCAACTCAGATTCGTAGATTGGTTTGATGAGCAAGAGGGTTTGGCGGCTAATGGCGAGGAGGTCGTTGACCCGCCACTTGAGCGCGAAGGTGAGCACAAAAGCGCCTATCGTGATACAGTCGGCCATTGCAACGTAGTCGGTGACCCGCAGAGATGTCATTGTGCGCAATGCCGAGGCGGCGTGCCGAAAGGAACTGGAGAGTTGGAGCTAGTCTGACGGCGCGGTCGCATTTTCGGCCCATGATGTGGCAAATGCTAACAAGGCTCGGCGTACAGTCGATTTTGACGTGGCTATGAGAGGAATCGTCTGCTCTCGCATGCTTTCGCAGAATGAGGGCCCCTCGAGGAATGTCTCGAGAAGACGGTCGTTGAAAAGGATGGCGCGAACTTGATCCATTTCTCGCTGCATTTCGAGGCTCGACAACCCATCGCTCTCGTCAGTCAGGCTCAATGAGAGCGACTGGAGGCATCTTGTGTTTGATATTAATGCCTGTCAATGTTAACTCTGATATTGAGGCCGTCTTCCGGGCTTTCCTGCTCGGCGTTGAATGCCACAGTCGAACTTGAGGCGATGGCATCGGTCGCAGCGACTGCTGTCCAATGTCCATTTGCAGCGTTCCTTGAGCATGTGGCATCTATCGCAAGCCTTCAGGGAGAGAGGTTTTCGACTCATATTGAACTCTGACCCGAGTTCTCGGGAATCTGAAAGTGCTATACTGCACGGGGTTTGATGGAGCAAGCTGTGAGATGTGAGTGATGGTGGAGCAGATTGACGGGTACCGGTACGTAACGAAACGGCCGTCTCCCCGCACAACCACCAGATAAGCCAATTTTACACTACCTACCTAGGTAGTGTACGGTCTAGGTTGGGTGCATGGTAAGGATCAACATTGAAGCTGCTGGGAAGGGCGGGCCGAGGTTTTACTGGCTCTCAAGGCGAGGCAGAACGTACAATCATGAGGAGATATTGCATCAAGCGTGTAACCAATATGCTTAAACTCTTAGTATCGTATATTTGGACTTATGGTCTGCCCATGGCCCATTCGATTTGCTCTAGGACAGCCAGAACCTTCTCATCCCTCTCTCTCCGCCCAATAATCTGGAGGCTGACAGGGGCATCCTGATATCTGGCGGGGTCATACATATCGTACGCGAACCTATCCTGCTCGTTCAACGGGGTATATCCGGGTTCTTGCACATCTTGGATAGGATCGACTGTAGTGACAGGGAAAACTGCTGCAGGGTAATCGAGGAGATTCCAATGAGCTGTATAGCCCCAATACCGCGACTGGTCATGTGGTGTTGCTGCACCGAAGGACGCTGGACCCAAGATCACATCGACCTCGTCGTCTTCAGTAGCGCCAGTAGCCGTCCAGGCTTTGGCGTACATAGCCCGATAGGCATCTCTCTTGCGGCAGAGCTGGCGTGAAATACTAGGTCAGCACATGTGATTCCACGTCGCTCGCATGTTGGATGTGTTCATACCTCCCAAAGCTCCTGCTGGGTGTGATCTTTCACCGAAGGCTGTTCGTGGATGATGAAACGGGTCAACGGTAGCAAAGGCTCACCACCTTCTTCGAGCAGTCCCAGAGCTTCCTTGCCGCCATCGGGCCAGTACATCGCGGACAGAATCTCCCAGCCCAGGCGGTGGTCAAGATTGGTACAGTTCCAATCAATGACCGTCATGCCAGCACGCTTACACGCTTCCGAGACTTCCTTCAATGCTCGTGTGATAGGCGGGTGTGGTCGAACAACTCCATCCCACCATTGGACGGCGACTTTGAGCTGCTTTTTTACACGATATGGTTCCCAAGGCCGGCTTGATAGAGACGGGTCGATACGCCATGGCTTGCATGCCAGTGCGGCCTTCATCAAGATCTCGAGGCCCTCCCGCTGAACTGCCATGGGGCCGGGTGTAGAGTAGATGGTTTCCTTGCCCACCATCAGCGCCCGACCATTCATGACGGAGATGCGTTTCAGCGTTGGCCTTGATTAAATGTGTTAGCAAGGGATCAAGAGATTCTTGGGGCAGGTGGCTGCAATGAAGGCCTCCATGTCTCTTACTTGAAGCCATAGACTCCCACATGAGCTGCCGGGCAGCGAATACTGCCGCCAATGTCGCCACCTATACCCAGCACACTTCCCCGCATGCCCAGCAGTGCGGACTCTCCACCGCTACTGCCACCGGGCGTCAGATTTCTGTTATATGGGTTGACTGTCCGCCCATATACGTTGCTGTTTGTTTCCAGGTGCATGATCAGTTGCGGTTGGGTGGTCCTCGCGAAGAAAACGCAGCCCTCAGCCCATAGAGTATCATAAAGGAGGTTGGAACCATGCGGCTTCCCTACCCAAGCGGCCAAGGATGCATTTGTGGTGACATTCTCCCCTACCATCCCGTGATGCTCCTTGGTAGATATGGGCAGGCCAAATAGCATGCCTCGGGGTTCAGGGAGAGCGTCAAGGGCCTTCGCTCGGGCGATTGCCTCATCCCAAAGAAGTTCTGTGAGGCAGTTGGTCTATTCCACGTCAGAGAACCATTGCCGCGTCGATCTCCCGCGTCGCTCCCCCATTGAGAGACCTACTGCGACTTGCGCCAGAGCTGCGCGGCGTAGGAAAGCTCTGATGACAGTTTCTACCGATATTTTGCGCTGCTGCAAAGCTTCGAGAAGCTCCGTCACCGAGAGGGTGGTTATTTCGATCTCCCTGGCCGTCAAAACGATCGCGGCTAGGCCCTGTGAGTTGATGGGAAGCTCGCGGGGAACGCCCTGTAGCGGCGGGTTGACTTTTGCGAGGCTGGCATCTCGGCGATCTCGAGCCTGAGAAACCCGAATCTCGAAAGACGTTGCAGAATCGGACATGACTTAGTTTTCAAATCAATGCCCGAGTTGCTTTATGTTATCCCTTGGAGCAAATGTGGCGGCACTGCATGATTTATACTAAGATGCGCATCGTTCGCGCTAGGAGGACGGCGCCCTACGCCTTTTAGCAAGTGTTGGGTCTGTTGCTGATGCCCAACGTGCCGGTCAACCTCCCGGCTAAGGTATGCACACATCACTGAAACAGGGTGCAGGGTCATCGCGGGGTAGAAACGGTCCATGTCGGCATCTCTCGGGGCATCATTAGGATATGAGGAAGCCATTGCTCTTATAGATTGGTCGCCACAAAATGGGAACTATCCACACTTTCGCCGAACCGCAGCATGTGAGGGATCTTCCAATTTTGGCTTCCCAGAACAGAGACAAGCATCTAAAGTGTGCAAAGGGCATGCGCGCCAAGGCGGGAAATGCATCCAGAACGAGCAGGCCTTGATGTCGTTTCACTTCCACGCACGCAAACGATCCGTTCCCAAGCGATCTTAGCATCGCGAAAGAAGAAATGCTGCCATGGAATTTCTCAAGTAGCAACAGTTTGTAGAGCTACTCAGGTCTGTATTTGTGACGAGGGCCTTGTGGTGACCGGCAGGATGATGCCAATAGGAAGTCGGCGACCGTGGCTCAATAACTTCTCCAAAAGCCTTGTTCAACCGCCGAACGAGATAGTTACGAGGCCTGAAATGAATCAGCAGACTTCAGAAAGGTTCATGGTATGCACTTCGATTAGATGCCATGAGACGGCTGTGCCATGCAGCCTGTGTGCCGACACTTCCCCTCTCAAATTACTATCTGGCTGATTTTGGCCAGTATACTTTCGACAAAGCGAACGCCAACAGTAATACCATCCTCGTCCAAGAATTGCTCCTCGTTGCTGAATACTTCGTTGTCGTCGTCCAGACACGTCAGGCATGTCACCACTACGTCGGTGTACAAATCTCCAAGGCGTGGCGGAAGCTTAGTCTTGGCCATCGCCACCAAATGCTCCTTCACCCACCCTTCAACTCCAGCGCCTGTCTTTTGAAAGTCTGTATCGCGAATGGTCATTCCCAAGGGGAGTCCTGCCACCGGTGCCGCATTGTCGTCGCGACTGTCCTTAGGATACCATACAAAGGACTGCCACAGCCCTAGCTCGAGAAGGCAGACGCCGAGGCTATAAATATCATGCTGCATAACGTATCGCTCACGAACAAGGTTTCCCTGACGTTCCGGATGGCGGTATAGATTGCGGTGCCATGCTGCGTCGCCTAGGAGGTTGGTCTGGAAATGGGCGCTGCGAAACTGATTGAAACCGAGGAGGTAGCTGACCCCCAACGAGCTTTCTGCACCGGCGAAGACGAGAATGTTGTCGGGTCGGATATTCTTGTGTACAAAGTCGCAGGCGTGGATGTAGCTCACTGAATGCACCAGTTGCTTCGCCGTGCGCACGATGGCTGTCACGCTGACGGGGCTGGTCTGGAGGAGCAGTTGGCGAAGGCTCGTTGGGGGCTTGCTCTCTGTCGGGGCGCGATAAACGACCTCAATGTACTTGAGGCCTTTTGTTGTAGGGTCCTGGTGCTTGAGGAGGCCATAGCAGCGGAGCAGGCCGAAGGTTTGAGGGTCGACTTGCTGGAGGCGTCGGGCGAGGTTCTCGACGTCGGCTTTCACTTGCGAGATGGTACCCGGTGGGGGATTGATGGACTCGGCGATGAGAAGGCTCGTCGACCCTACTCTGGTGATGGCTCGGGCGGAAGAAAATGGAATGGGCGTTTCTGCCGCGCCGCGAAGGCCAGCCGCATCGAGATTCAGGCTTGTCTTTGGCCTTGACCCACCTAGTGATGATATGGGTGGGTTGATGGCTTGCCGAAGAGCATACATACTATCAAGTGGGCTCGAGCTTGAGCTGAGAGAAGTTGGTCGCGTTGGTTTTGGATTCATCTCCTCGATGGCAGTGTCCAGTGTGTGGCTGCTCATGAGGATGATGAGGTACCAAGTCGGGTCGAAGCGGCTGCGCCAGGCCTCGAGTTCGGTCACCAGCTCGTCCAAGCCCTTCTTGGCCACGGAGAAGCGCCATTTCCTCCATACCTCGGACGTCTTCTGCTTCAATACAGAGACTTCCGCGGTTGAGAATGTCGAAATATCAAGCCGGGCGACGGCCTGGAGGAGCTTGCCGTTCAAGATCTCGAGAAGGTCCAAATGGCTTCTTGCTAGGTTTTCGTCGAGGTGATGTGAAATTCTTTTGAGGAAGTTGAATTGAATCTCGAGTTTTGTCCAAAGTCCCTCGACAAGCACGAGCCTCTCGTTGATGAGATCATCTGCGCCGCGATATGTTTGGTATGTGGTGATGACCTTGTTCGCGAGTCTGCAAGTGTCAGTGGACGCAAAAGACCCCTACCGCTCTGACACTCTGAAGCGGGCACACGGCACGGCCCGTAGCGCTGTCCTCACGGATCTTACTCACTTGATGCAACCATCAACGACCCCCGCGACGGCAAGTAGAAGTTCAGCAACCATGAAGCTTGCCCTCGGAGGATTTTCAGTCAGAAACGGTTCGCTACAGCCTTGGGGACTTCATCCACGTTTTTAGGTACGGCCCTAGATTGTCTTGAAACCATCGCGGTGGGAGGCCTGGGAGGTGATGCCATTCGCGGACCCCTGTAGGACGGGCGGCTGTGCTACGACATCTATTGGGCACCGCCAACCGAAGCGCTATCTACCTTACTATTGAGCGCCCGCCAAGCATCGTGTTGGATCTCGAGCTGAGGATCTGCGCGGTGGAGTGATGCGCCACATCAGGCGTTTTTCCTGCGCATGGACAGGGCAGACTGCGCGGCTTCTTGAAGGTCTTGTGACGGTGAGCTGAGGCTGGATTGTCGTGACGAGGATAAGAGTCACACCAAGAAATACCGGCCAGACCGACTGACGACAATACCAACATCATTACAATCAATGGGCCGAAGCTCAAACGTCTGTCCCACACAGGTCTGAGCTCTGAAGCCCATCATGAGAAGTCTAGAGGGCAACATGCCGTCACCTCTGGTCCTCAATTCCAGGTTGCAAACTGAGTTTCTGGACGGATGCGTCAAGCATAAAAGGAGAGTACCCATGCTACACCTTACACCGCGCAATTCAGGCCTAGACACCGTATTTGAGGAGCTTTGGGACATTGAGCCCGTCATTGGACGAGGATCCTTCGGCGTCGTCCGATTCGAACGGTTGAGAAATGCAAAGTCTAGCACACGCTTTTCCTCATCGACATATCGCGTTCGAGCTGTCAAGGAGATCAGTAAAAGAATGCCTGATGGACACCATTGGGATTACATGAAGGAGCTAGAAGCGATAGCCAAATTCTCGCAACCGAGTGTGAGTTGACTACCCTGTATCATTTGATCGCCTTCATAGCCCGCTGATTCCATACTGATGAGTTGCCGGCAACAGTATGTACCGTACTTTGTAAGGACGCGCGGCTGGTTTGAAAGCCCAGAGTCTGTCTTCATAACTATGGAGTACTTCCCTCTGGGCGATTTGCGCCGGTTTATGGACTCACGATCACCTTTTCCGGAAGACTTGACGAGCCATATCACTCGCCAGTTGACACGAGGGATCAGCTTTATGCATGATAGTGGTTTTGCACATCGAGACCTGAAGCCAGCTGTGAGTGGCTGTTCTTGGATCACCTGGTGACAATTCATGCTGACGTGCGGTAGAATATTCTGGTTGCGTCTACTTCGCCAAGGTGGTCCGTCAAGATCGCAGATTTTGGCATCAGCAAGCAGGCTCTTGAAGGTGGCACTCACCTTCGTACGATGCACATCGGTACGTTTGGCTACATGGCCCCAGAGGTGCTTGGGTTTTATGCACAGAACAACCCAGCCGTGGCATATTCGGTCACGGTAGACATGTGGGCCATCGGCGTCATAGCTCTTGAGCTGCTCTTGAAAAGGCATCCGTTTCCCAACGTCTCGGATTTGGTGACCCACGTACACGGGACTCGTCCTGTTCAGTATGACGAAGTGTCTGGAGTGCGCCTCTCAGAAGCGTGTCGCGACTTTATCAGTGGACTGTTGACACCTGATCCTGCTGCACGGCCCTCTGCTAGTGCTGCGGTGACACATCCGTGGTTGAAAGAGATCAAAGAGGAGATCAGGGACTCGGATGACGATGAGCCGTAAGTGAACTCTGTGTGCGGAGCACGTGGTGTTTACAGTGCTCGACTAACGCACTTAGCCTCTTCGTCGAAGACCACCCACGAGACGAAGACGTAACAATACGACCTCGAGACGCCGTAACGCCCGCCTCGTTGCCATCTTTAGCATGGTCAAATCTGAGACTGACGGAGAGCGCACCTGCGAGCGACGCAGGAACCCTGATGAGCACCCAGGTTGGCCTCCAGCTGGATAGGAGTGGTTTGTTGCCGAGCTTCCAAGCGCTGTCTTTAGAAACGGTACGTACCACTCAGGACTCTTGGCTACGATTGCACGTATCTGATCTCTGAGGAAAGATGAGATATTTTGTTTTACGATCGAACAACGAGACGGACATTGAGACCAGCATCGCCCTCGGGATCTGGACTTCTAGTCCACGTGTAAACAAAATAATCGAGAAAGGCCACACAAGGGCAGGCGGACGGGTTTTGTTTTTCTTCTCCGTCATCAAAAGGTAATCCTACCCAAGGCACGATGAGGAGACAGCACATGAGACGCTGACGAAAAGAACAACAGCCAAAGATTTTGTGGCGTAGCACAGATGACGAGCCCCGTGGACTGGGGCAACACAGATGAGCACTGGGTGGAGGACTCGTGGCGAGGGTGAGTAGATCGCAACGTGCTCTTCCCAATTTAGATATTTTATGACTGACAGGTCGCGTGCCTAGGCGCTTCACACTTGACTGGCTCTGCTTGACTGAGCTTCCTTTCGCCAAGGTCAAGACTGTACCTGTCTCACAGCGTACACCAGGCTTTCGCGCCATTGCATGTTACGACGGCACGGAAATTTCGGCCGAATCCGCGCACCAGCTATTGAGGGCCTTCTCAGCCGAGGAGGGGGTTGAGATGGAAGAATCCGGGGGAATTATGACACCTCCTGTCTCGATCCAGGGTCTCGAGAATGCCCCTGCGAGGAGGGACGGTGTTGAATGAGGAGTGAGCCATTCCGCCTGATGACAATCGTTTCGGCAAATATCGAATAAACGGGTAAGGGGTCAGAAATCCAGGGGGTTACTTGTTGGGCCTCAGATGCAGGCTGCGACACACTGGTTGGCAAACCTTGCAATGTTAGGTACGTGGCAGAGAACCTCCTGCTGGAACCATCCCCATTGTATATGTGATCAAGGAACCAATATACAAAATAGACATAATCCATGAGTAATCCCATCTGCAACATGCTGGCCTGCTGACTGACTTTTGAATGGCTTTCTGCTCCACGACACCATCGGGAGATGGACTATGATCACACGACCCACCACTTTCTCTCTCTCTTTGCACCCTATTCGATAGATTCGGCGTCGCAAAACAGCATAAACCGTTTCTGTACAATGGCACCCCAGCTGGGCAGATCCAGACCCCTCGCTCCAGCCTCACTCTACACCAACACACGTTAGCCCCTCCACCGCCGATGCTCTCGTCAACACCAAACCCGCGCATCAGGCTTGCCTCGCCCGAAAAATCACGGTCTAGAAATCCACTGGCTAGGTTTCAGCCACCGTCGTAGATACACAATTCCGCATCCTCGACCTACGCAGCCCGCCGTGAGCAGGGTCATTGCGCGATCGATCGGAACCTCCCTGCTGGATCAGAGACAATCGCCGTCCACGACACGGCCACGGAGAGAACTCGATGTGGTCTTCAGATCCGGCAACCATCAGAGGTGCTGACCATCGGTCGGGTCCCCGCATGAAGTGCGTGATATCACTAAACATTTGATCAGGAAGGTTGTGCCCCCTCACCACACCCCTGGCCGTCGCCGACTGAGACCCTTTGCCCCCCCCCCCCCCCCCCTTTTCTGGCACCTCCCTGTCCCTCCCTTCGAGCCGTATTGATGCCTGTCATCGGCGGTCGCAGGTTCCAACGTCGCCGAATGCGCCCATTCTTGCGAGGCCTGCAAGGCAAGCCCAGGGTTTGTGGTGTCGCGCAGCGTCAATAGCGCCTACGTTCGAATAGGCTCATTGGCCTCGAGAAGCTGGGGGGTAGATTGGAGATAACTCTTGGCTCATTGTCTCAGTTGACTGGAGAGGACTGATGGATCTGGGTTTCTCAGGCGTTGTGTAACCGTGGATGGGAGAAAGAGGTCAGTTAAATCCCACCTCGAAGGAGACCGGTGTGTCGGGCTCCAGTGCGTTGGATCTTCATCTCGAGGGAATGCTCTCGCCATCGAGGGCTTAAAACTCGGGCTGGGAAGACCGCGGGATCTGGTGTCTTTTTGGGCGAGGCTTTGTAATGGTGTGTAACGCTGCAATCGGGGAATAGGGGAGATGTAGGCTCCCGACTGGTCAGATACGACACCCAGCCAGGCTATCAATGGCATATGACGGGGGCTGAAGAGTGATGATGGTCCTTCGGGTGGCTTGGTTTGCGTACCCTCGCCCTTTTGTTGGCGTTGGAGATGCGGTTGGTGGATGCACTTTCTTCACCCCCTTGCCAGATGATGATGCGGCCCCGATCCTATGTTATTTCCAGCAGGAATGAATTAGTGGCTAAGCTGGATTTCAGTCATTGCGCCTAAAAATTAAGAAGTACAAATAAGCCGGGAAAGAATGACAGAATCTTTCGGCTGGTCAGTCGATGTTCACAACTCCCTTCTCTGACTCGAGAGAAGTAGATCTTTTGTTGCTGACACGACTGCTCCTGCTGCTTTGACAGAAACCGACAGAAAGTGTGCTCAAATTTTGTTGAGCCTGACGTTTACGACTTTGGTGTTTGCTTCCATCTTTCCCTTTCGAGTTAATCCTAAGACCACACAATGTATCTCGAGTTCAGCGTCGCTGTTGGGATCATCTTGGCTGTCAGCTCAACTCGCTTCCCGCTTCACGAGGACCTGACTCCCCTTCGTGTTTTCTTGCTATCTTTCATTGTCCAGTATACGCTTTTCAAAGTGTACAGGGTATTCATATACCCCCACTATGTCTCTGGCTTGCGGCACTTGCCTGGCCCCAAGGTGAGATTTTCTCTGGTTCCTTCCTCATACATCAGTTGGGAAGGTTCGCTGATGTACGCGTGCGTCCAAAATAGGATGGCCACTTTCTCATCGGCCAAATGGCCAAGCAGCTTCTCACACCAGGCCCCACAGATATCTTCCTCGACTGGATGCGCATGTGGCCAAACGAACCTCTGATCCGGTACATGTCTATTGGCAACTCGGAGACCATCATGGTCAACAGCCCGGTGGTGCTCAAGGAGATGCAACAGACCAAGTCGTACTCCTTCTGCAAGCCCAAGATTGCTGCCCGTATGTTCAGCCCTATCACGGGTCACGGCATCCTCTTTGCTGAGGGCGATGTGCACAAGCGTCAAAGGAACCAGCTGAGTCGTGAGTACCACCAATCCACATCTCGTTCTCCGCACAAAGTTCGGACGGAAAAGTTCAACTGACCATGGCAAGGTCCCTTCTCGCTGAGCAATGTCAAAAAGCTCTTGCCAGTTCTCCAAGGCAAGGCTAAGGAGCTATGCCAGGCTCTCAAGAAAGACATGGGCACCGACGCCTCCAAGATTGTAACAGGTTGGTCTAATTTGTTAATTCCAAGCTCTACGACTCTTTCTTCTTACGAGACATTTTCTTTCACAAACACTGACCAAGCACAGTGGAGCCTTTCTTCCAAAAGGCAGCCCTCGACATCCTCGCTATAGCCAGCATAGGATACGACCTGCGCAGTCTCTCGACGACATATGCCTGCTTCTACGAGGTCTACGACCGCATCATCCACCAGCCCCGTCTCGGCCACATAATTACCTTCCTCGACGGCCACTTTCCCCTTCGCTCGTGGCTGCCTCTGCCGCTGAATCGGCGATGGCTGAATGACAACAGGCTCATCCGGCAGATGCTCCTCGGCAAGCTGCAGATTCAGAAACGGAACTTCCTACAGCGCAAGATGCGAGCACAAGAGGGTGTGGTTGACCAAGGTCGCGATTTGTTGAGTTTCATTCTTGAGGATCACCAGTTGGCGCCGACTGAGGGAGATTGGGATGATAAGGAGCTTCTTGATTTTGTAAGTGGCAGGAGATTGACGATATGCAATAGAAGGTGCTAACGCAAATCGCAGGTCCTCAACTTCATTGCTGGTGGGCACGAGACCATCGGGACGGCCCTGATGTGGGCATCTCACGTGCTCTCGACCAGATCTGATGTGCAGGCTCAGCTGTACGATGAGGTCAAAAGTCTCTACCAGGAGAAACCCGAAGGTTGGAAGCCACAATATGCAGAGATCGAAGGTCTCCGCTACCTAAATAACTTCGTTCGCGAGCTGCTACGAGTCTACAGTCCAGGTCAGTCAGGGTCTGCCCTTCGCAAGAGTACAGTCCAGCTAACGCCGATGAAGCCATCTTTCTGCCACGTGAGGCTTCCGAGGATGTCACCCTCAGCGGTACCCTCA
The DNA here is from genome assembly GCA_002851675.1 of Verticillium nubilum. Taxonomy (NCBI): domain Eukaryota; kingdom Fungi; phylum Ascomycota; class Sordariomycetes; order Glomerellales; family Plectosphaerellaceae; genus Verticillium; species Verticillium nubilum. The sequence continues at coordinate 150,499 of NMXI01000070.1, forward strand.
TCCCAAAGGGCACCATGCTTGTCATTGTTCCGGCCGTCACGCACTTCAACAAAGAGATTTGGGGCTCCAACGCCGAGGCCTTCCGCCCGGAGCGCTGGGATGAGCGTGGAGAGAAGAGTGAGAAAACCAGCAGCAGTGACCCTTATGCGTTTGCGCCGTTCTTGCATGGGCCCCGGGGATGCATCGGCAAGGCGTTTGCACTGGTTGCCATGAAGGTTATGATCATTGAAATGGTGCAGGAGTTTGGGTTCACCACGCAGCCGGGACAGAGCGGGGTGATGGAGTACGCGAACCCGAATTTCACTCTGAGACCCAAGGAGAGTCTTCGGTTGGTTGTCAGCAAGAGGCAGATGGATGAGATTTTCGGAATGTAACGCAGGGAAGTGTGATTATGGAGGCGTTGCCGCAGCTGCTGTTCCTTCGGCGTCCAGGGTCACGAAGTGTTGTATACCCCTTTTCGAAAGCCAAATTTATAAATCTTAATCTTTCTCTCCGGTTCTAGATCTTTTCGGTGAACATCACTCGTTGAGCTCGTATCGCTGAGCCAGCTTGTCGGCGAGGATCAGCCCGAGAACACGCGGCGTAAGCTGTGAGTGCGTCGCTGGGAGAAGAGGCGTCACGCTGAGATCCGCCACCCTCAGCCCCTGTACACCAAGGACGCAAAAGCAGCTGTCAACGCAGGTTTGCCTGTCACCAATACTGCCCATCGGCAAGGTGCAGGAGTAATGGCGTCCGGTGGTGGCAGATTGCTTGATGAAGGCGAGGACATCGGCATCGTCATCGCCGGCAGGTGCGTTGAAGGGACCAAGCACGTCATTCGAAAGGGATGCGAGAACGTCGAAGAAACGCGTCGTGACACGGACAGCATCAATTGCATTCTGGCGGTCGATGGGCTGCGAGAGATAGCTTGGGTTCACAAGCGGAGGTTCAGAGGTATCTCCTGAGGCCAAGTGAAGAAAGCCCGTCGAGGTGACGACCTGCGGATAACAGTTGATTTGAAGCAAATGCTTGTTTGTTTCCGGGGAGCCACTCGTTGGCAGTGGACACATCTCCCAATGCGATGTTGTAGGGTGCTTGATGAAAGTTTGCGAGTCGAAGGGAAGGTTTTGAAGATCGTGAGAGTCAAGGGTAGCATCTGACTGGCCTGAAACGACAGGGAGAAGACTGGGTTGGTCCTTGCCTAAGTTCGTCTCCAGGTTGAGGAATTGTCGAATGTGTGCTCGCATAGTCTCCGGCTCGAAAAGCCAATCGGCCGAGTCGGTAAAGGCTGCGCCGACCTCCCATACGATTGGGATCATGAGACTGTCTTTGAGAGTCTCGCCGACGGGGATATCACAAACAAGCGGGATATTGAGTGAGGCCAGACGGTCTTGCGGTCCAATGCCGGAGAGGAGCAGGAGATGAGGCGTACGCAGAGCACCAGCACACAGTATGACCTCTTTCAACGCATGGACTAGGCGCGAGTTAGTGGGCTGCAGAGGCAAGATGGTGAAGTACAGTACCTATTCCGTGGTCGGTCAAAATCCCGATGGCCCTCTTTCCGTCAAAGATGACCCTTTCTGGTTGGGATAGATGATCGACAGTCAGATTAGAGGGCTTCGCGTGAGAAGCGGAGCGTTCGTGTGTCATTTGTCCAAGTCGAGATCCTTTGCCATTCACCCGGTACGAGGCATCGCCCACTTTCTTAGCCCAAGCATCGTGATAGGCTTCCAACGTTGAGGCGCCACCGAGCGCATGGCCAGTCGCCAGGGAAAGTACTCTCCCTCCGAGATGCTCCTGAGGGGTTGACGCCAGCGGCTCAGCCCAGTGATAAGAATCGACGGCGATGTCAGTGTCGCGCTGGAGTTGGCCATCGTGAGCAACCAGGTGGAGGACATTGGGCCGGCTGGTGAACGATGATAGACGTTGAGCGATTGTCAAGGCGGAAGGGCCACCTGTGGATGTCGTGTCAGCTGAATTCAGCCGCAAGACAGTGCAACGCTCGTGCACGTACTACCCACGACGATGAAGTCGAATTCTTTCATGGTTACCTCGATGACGACGGAAGATGGCGAGGCGTACGAAGAAAGACGTCAGGCACCTGGCTACCGTGCCTCCATGGATAGTCCATCACGCTTTGTGGGATCCCGTTCCATATATATCTGCCAATGCCATCGTTCCTCGCAATCAGGGTGCGAGTCGGAATTAGGCGCACGCAGATATCGAAATCATTGGCTGGAAGAGATATCTTAGCATGCCAGCCGTAAACACTACCTACCACACCTGGCCACGGCGCCAGGGTCGACGGCTGTTCCAGGCCAGGTGAAAAGATAAAGTAACGATCTTGGCTGCCTCGCATGCTGACCTGCGGCAATGCGCGGGCGACACGGATAATAAGGACTATTCATCCGGGAGAATGGCATCGTGGGGGCCATGCTGGGGCAAGTGTTGAGATATCGGAGTCTCTCCTCCTGGATCTCATCCCAGGGAGAAGGAACTCGACGCTTACATAAGGGCCGAAGACATGCCAAGACAAGCCATATGCCCGACCGTCTGTGACTGGTCTGCCGGTTTTGAGGAATTGTGATTGGTTCATCTTTACGAGCACGATTTTGACCAATTGCAGAATGCCTGTCATCATCCCGCCTCACCCCGCATCAACCAATCGTGGGCCGTCCCGAATATCTCTCCAGGAACAACACCATCATCATGGCAGCCCTCACACGGAAGACCCTTTCAACCAGGTATGGCGCGTCCGATAGTCATCGCCACCATAAGGGTGTCGCTGCTCATATATGACCTACAGCCAGTGAGGACCTCCCAAGACTTCTAATTCCCGCGTGGAACGATGCCAATGCTGCCGCCATCACCACCATCACGGACACTATCAAGCCACCTTCATACGAAACATGCCAGCCTCTGCAATGCCAGATAATGAAAAACCTTCATGGCCAGGCAGACATCATGCTCCTCTCCTCAGACCACGGCCTCCCAGTTCTCTCTTCGCGGAGATCAGCCCAGAGGCTCCTCCACCCCCAGCCGCTCCACTGAAGAAGAAACGAGCGAGCAGGTCCAAGGTTCGCACAGGATGTCTGACCTGCAAGATCCGCCGCGTCAAGTGTGACGAACGAAAACCCACGTGTGCCCGTTGTCAAAAGGCTGATGTCGAATGTGACGGTTACCTCGCCGAAACGGTCCCATCAACCACCGATTCGTCCCGTGCTGCCGGCCAAGCCAGCCAACTCAGGGGCACCCACCACCGCCCGATCCGCCCTCGAGGTGCCATGCTGCCGCCCTTCCTGGGACTGCCGGTTCTTGAGGGGCTGGACGTGGTGTACTACGACCTCTTCCGGTACCGTTTGGTCCACCACCTGGCAGGGTATCGGTACACCGACCTGTGGTCGCGCATCGTCCTCGAGGCAGGCATGCGGGACGACTGCATACGCCACTGCATCCTTGCCATCGGAGCATTAACCATGGCCATCTCAGAGGTGCCGGCGTCGGCAAACGATGAGCCACTGGGCGGGGGTCGGCCATCGGTACTGTCGCCCTGGACGCACAAGCAGATCGTGAACGAGCATCACAAGCACGCCCTACGCCACCACCTCAAAGCCATTACAAGCTTCCGAAAGCGCATGCAGGACTCGGCAACCTTTTCGCCCCGCTGCATCCATCTCATGACGCTCATTCTCATTGTGTATGAGTTTATGCAGGGTAACAACGACGGCGCCAAGACGCTCCTCAACTGCGGGCTCGCGCTCCTGAGAAACTCCATCACCTTGTACGAGGGCACACCAGCGCAAAGCTCACCGGGTCGGAAGGAAGAGGAAGAAGACCTAGACGACATCGAGCACAACCTGCCCTGCCTAGGCGTCATGCTCGACTACTCCAACCAGCTCGCCCGCCAGGACGGCCAACTGTACCAGCTCAAATGTGACCCGGACGACATGCGCCTCCCGCAGCTGGGCCGCGACTCAATGGCCAAGCTCATGGCGTACTGGGGCCGCTTCTTCACCTTCAGCATCGTCTTCATCGGCAAGGCCATCTACGTGCCGCGGCTCAATCCGCAGGGCACAACCGGGTTCTACCAGGCCGGGATCAGGGCCAAGCAGAAGGTTTTCCTGGCGCACCTCCACCGCTGGTCCCCGGTGCTGCGCGAATACGCACGCTGCCCGCAGCTTGACGCCGCGGCCCGCAAGGAGCTGCGCGTCGTGCGGCTGTACTGGATGGTTCTCTACGTTCATTTCTGCTGCTGCCATGACCCGACAGATCTGGCTTTTGACGCTTTCGCAGCCGAATTTGACGACATTGTCACGCAGACGCTGGAGCTCTTCGCAGATGATGACGGCTCGGGGGGGAATCCTAGCCTGACTCTGGGCGAGGGCGTCGCGTCGCCGCTGTTCTTTGCGCTGCGGAGCTGTCGTGACCGGGCTGTGCGGAGGCGCGCCGCGCACGCCGTTGGGCGCATACCGTGGCGCGACAGCGGGTTCGACGCGCAGGCTATGATCGTGGGGAAGCTCGGGGCTGTGGTCATGGAGGAGGCGGGGCGGGATGCTGAGGGGTTCATTCCGGCGGAGGCGAGATGGTTCTGGATGGGGGGCGAGTGGCACGTTGGCAAGCGGGCGGTCGTGGCGACATATGTCAGGCACGCGCCGGATGAATTGGGAAGGCAGGTCTCGAAGCAGTTGACGATGGGTGTTGATGATTGGGGGGAGGTGTGTCGTCTGGCGGGATGCGTCAATGAACGTGACTTGTGGTGATACGAGGTCTCATCCACCGGGGCGGACAAATTTCAAAGTTTCAGCCTTTGACTCCGTTTATGCCAGCAACTCAACAACCTTTTGACATATCTGTCAACAATACTGAACATTTTTCGCCATCTCAACAAGGACCCGTGTAGCCATTCAAGATGATGGACAGGGGAAGGAAAGGGGGGAGGACGGAGGCCGCCAAGATTTTTATGGCAGGTGCGAGGGGCAGATGCGAGAAAAGGCAGGGACGAGGGGGGCAGACAAAGGCAGGAACGAGGGGCAAGACGAAAGAAGAAGTCGAGAAAAACCCATACGATCCAACTTTTGGTATTTCGTCCTCGAGTGCATTCCGAATCCGTTCACCACGTCGGGCCATCATCAGCACGCAGCTATTATTGCCGCATGAATATCATCCTCACCCAATTTCACCATCTAGACAGGGATTACCCCAGCATAATCCTGGCCCAAGGCCAATCACACAGCCCTCTCGCACACGGCGCGAGTACGAGGTATTTAGCCACGAGCCGAGGGCGGTGGTGCGCTTGAATCACCGGGGTGCATATCAAAGGTCCGGACGCCATCCGCGAGGCACAGTTAGCCAAGCACATCACCATTCATATCGGTCATCCCGTGTTGAGGGGGACTGCCACACGCGGCCCTACGGCACCTGTGCTTCGCTTGGCTGGCCGTCCCGTTCACATAGTATGGACGAACGGCGCTCCCGCCATTCGGCGCGGCGGTCGCACAAGAAGGTCCGCACGGGGTGTAAGAACTGCAAAGCCAGAAAGGTCAAGGTCAGTGTCTCGAGGTTCTCTCTCGTTTTCCGGCCCCGCATCTCGGATCAAAAGCCGAGCCGTCTCAACAACCACCCTTTCCTGGCCTTCACATTCTGGCCAAAACTGACAATTTCCAGTGCGATGAGAAGAAGCCCGAGTGCACGCAGTGCCTGAAGTATGGTGTCCGATGCGACTCAGACGTGGCGGCCCCTGCGCCGGCCGAGCCTGAGCCGCCAGCGCCGGAGCCCGAGATGGACCTCGACATGTTGGACCTTGAACTCATGTTCCACTGGAGCACCGAGACGTGTACAACACTGACGCGCGATCCCACGATCAACAAATTCTGGCAGATCAACGTGCCCAAGATTGGGTTCCGATGCGACTACGTCATGCGCAGCATGCTGTCGCTGGCGGCTCTGCACATGGCATACGTCTGTCCGGCGCGAGAAGCCGAGCTGCTCGAGAGGTCGGTGCGGCATCATGAGGTTGCCTCGCGCGGCGTGGCCTCCGTCATGACGAGCGTCGAGCAGGTGTCGCGGGCCGGAGACCAACAGCTGGCGGATGACCTTTTTCTCTTTTCCATCCTGACAATGTTCTATGGTGAGTCTTCCCTACATGGCTTGATTTGCAGAGCTCCTTAGTGTTCGAATCCTTCGCTTATGGTCAGCCATGTCAAACTCGCGCGACCCCAGCGACGTTCTCCTTGCGGGTACTCGCCAGGGCCCAGACTGGATCCTCCTCTTCACAGGCACCCGTCACCTCGGCGGTGTCAGCAACTCAGGCCATCACCCCACGAGCCCCCTCTACCCTCTCATCCGCGTCGCCATCTACCGTTGGACCTTGACGCAGAAGACTTACACGCATCCGTACCTCGACCCACTGCGCGCGCGGCTTGCGGCCGCCACGCACATTCCGGTGGACGTCCGCACCGTGTACGACAAGGCAGTCCACTCATTGCACTCGTCGTTCGGTCTGTTCTACGTCGAAAAAGACGAGTTGCTCGAGGGATCAATCGATCTGTTCATATGGGTCGCCAGTGTGATTGAAGATTTTCTGCCGATGTTGCGGGAGGAGACGCCGCGACAGGAGGCGCTCGTCATCTTCAGTTATTTTTGCATGCTGCCAAAGAAGCTGCCGCGGCAGTGGTGGCTGAATCGGTGGGCGGACAGTATGAAGATTCGAACGTATGAGCTGTTGGATGCCGAGCACAGGACGTGGGTGGTCGAGCCGACGATGATAGATGGATGTGTGTGAGTGAGTCGACGATAACAGAATGCAGGTATAGGAGGTTTCATAAATGTGACACGGGAGCTGATGATCGGTGAGTCCTCTAAGCTACCTTACCTTATATTACAGACAGGAGGAGCCACAGTTTGCTCCTGCCTCGTATTTGTTCTTGGTCCACTCACGTACCTGCCTGTACAGTCTGTTTTGCCTTCCCTTTCCTGCTCACTGCCTGCCCTCTGCCTGCCCTCTGTATTCTCTCTTTCCCTCCACCGCTTTCTCCCCCTCTTCTTGTCCTAGCTGCCTCACTATCACCACTCCCATATGGTGTAGTGGCCAACATTACGGACTCTCAATCCGTAGCCCCGAGTTCGATCCTCGGTGTGGGAAGCTTTTGCCACCGTTGTCACCATGTACGCATCTTTTGCTGGTCATTTGCAAGCCACTCACGTTGGAAAGTCTACGTATAGGATGTTTCATGGATAATGGTGGAATAAGTTGTCTTTGGAGCTTGTTTTGGGGAGTGTGGAATGCAGATGAAAAGCGAGATTTATTCCATTGACTGCTCAGATTGTGTTATGGTGACGAATTGGTCAAATACTGCTGCTATGTTGTCTTTGAACATGCCATCGTGATCCTCAGTGTGGCATCTCGAATCTGCTACAACTCGGTCGAGGCGCCGATTCCTGCAATCATGCACCAACCGCTGCGGTTCGTACCATACCTGGACATTTGTTTTGGTCCCACGATAGCTGTGGTCAACATCCATCCTCTTCCTCGTCCTTCTCGTCCTACTCTCGGGCGTGATGTGGGCATTCCATGGCTAATGGTAAACACTCCGGATACGGACCATCATGAAATACAGCACGGAACTCAAGTAAAAGGGAAAAAGTCATATATGCATTGCGTGACTCCTATGCTACGTACAGACAAGAGAGAGAGATACAACTACAATCTCCCGCGTGCCCCGCGCTCCCGCGCCGCGCCATAACTCTCCAAGCAGCCGCGCCAATCTATGCAGGGGGGTGAGGGGTCGCGCTGCCCCCCCTCACCCCGACGATACGGGAGTCCCCGTCTCGCCATCATATCCTGCGTGTGTTTCTCCGTCCTTGAGGGGGGGGGGGGGGGGGGGGGGCACCATATGAAGCAGGGGATGGATGGATGGTAAAAGATGAGGAGGTATCATGGGTGCAGGATTCGTTTTAGAGTTGAGGGGGTGAAGTCCCTTAGAGGGTCTCCATCTTGTCGAGGATGGCGCGGGTGAACTCGTGGGTGGTGGACTCGCCGCCCATGTCGCGGGTGCGGACCTTGCTGTGAAGAGTGTCAGTAAATTATATCTACATGTGTCATGGAGGCAGAAGAAGACATACCCATCGGCAATGACGGCGTAGACGGCCTGGGAGATGCGGTTGGCGTGGTCGTCAAGGCCGAGGTGGCGCAGCAGCATAGAGCCGGAGAGGATCAGAGCGGTGGGGTTGGCCTGGTCCTTGCCCTTGATGTCGAGACCGACGTGACGGCAGCCGGGCTCGAAGACGGCGACGTCGCGGCCCATGTTGCAGCCGGGGACGATACCGGGGCCACCGACGAGGGCGGCGCCAATGTTGGACAGGATGCCACCGTAAAGGTTGGGCATGACCATGACGTCGAACTGCTGGGGGCGGCCGACAGCCTGCATGGAGGCGTTGTCGACAATCATGTCGTTGACCTCGAGGCTGGGGTACTCCTTGGCGACTTGGTGGAAGGTGGAGCGGAAGAGACCGTCGGCGAGCTTCATGATGTTGGCCTTGTGGATGCAGGTGACCTTCTTGCGGGAGTTGGCCAGGGCAAAGTTGAAGGCGAACTTGGCGATACGCTCAGACTTGGCGCGGGTGATGATCTTAAGGGACTCAACGACACCGGGGACAGACTGGTGCTCGAGGCCAGAGTACTCGCCCTCGGTGTTCTCACGGATGATGCAGAGGTCGACGTTGTTGTGGCGGGTCTGGTAGCCGGGGATGTTCTTGATCAGGCAGATGGAGGCGTAGATGTCGAGCTCCTGGCGCATGGCGACGTTGAAAGACTGGTGGCCGGAGCGGGAGATGGGAGTGTGCAGGATACCCTTGAGGCCGAGCTTGTTGCGGCGCAGGGAGGAGACGGACTCGCGGAAGAGGTCCTCAGTGCGGCCGGAGGAGGCATCGACACCGGTCACGTCAACCTGCTCCCACTCGACGGGGACGTTGTCGGCCTTGAAGATGGTCTTGACGCTCTCGGCGACCTCGGCACCGATACCATCACCGGGGATGAGGGTGACGGTGTACTTGCCGCCAAACTTGGTGGGCTTGAAGATGTCGGACTGGATCGTCGCGTAGGCAGCGCGGGCACCGCCGGGGATGATGGGGCCGGCAGTGGCGGAGCGCAGGAGCTGGAGGCAGTCAGTATGAGGGTGTGTTCATGGCATTGCAACCAAGGCATTGCTCTATCCTCGAATCGACCTTCGTTGGCAGGATCTTCGGCCCCCCGCCTCGGCATACGAGCGAGCGAGGGACCGACTAGACACGAGCCATTGAGTGGCCATTGAGCGAGCAGCACGTACCTGCGCGGTGGTGGCGGATCCTCGCGACAACATGATGACCGATGTGATGATTTCTCGACTGGTTGTGGGATATAAGATACGCGGGTGGAGGAGGTATCGCGAGGTCGAGAATCGTGGTCGAAGTCAAAGTCGAGGAGTTGTAGACTGGTTCGGGAACAGGCGAAAGAGAAACAAAAAAGAGTGGATTGGATCGGGTCAAGTTGGAACCTATGGAAGGCTGAAATGCCGCAAGCACTGGACCGAAGGCCAGTGGTAGCCGGCAAGTGGGTGCCATTGGTGGATCGTCTGCTCGGCCGACCCCACCGATGAGCTCGGCTTCCGAGCACTGCGATCCGATGTTCACCCGTCGGCCGACATCCCTTCTGCCGAGTTGGCGATTGCTTATCTTATCAGATCTCGATAATCAAAATCACCTGAGGTTGTGAACGCAACACTTGTAGGAAAAACATGTGGTTCGGAATTTGACTTCTTTTTTGATGCCAAGTACGGAAAAGATGGCGGCAGCTCAGCAGACTCCGAGCGAGGCAGGTCTCAAGTATAGGACTTGTGCTTTCAGTTCTCCAATGGCTTCGAATTGCAAACCCAGAGAGAGCTTCTCCAGATGGGCCTGCGCCTTGTTCCACATGACCTCAGTCGCAGAGTTCTATATGAGGATTCAGAACGCAGGCTAGCATTACACTAATGAACAAGCATTCAAGGACAATTATGAGCTCATTATACGACATCACCTTACTCGCAGCTTCAATGATACGTTTTCACAGCCAAATGCGTCTAACCCGTCTTGCTTTAGCGAGCCACCCATTGTTTGGTTTCTAGCTGGTGGAAAACATGACTTGTCGAAGATCTGCTTGAAGACTCGAAGACGCCAGAAGTGCTTACTTTGAAGAGGGAAGTACAGGTGCCCTGGATGTTCATCGACCCATGTTGTGAGTTTTCCCAAAGAAACGAGAAGAAGAAGAAGGACGAAAGATGGAAGCCCAGTCAGAGATCATGAGAGCAACTACAATGAAGCAGACGAACAGCAGAAGCCACAAGAACAAGGGCGTGTCTTTCTGGGCTCCCCTGCCGAGGCGCGAGGTGAGTGCAGAAGAGCTATAGACGAACGCGGAGGGCTTCTCTCCAAGGCGGAGGAGGCCAGAGTTCAGCTGTTATATCTGCAGAGACCTACTAATCGAGCTCCGGCGTGTCGTTCTGGAACCTCTTCACTCTGCCTATAACGTGACTCTGACATTATCCATCATCGAATACATGCCTTTGACCCAACAGCTTTACATCCGCCAACCCTTAACCACCTCCGCCAACGTCTCATCGCCGCCAACATTGCCCGGAAATACCACATACGGCACCCCCTCCCACTTCCCACCACCCTCCTCACACCGCCAAAGCGGCACTCCCGCAGCTGTCTGCCCAACAATCCTCGCCCTCCGCATCCCAAGCCCTTTACTAGCCATATCCGAACTCGTAATGCCCCCCTTAGCAATAACATACCGCGGCCTCGTCTCCAGCCCCCTCAGCACCTCCACCAACGCCGCAGCAACAACAGACCCAATATCGAGGCTCGCCGCCTCATCAGCCCCGACAACAAGCGAACGGGAAGTCATGACGAGCGTATCCTTTCCCGAAGAAACAGACATCTCCACCTGAGCCACGACCCGCGCCGTCTCCTCCGCCCGCGAAGCATCGGAAGAAAGAAGCGCCGCAACGTCAACTTCAACAGTCGTCAGCGCATCGCCGGCGTCGTCACGAAGATATGCGAGCTGCGCTGTCGTCTTGGGCACGTATGAACCCGCGATGATGAGACCGCCAGCCGACCCCGAGGCCTCGCCCAGATGGAGCTGCGCGGCCGTAATGGGCTGGATTGGCTTTATCCCCAGTCTAGCCGAGACGAAAGCCGCGCCGGTACGGTAGAGGAAGCGTCTCCGTTGGCCATTGCCGGCTGATGAAGCGCGCAGGAGGGCAGCGACGACGACATCAATATCCGACTCGGCCGCCGCGTTGACGACTACCACGGGTCGGTTCTTCAGGGCTAGGAGCTGGGATAGCACGGCGTCCGGCCCGCCATGACGGATCGTCGACAGGGAGATACTCTCCACTTTGTCAGCGGGGATGGCGCCGCCCGTCTTCTCAGCAACGTAGTCCCTCAGATTCGAACTCTTGTACCCAAACGTAGCATCGCCCGCGAACGGCGTCTGCGCCGCAGGCACGAGCTTCCCACCCTCGGCAACATAGTGCACATCGTCAATAGTGTATCGTCCCCCCTGCAGGAAAAAAGGACACAAAAGCCAAGCATCCGCCTCGCCGAGCACAGCAGTCGCGGCCTCGGGCTCAAGCGGGAAGTGCCCGCGGAGCGTCGAGTCGCCGCGCAGGACAATCTCAAAGGGCTGGCCCGTGGCGGCGGACGCGGCCTGCAGGTTGGTGCAGATCTCGGTAATGAGGGTGCGGGCGGCGGGCGGATGGAGGGCGCGCGAGTTGGTCAGGATGAAGAAACCGCTGCCGCGCGGGGTGAGTTTGAACTCTGCCGTCAGGGTTGGAACGTCCCAGACTGTGAGGACGGAGATGTCGTGGCATGTTTGGGTGCCTGTTGGGTCGTCGTCTAGGGCGATGAGGAGGGGGGTTTGAGAGTTGTGCGAGCGTAGCTGGGATTGCACCTGGGCGCGTATGTCTTCTGTTATTGGAGGTGGAAGGGAGGCGAGGGTGGTGTTGAGGTCGAGGATGGGGTGTTGTGAGACCATGGTGGCTCTTCTGAAGGTGGCGACTTGGAGGGGAATCTGATGTTTGGTTTGCAATTGAATTCGCTTCTGCCAGGTGTTGGTCCAATTTGGTGTTGAATCGTCCTTATCGTCAGTAATAAAACCTTCACGATGAGCTGATGTTTGATATGATGTAGGTGCCTTTGAGGTCGATGGTCGTCCGAGAGGAAAAGGAAAGCCCAAGTCGTCGGGGAGAAGTCCGAAGTCATAAGTCACGCAGAGGTAAGCAAATCGAGAAATCGGCGTATCGGCAAACCCTCCGAGGGACTGCCCATAGGATGCCTATTTCCACCGAACTAAAGCGTCAAAGCACCTCTATGGTATTGAATCCATTCATTCTAGAGTTATATTCCAAGTGCCTTCTATTATCCTGGGTCCAGTCGTGTACAGGATATTATCTTCAACTGAATTGATCACCCCTTCACTGCGGCACTGCGGAACAGGATGCTGTAACGTTGCTCACCCACTTACGGGCCACCCCCCCATGTGGGCCACCCCAAAATCCCTCACCGCCACCCCAACCACCCTTCTACAACCTAACGTATCTTTACTAATTCTGCACCAATTCCTTCCAAATTCAGGATATCATTACTTCAGTTACCAATGCCTCGATATACAGAAGATGAAGTCAACCAGGCCCTCGAGGCTATTACAAACGGCGAATCTATCCGGAAGGCTTCCATACAGTGGGGAATTCCGAGGGCTACCCTTCAACGCCGTTTACAAGGAACGCAACCAAGGAATAT